>CM055823.1:33189765-33229055 GCA_029582265.1 Zoroaster sp. YZ-2022
ATCGAATATTTTAAAATTTGTGATTTGTCAAGCGGGGTTTTTGACTTATCGAGGGTATTATTAAAAAGGAAAAAAAAGAAGAAACCGCTCAAAAAAACCCCTTCTGTGTGAAATGGGAACGATTTTAAAAATTTCGTAAGGAAAAAAGGAATGTCCACATAGGTAAGCAACAACGGTCTTTTTTGTGTGTGTGCCCGGTAGCATACTATGGACTTGGAAGAAAAATGTCCACATGGAAGAAATCTTGCTTTTAAACCCCCTCCCCACATGTTTTTGGGCTTTTGGGAAAAAGAATATCTAAAATTTGTGTTTTCTGAGTTTTGACTTGCCCCAGGATATTAAAAAGGAAAAAAAAACGGCTAAAAACCTCTTCTGTGTGAAATGGGGGCATTTTTTAAAAATTGCTTAAGTACAAGAACAAAAAAAATTCACATAGTGATTTAAAAAAACGGTCTGTGTGTGTGTGTGTGTGTGTGTGTGTGTGTGGGGGGTAGCATACACATTGGACGGAAAAAAGGATGTCCACAAAGTGTGGAAATCTGTGCACTGTGGGCTTCTCCCCCGTGTTTTGGACTTTGGGAAAAATGAATATCTCTGAAATTAGTGATTTTCTAAGGGAGGTTGTTGACTTAAATCGAAAGGGTATTATTAAAAGGGGAAAAAAAGGCGAAAAAACCCCAAAAAAACCCTTTTTGTGAAATGGGGGGGGTTTAAGTTTCTTTAAAAATGAGAACAAAGGAATGTCCCGTATAAAACGGTCTGTGTGTGTGTGTGTGTGTGTGTTTTTGGTTGTGGGCGTAAATACACTATGGATTAGGAAAAAGGATTCCCCATAGTGTGGGAACTCTGTGCCCTGTGTGGACTTACACAAATCACACGTGTTTTGGACTTTTAAAAAAATATCTCTGAAAAGTGATTTGTCTAAGGTTCGTTTCTTTCAAGGATATTAAAAGGAAAAAAGCAAAAAAAGCTCAAAACACTCTTCTTTTGAAATGGGGAAAGATTTAAAAATTTCTGTGTTAATGAGAACAAGGAATGTCCATGTGATAACCGGTTTGTGTGTGTGTGTGTGTGTGTGTGCACGTGCAAACACATGGAAATTGAGGAAAAAATGTCCACAGGAGGAATCTTAAAGGATTACCCTCCCCCAACAGTTTTTTGGGGTTTGGGTGTTTTGAAATGTGTTTGTCAAGCATTGGGTTGACTTAAACAAGGAAATTTTAAAAAGGAAAAAAGAACGAAAACCGCTAAAAACACTCTTCTTGAAAAAGGGGAACGATTTTTAAATTCGGGAAGTAATGAGAACAAAAAATCCCATAGTATTAGGTTTGTGTGTGTGTGTGTGTGTGTGTGTGTGTGTTGGGGGAGCATATTGGACTTGGAAAAAGGATGTCCACAGTGTGGGAAATCTTGCCTGTTGGACTTACGTCCACACATGTTTTTTGGGCTTTGGAAAAACGAAAATCTCAAAAAGTGATTTTCTAAGCAGGTTGTTGCAAATCGAGGGTATTATTAAAAGGGGAAAAAAAGAAAAAAAACCCTCAAAACCCCTGTAAATGGGAAAATTTTAAAATTACTGTCTTAATACATGAAACAAAGATGTCCACAAATGATAAAAGGTTGTGTTTTGTGTTGGTTTGTTGTGGGGGTTTCAACCAGAACATTGGGCTTGGGAAAGGATGTCCCAAGGGGGCTTGAGGTTCCCGGTCCCCACATGTTTTTCTTTTAAAAGGGTTTTGTTGTGTTTGTTAACATTCGTTGGGGTCAAAAAAAAAGGGGAAAAATTGAACGAAAGCAAAAACTTTTTGGGAAATGGGGAAAAGTATTGGAAGACAAGAACAAAAGTACAATTTTAAAAAACCGGTTTTTGTGTGTGTGTGTGTGTGGGGTACATACACCATTTTGGGTTCAAAAAAGGATTCCCCCCAAAGGGGAATTGACTTGGCCCTTAAAGTTTTGGATTTGGAAAATACAAAAACTTGGGTGGGGGTTTTTGGGGTTGTTGACTCAAATTTTAAAAGGGAAAAAAAGGAAAAAAATAAAAACCCCAAAAAGGTTTTAAAAATCTTGTAAGGGGAAAAAGGAAGTAATAGGGAACAACAAGGTCTTTTTTTTTTGTGTGGTGGGGTGTGTGTGTGTGGGTTTTAAGGGGTGCATACACTATGTGGACTTCGGAAGAAAAGGGTGTCCACAAGTGGGCTCTTTGCACTGTGTGGTTTCACGTCCCACAGTGTTTTTTGGGCTTTGGAAAAATGAATATCTAAAAAATTGTGATTTTCAGGGAGGTTGTTGACTTTCGAAGGATATTAAAAAAGGGGGAAAAAAAAACGAAAAAAAGCTCAAAAAACCTTCTTGTGAAATGGAACGATTTTTAAAAATTACTGTGCCATCGAGAACAAGGATAAATTTTTCCCCCATAGTGATAAAAAAAACGGTCCCCCCCCCTTTTTTTTTTTTGTGTGTGTGTGTGCACAGGGGAGCATACACTATGTGGACTTGGGAAAAAATGTCCCCATAGTGAGGAACTCTGTACTGTGTGGACTTACACGTCCCCACAGTGTTTTTTTGGGCTTTGGAAATCGAATTCCAAAAGTGTTTTTTAAGCAGGTTTTGACTTAACGAGGGTATTATTAAAAAAAAAGAACGGCCGCTCAAAAACCTCTTCTTTTGGAAATGGGGAAAATTTTAAAAATTACTGGAAATACATGGGAAAAAAGGAAAGTCCCATAGTGATGAACAACGGTGGGTTTTTGTGTGTGAAGTAACCCCACTAGGGACAGGGGAAAAGGACCCCAATAATTAAAATCTTACTTAAAAAAAAAGGTTTTTGGACTTTTAAAAGTCAAATCCTTGGGTGTGTTTGTTGGGTTTTGAAGTCGGGGTTTTAAAAAAGGGGAAAAGGCAAAAAGTAAAAATCTTGTAAAAAAGAATTTTAAAAAGGTAATAGAGAACAAAGGAATTCCCCAAAAAATTTTTTTAAAAAGGGGGTTTTTGTGTGTGTGTGTGTGTTGGGGGGGGGTGTTTTTTGGGTTTTTGGAAAAGTGTCCCCCATGGTTGGAACTCTTGCACTTGGATTCAAAATCCACACAGTGTTTTGGTTTTGGGGTTGTTTTTGGGAAATTAATTGATTTCAGCTTCTTTTCTTAAAAAGAAGGGAAAAAAAAGGAAAAATAAGCGAAAAAGCTAAAAACCTTTTTTTTTTGGTGACAATTAAATTGCTTGAAGAAAAAGGAAAAATTACATAGTATAGCAACGGGTTTTGTGTGTGTTTGTGTGTGTGTGGTGGTTTTCCCGGAAGGAGGGTGTCCAAGTGAAGGACTCTTGCACTGGTTTTGGTTCCCCCCTCCCCCAGTGTTTTGGACTTTGGGAAATACAATACTAAAAAGTGTTTCTGGCAGGTTCTTGACAAATCGAAGGGTTTATTAAAAGGAAAAAAGGGCAAAAAACCCTCAAAAAAAAACTCTTCTGTAAAAGGGACGTTTAAAAAACTTTCTTAAATACATGAGAACAAAAGGAATGTGTCAACAACGGTTTGTGTGTGTGCCCCGTGGCAAAACTTTGGGCTTCAAGAATGCCCCCGGGGAATTTTGGGGATTAAACCCAACCACACATGTTTTGGTTTGGGGGTGTTTTGAATATGTTTGTCTAAAGGGCAGGGTTTTGACTTAAAGGGAAAATTAAAGGAAAAAGGGAAAACGCCAAAAAACACTCTTCTGTGTGTGGGGGTTTTTGAAATTCTGTGTTAAACATGGGAAAAAGGAAAAAAATTTCCCATGGGGATTCCCCCTTTTTGTGTGGGGGTGTGTGTGTGTGTGTGTGTGTGTGTGGTCACAACGTAGCAACACTGTGGACTGGAAAGAAAATTCCCACATTTTGGAAAGGATTGGACACAATCCCCCCACAAGTGTTTTTTTGGGGGAAAAGAAATCTAAAAATGAAAATTTTCACGGTTCTTGACTAAAGGAATTAAAAAGGGGGAAAAAAAACGAAAACCCCAAAAACATCTTTGTGGGTGGGAACGATTTTAAATTCTGTCAAAAGTACAGAGAATTTAAAAAATATCCAAGGAAAAAAATTGTTTTTTTTTGTGTGTGTGTGTGTGTTGTTTAAATAAAACCATTGGGGGTTGGAAGGTCCCTTGGGAATCTGCACGGGATTTAAAGGTTTTTGGACGGAAAATCAATATTCAGTGGTGTTTGTTGGGTTGTTGTTGTAAGGAAAATTTTAAAAAGGAAAAAAAAACAAAAACCCAAAAACTTTCTTGTAAAGGGAAATTTAAAGGGGGTAAGGGCAAAGGAAACCCCCAAATTCAAAGGGGAAAAATTTTTTTGTGGTTGTGTGGTGGCAGGCCCCTATGGACTTCGGGAAAAGGGTGTCACATGTGTGGAAATCTGTGCACTGTTGGTTACGTCCCCCAGTGTTTTGGACTTTGGAAAAGCGAATATCTCTGAAATTTTAAAATTTTTCTAAGCAGGTTGTTGACTTTTGGGGTATTATTAAAAAAATAGAAGAAAAACCCCTCAAAAAAACCTCTTCTGTGTGAAAGGAACGATTTTTAAAAAACTGGCAAGTACGGGAACGGGAAAGTACATATTTTAGAACAAGGTTTTGGTGTGTGTGTGTGGGTACACCATCATTTGGGGAAAAAACCAATGGGGGAATTGGACGTAATTGGACTTGTCCCCCGGGTTTTGGATTGGAAAGTCAATATTCTAAATTGGGGTTTGTTGGCAGGTTCTTGATCCCCAAAAAAAAGGAAAATGAAAAAACCCCCAAAAAATCTTGTAAAGGGGGTTTAAAAAAGGAATAATAGAACAAGGAATTCCCAAAATCAAAAGGCTGGGTGTGTGTGTGTGTGTGTGTGTGTGGTTTGGTTTGGGGTCCCTAGAACAATTTGGACGGAAGAAAATGCCCCCAGATTGGGAAACCTGGACGGTACCCCTCAACAGGTTTTGGACTTGGGAAATGTTTTTGTGTTTGTCAACCCATTGTTATTAAGGTAAAAAATAGAAAAATAAAAAAATTTCTTTAAAAGAAATTTAAAAATTATGGAAGTAATGAGAACAAATTCCCAAAGTTGAAAGGGTTGTGTTTTGGGGGGTCTGTACTTGGAAGAAAAGGGTGTCCACATGGGGTAAACTCTGTGCACTGTTGGTTTACCCCTCCACACAGGTTTTGGACTTTTGGGAAAAAAAGAATATCTCTGAAATTAGTATTTGTCTAAGGTTTGTTGACTTAAATGAAAGGGTATTAAAAAGGGAAAAAAGAGGAAAACCCCTAAAACACCCTTTTGTTGGGGAAAAGGGGGTTTTAAATTACTGTGGTACCAGAACAAAGGAATGTCCCATAGTATGAACAACGGTCTGTGTGTGTGTGTGTGTGTGTGTGTGTTTTTTAAGGGGCCAAAAAACAAAGAAAATGCCCCCCAAGGTAAAATTTTGACTTGGACACAAATAAAGGGGATTTTTGGGAAAAAGGGAAAACCAAAAAAATTGCAGGGGTTGGGGAACCTTAAATTTTAAAGGGAAAAAAATGGGCAAAACCCCAAAAAAAATTTTTTGTAAAGGAGATTTTTGAAAAGGTAATAAGAAAAAAATCCCCCATAGTGGTGAAAAAGGGTGTGTGTGTGTGTGTGTGTGTGTGTGGGCCCCTAAACATGGGCGGAAAAAAATGACAATTGGAACCGTACTTGTTTCCCCCCCCCAAGGTTTTTTGGATTTGGAAAATACAATATTCTAAATTTTGTTTGTTGGGGGGTTGTTAAATCAAATTTTTAAAAGGGGAAAAAATAGAACAAAACCCCCAAAAAATTTCTTGTAAAGGGGAAATTTAAAAAAGGGTTTTTGAGAACAAGAATCCCCCCAAATCAAGGTCTGGGGGTTATTGTGTGTGCCAAAGGGGAGCATAAATATTGGACTTGGAAAAAGGATGTCCCCATGGGGTGGAACTCTTCTGTGGCCAAATCCCCTGTTTTGGAAAAACAATATTAAAAGTATTTTTCTAAGCAGGTTCTTGACAAAAAGAAGGATATTATTAAAGGGAAAAATGGAAAACCCTCAAAAACCCCTTCTGTGTGGGGGATTTTAAAAAATTACGTGCTTAAATACATTTAAAAAGGAATTCCCCATATGATACAACAAGGTTTTTTTTTGTGTGTGTGTGGGGTTGTTGTGGTCACGGGCGTACATAAAATTGTACCGGAAAAAAAAGTTTCCCACAAAGGTTGGAATCTGTGGTGTTGGACCAAACCCCATGTTTTGGTAAAAACAAATTTAAAAAATTGGGGTCTAAGATTTTTACCCAGGAAATTAAAAGGAAAAATAGAACGAAAACCGCTTAAAAACACTCTTCTGTGTGAAATGGGAACGATTTTAAGAAATTACTGTGCTTAAGTACATGAGAACAAAGAAATGTCCGCATAGTGATAGCAACAACGGTCTAAGTGTGTGTGTGTGTGTGTGTGTGTGTGTGTGTTCGTGTGGGGTCCAAAACACAATAGAACAATTGGACCCCACAAGGTAACTATAGAAAAATCTTGTACCCACACAGGAGAAATTATAAGGAAAAGGGATAATAGAACGAACAAAGGAATACCCCACAAATCAATGTGCGTGAGGGTGTGTGTGTGTGTGTGCACAGGCGTAGCATACACTATGTGGACTTCGGAACAAAGAATGTCCACACAGTGTAGGAACTCTGTGCACTGTGTGGACTTACACACGTCCACATAACGTTTTTGGACTTTGGAAAAGTACGAATATCTCTGAAATTAGAGATTTGTCTAGGCAGGTTCTTTGACTTAAATCGAAGGATATTATTAAAAGGGAAAAATAGAACGAAAACCGCTTTCAAAACACTCTTCTGTGTGAAATGGGAACGATTTTAAGAAATTCCTGTGCTTAAGTACAGGAAAACAAAGGAATGTCCACATAGTGATAGCAACAACGGTCTGTGTGTGTGTGTGTGTGTGTGTGTGTGTGTGTGTGTGTGTGTGTGTGTGTGTGTGTGTGTGAACGTACACACCATTCGTTGTGGGGTCCAAAACACAATAGAACAATTGGACCCCACAAGGTAACTATAGAAAATCTTGTACCCCACAGGAGAATTATAAGGAAAAGGGATAATAGAACGAACAAAGGAATACCCCACAAATCAATGTGCGTGAGGGTGTGTGTGTGTGTGTGTGTAATCAAAAAAAAGTTAAAAGCACCAAATTCAACATAATATTTACATGTATTTTGGATAGAATCTCATGTTAATATCTTGTCAAGTCACAAACACTAATCATTACATGTATGTAAGGAAACCAAATTCCCATTAAATTTTCTGAGATTGTCCCCTTTATAATCAACTGTCATTTGCCTTAAATAAGAACAATCCAAGCAGAAATTTCAGTCGGGTATAATTTTCTTTTATAAATAAACTTACGATAATGTTGGGAATACTGTGAGCCGTGAGCTGTGAGCCGTGAGCTGTGAGCCGTCGCTGTGAGCCGTGAGCTGTGAGCCGTCTCTGATGAGCCTGCAGTGAGTGCCTGCATGGGTTCATCAAATGGTTGCCTCGATTCATCAAATGGTTGTCTGGATTCATCAAATGGTGTCTGGATTCATCAAATGGGTGTGATTCACCTGGATTCATCAAATGGGTGTTTGGATTCATCAAATGGGTGATTTTCGCTGTTGGAGGTTGAATCTACTTGCAGATGTATCATCTGTGGTAAAAACATACAAATCATTTCATGAAGCCCACAGTATGGAACCCTGGCCCACCACATTTTTACGCTGACAATACCTTTTAATCTTAAATGTTATAACCTTTTGATTTTGCTTTCTGATTAAATGAACTCTTTCCTTTAAAAATTATTGACCAATTCCATTCTTTTTTTTCTAAGATGAAAGCACTTCAGTTGGAATACATTCTCAGGAAGACGGATACTTGTACCAAATTTACACCAAGTAACTTTTACATGTATACAATACATTGCATAAAAGTTTGTGAAATTGATAACCTGGTAATTGTTCAAAGGGACAGTATTATCAAGATCAGAGCAGACTTTCAACAAGGCATGGAATCGGTGACTTAATTAGTTTAAGATGAACACTGTGATTAAAATTACTGGTTCATTTATGCAGCAGCAATGGTAACATCACCTTATGCGTGGGGTATTATTTTCAGTAAATGTAAACCTAGCACTCTGATTCAATGCACTGTTGATCGTGACAATATTGTCCTTTTAGGCAAAACAAAGTCTCTGGTTTCTGGTCATAGTTTGGCTTCAAAATTGGTGTGGTGAAGTGCTTTTTTTGTCAACCAGTGAAATAAGTGATATGTACGTGATTATTGGAACCAGACCAAATTTCGCATATAAAAAAAATATATACAAAGTATGGTGGCTAAGAGAGGCCACACAAATTGGGTAAAGGTTCATAACCCTATGTGAAAAAGATGTTTAAAATACAGTACAATCCTGCAAATTTGGCTGCAATTGGACATCGTTTCAGAGCAAACACAAAGAAAACTAGACATTTAGGTGTTTGTCCTTTGGACGAACACAGAGCTGTTACGTTAATGACGTTGTGTTGTTTACAGTTAATGACCTTGACCTTAGATACTTAATGGAGTATGCCATGAACTATTTCAACGGAGACTGATATTGAGGGTGTATTGTTTTGTCCTGTTTGGACTGGAAGGAAAGGTCAAAGTGGGGTCGTGTTTGTGAATTTAATGTCAGATAAGTTGTAAGGTGAGGAGTATGCATGAAATGATCTTGACCTTTGTTTTTGCAAGGTGTTTGTCCTTCGGACGAACACAAAGCTGTTACGATTCATAATGTGTGGTTTTATTTGCATTTCATTCGTGAGGATGTTTGGGTGCAGTCAAAAAAATAATAAGAATTCCTCAGTACTATTTTTGTTCTAACATGTTAAAGAAACTTCATCGCATTGTTTTTGTACCCTAAAATATTGATTTTTATTCAAACTTCCTGTTGAACCGGAAGTAGAGGTCATTATGAGGTCACGATAGCACATCGCACATTCACAGTACCCATCAAGTCTATAACTGCAAAAAGTATAAGTATCGAGTGTATACTTCTTGAGTTATGGTTCAAAATGGATTTGCTAATTAAATATTCATGAGACTGTAAATGGAAACCGGATGACATCACGATGACGAAATTTAGTTTTTCATACTAAGTTTACAATTTGGTGTATAGTTTGACCCAATACAATAAAGTTTAATTTTGAACCGGAAGTAGAGGTCATTATGAGGTCACGATACCACAGCGCACATTCACAGTACCCATCAAGTCTATAACTGCAAAAAGTATAAGTATCGAGTGTATACTTTGAGTTATGGTTCAAAATGGATTTGCTAATTAAATATTCATGAGACTGTAAATGGAAACCGGATGACATCACGATGACGAAATTTAGTTTTTCATACTAAGTTTACAATTTGGTGTATAGTTTGACCCAATACAATAAAGTTTAATTTTCGGCCTTTGCATTGTACACTGTAATTTGCAACGCTAAGAACAATGGTTATGTCACTTTTAAAACCGGTGACTTGAGGGCGCTATATGAGTTTTATGGTGGACAGGTCTTAATAGATTTGTCAACTACCAAATTAAGAATTGTTGACTGGTAATGCACAGGCTATAGAAGACAGCCACTACAGGGGCTTAAGTTGGAGTGTGACATGGGAGGGTCAATTAAAGGCAACTATTTTGTCCTAATCTATTCCTGAACATTCCTTAGCATTTAATGATTGTGCATAACAAATAATAAGAAAATAATATTGGTACTTAAGAAATTACAGGATCATCTTTAAGACATGATGTTTGTAACATGGACAGACATGTTTGAAAATTGACAGGAATGTGACAATAAAATTAAATAATTACTCAAATGCTTTTCATTTACATCCCTAACCCCTTTGGATTGTTATGAGCCAAAACTAAGACATCTGGGTATTTAAGAAATTAGCATGTGAAATATACCCCTTGTAACGTGGACAGACAATTTGTGACAAATGTCTGTCCACGTTACAAACATAATATTTTGAAGATGATCCCCTGTTATTTGTTTAATACCAGGAGGGTTGTCTTGATTTTTTCAGGTAACAATCCTTAGGGAAATAGCATTATAAAGGGACAACATGTGGGTGAATAAATCTGTTCTATTAGTACTTTTATTCAATTTCTAAATAAATGTCTGTCCATGTTACAAACATATTGTAATTACTAATTACTTAGAATGTTTTCTTAATTTTTAAATATCACAATACTCTAGTCACTAGGAATGTACACAGAATATAGTTAAGATTTAAAAGTACTTCATTTTATTATCAATGTCCCATGTTCCTTAAATGTCACACTTTTGTACATTAGTGTGGAAAGACACAAATACATAATTTTGTAAGTTAAGGTTGGTGTTAAAAGGAAAGACAAAGTGTATGTCAGAGCTATAAGAAATAGTTTGCGTGGGTAGTGAACTCATTGTACAGTTATCCTTCAAATTACATTGTGTTGTGACTTCGTATAAGTTTGTAAGGCGATCTTAACAAGGTAAGGATGTGTTCCTTGTAGAAAGATGCACTATTGTGTTTCTTGTATGTGACTAACAGGTAGTCGTAACAGCTAATTAAAGTTATTGCTTGAAGGTGGGCTTATCGTCACGATCAACAGGACATGGAATCAGAGTTCAAGTTCTAGTTTAACCCAGTGACTGAAAATAATACTCACATAATAAGGTCATATTCGTGTTGCTGCTGCATAAATGAGCCAGTAATTTTAGTCACTGTGTTCAGGACGCCGATTCCATGCCCTGTTTGTAGAAAGTCTGCTCTGATCGTGACGATACTGTCCCTTTAACATCTTTACACCAATTCTGTTTATAGGATTGATGGTCAGTACTATCCCAATGCGTGCATACAAATAAATAGGTACTTTACTTAACGTTAATTTGTGCACAAACTGAAGGGAAGATTTTTTGAGAAAACAAAAATTACAAAATACGGTTGAGTAATTCGAAAATAGCGGAATTCATGCTCAATTCCTATAACCAATCTTCCCAAAGCCTTCCCGGTTGATATCTGATCGTCGGAGTGAGTGAATGGTTCAGTTTTCAAAGTCCTTGTTTCAGTTACGACGGTGCTAGTGGTTGTTCCGCCATATTGCTACTGGTTAACCTAACGATGTGTATATTGCTGCACTTACATGTACGTAAAACAATGGGACTTAACGTTGCGAAAAATAATGTCCGGCCCTCTTTTACAATTTTCCTTTTTGCTAGAAATGTATGCTATCATATGAAAAGAATACTCACCGCTTTTCATCCTCGTCGCCAATGTAATGGACTCATTATAATTATCAAAATGAAGCTGAAAGGAATCGGACGCACTCTGCTTTCATTTCATTTAGAATGCAATGACTACACAACGTGTGTACTACCATATGGAATCTATGTATTATTATTTGCGTACAAAGATCGTCATTAATTGGACTCGCAAACAAGTCCCACGTCATATATGTTTGTGTATTATGTACAAAGATATATGGAGAATTACTGCCGAATAAGGAAGCGACTTGGTCACATCAACTTTTCAGTGCATGTGTTTTGTACAAAATGCGCTATAAATGATGTCATGATGATGTCACAAGACATTGCAGGCCAAAAGGCACATCTACAATACCCCACAAATGTATAACTGAAAAAAGTTTGATGATCGGGTGTATACTTCTTGAGCTATGGTGATAACAAGATTGCCTAATTAAATATTCACGTGACTATAACTAAGCTAATTAATTAAGAATTTTAGTCTACTGACACTTAGAAACTACGTCAAGGCATAAGCTTCCATATGGTATATGATTTGACTCTTTCTCATATTCCTAAGAAGGACTTTTGCCACGAAAACCTCTCACACGTTAAGGCAATAGGGGTTTGGTGGAAAGGAAGAATAATAAGAAAAAAATAAAAATCTTGACAGAAACAATAGCTGTTCCGACTATCAGGTCGTAACAGCTAACTATAAATACTGCCACGCAGGTCTGAGACGATGCATAGAGACCAGAAACCGGAGACTTAGACATGGTACAACCGTGAACCTACCTAATACATGATAAAAGACATGAAACTGGTTGACCCTCATGTTTTATGGCAAGACTGTTGAAGGCTGATGAGCTGTGGTAGCTGTTACTTGTTGGTTGATCTGAAAACAATGATCCTTCCATCAGTAGTATAGACACAGCGTCTCTGTCATGTCATCATGGTCAATGGTGGCAGAAACTAGAATATTCTGTTGTCTCTTCTTCCCAACTGAATCTGTGAAATAAAAATGTAGTCAAGTGAGGAATGGAAAATGATAATTTGGGAGATTTTGAGCAATGAATGTATGCACATCAAATGAGCTGTTGGTCATTTTGTCATCTGCTAAAACACATGCAATAGACATTGTGCATGAGTGATGGTTGGCTTTGACATTCTTTCCCAGATTTCAATGAAGGCGGCCATTTTAATTTAGATCATCTTGCGCATGCAACAATTTTATGACAGCTATTTGACGTGTGCACAGACTGTGTGGTAAGTTACAATATATACACTGTACAAAAGAAAGCCCAATTGATCACACCCGTGCACGCCCCGGCTGGCATCACGCAGCTACAGTGGCCTCACACGTGACTGTGTCAGGCGTGACTATCATATCAGAAGAAGACAATGATCACTGGTGTGGGCATGATCAGAGCGCATGCGTATTATAGTTGACATGGATGTTCATGTCACAAAACATGTGTTGAATAATGACATTGGTCGCTCAAAGGTCATGTGGGCGGAACTAACCCGTTGTGGGAAAACAATTCATGTGCTTGCGCCTTGCTGCGCCCCTGCCTTCTAAATAAGGATATCCCATACGTCATGATGGCTTTGGATAAGGACATGATTTTGCGTACTAAAATAATATTTAATTTTATGAAACTAACAAACTGCAAAATATTATGAATATAAAATCAGAACTTAAATATTAATTTATTTCTATCACAATGAACTTTAGTTAAATGTCAATAAACCTGTCAATAAACCTTGTTTCTTGAAAGAATGAATTTGACCAATTTGGGCCCTTTTACTAAAAATGGGACAGTCCTACTAAAAAAAACATTTCTAGGGTTGGGAATAACTTTTAAAGTTTTTAAGGGAGGCCGATAATTTTATATCTAAATTAAAGCTTAGGTTCTCCCCTTTCAGAAAAACATCATACTTTTGAATTTGGATAATTATTTCGTACATTAAATGGCCTCCATGGACACTTATCCCTCTGTAAAATACCGTCAACTTGCATGCGGTTTCACCGCAAACAATAGATTACTATACAGTGTTACAAAAAAAAACATTTCTAGGGTTGGGAATAACTTTTAAAGTTTTCAAGAGAGGCCGATAATTTTATATCTAAATTAAAGCTTAGGTTCTCCCATTTCAGAAAAACACTATACTTTTGCATTTGGATAATTATTTCGTACCTTAAACGGCCTACATGGACACTTAGCCCTCTGTAAAATAAGGTCAACTTGCATGCGCTTTCACCTCAAACAATACAGTACTATGCAGTGTTACAAAAAAAACATTTCTAGGGTTGGGAATAACTTTTAAAGTTTTCAAGGGAGGCCGATAATTTTATATCTAAATTAAAGCTTAGGTTCTCCCCTTTCAGAAAAACACCTTACTTTTGAATTTGGATAATTATTTCGTACCTTAAACGGCCTACATGGACACTTAGCCCTCTGTAAAATACCGTCAACTTGCATGCGGTTTCACCGCAAACAATAAAGTACTATACAGTGTTACAAAAAAAAAACATTTCTAGGGTTGGGAATAACTTTTAAAGTTTTCAAGGGAGGCCGATAATTTTATATCTAAATTAAAGCTTAGGTTCTCCCCTTTCAGAAAAACACCATACTTTTGAATTTGGATAATTATTTCGTACCTTAAATGGCCTCCATGGACACTTAGCCCTCTGTAAAATACGGTCAACTTGCATGCGGTTTCACCGCAAACAATACAGCGCTATAGAGTCCTACTAAAAAAAAACATTTCTAGGTTTGGGAATAACTTTTAAAGTTTTCAATGGAGGCCGACAATTTTATATCTAAATTAAAGCTGAGGTTCTCCCCTTTCAGAAAAACACCATACTTTTGAATTTGGATAATTATTTCGTACCTTAAACGGCCTCCGTGGACACTTAGCCCTCTGTAAAATACGGTCAACTTGCATGCGGTTTCACCGCAAACAATACAGCACTATACAGTCTTACGAAAAAAAGAAACATTTCTATGGTTGGGAATAACTTTTAAAGTTTTTAAGGGAGGCCGATAATTTTATATCTAAATTAAAGCTTAGGTTCTCCCATTTCAGAAAAACATCATACTTTTGAATTTGGATAATTATTTCGTACCTTAAATGGCCTCCATGGACACTTATCCCTCTGTAAAATACGGTCAACTTGCATGCGGTTTCACCGCAAACAATACAGTACTATACAGTGTTACAAAAAAGCATTTGTAGGGTTGGGAATAACTTTTAAAGTTTTCAAGAGAGGCCGATAATTTTATATCTAAATTAAAGCTTAGGTTCTCCCATTTCAGAAAAACATCATACTTTTGAATTTGGATAATTATTTCGTACATTAAACGGCCTCCATGAACACTTATCCCTCTGTAAAATACGGTCAACTTGCATGCGGTTTCACCGCAAACAATACAGCACTATACAGTCTTACGAAAAAAAAAAACATTTCTATGGTTGGGAATAACTTTTAAAGTTTTCAAGGGAGGCCGATAATTTTATATCTAAATTAAAGCTTAGGATCTCCCATTTCAGAAAAACATCATACTTTTGAATTTGGATAATTATTTCGTACCTTAAACGGCCTCCGTGGACACTTAGCCCTCTGTAAAATACGGTCAACTTGCATGCGCTTTCACCTCAAACAATACATTACTATACAGTGTTACAAAAAAAAACATTTCTAGGGTTGGGAATAGCTTTTAAAGTTTTCAAGGGAGGCCGATAATTTTATATCTAAATTAAAGCTTAGGTTCTCCCATTTCAGAAAAACATCATACTTTTGAATTTGGATAATTATTTCGTACCTGTGTGTGTGTGTGTGTGTGTGTGTGCACAGGCGTAGCATACACTATGTGGACTTCGGAAGAAAGGATGTCCACATAGTGTAGGAACTCTGTGCACTGTGTGGACTTACACACGTCCACACAGTGTTTTTGGACTTTGGAAAAGTACGAATATCTCTGAAATTAGTGATTTGTCTAAGCAGGTTCGTTGACTTAAATCGAAGGATATTATTAAAAGGGAAAAATAGAACGAAAACCGCTCAAAAAACACTCTTCTGTGTGAAATGGGAACGATTTTAAGAAATTACTGTGCTTAAGTACATGAGAACAAAGGAATGTCCACATAGTGATAGCAACAACGGTCTGTGTGTGTGTGTGTGTGTGTGTGAACGTACACACCATTCGTTGTGGGGTCCAAAACACAATAGAACAATTGGACCCCACAAGGTAACTATAGAAAATCTTGTACCCCACAGGAGAATTATAAGGAAAAGGGATAATAGAACGAACAAAGGAATACCCCACAAATCAATGTGCGTGAGGGTGTGTGTGTGTGTGTGTGTGTGTGAACGTACACACCATTCGTTGTGGGTCCAAAACACAATAGAACAATTGGACCCCACAAGGTAACTATAGAAAATCTTGTACCCCACAGGAGAATTATAAGGAAAAGGGATAATAGAACGAACAAAGGAATACCCCACAAATCAATGTGCGTGAGGGTGTGTGTGTGTGTGTGTGTGTGTGTGAACGTACACACCATTCGTTGTGGGGTCCAAAACACAATAGAACAATTGGACCCCACAAGGTAACTATAGAAAATCTTGTACCCCACAGGAGAATTATAAGGAAAAGGGATAATAGAACGAACAAAGGAATACCCCACAAATCAATGTGCGTGAGGGTGTGTGTGTGTGTGTGAACGTACACACCATTCGTTGTGGGGTCCAAAACACAATAGAACAATTGGACCCCACAAGGTAACTATAGAAAATCTTGTACCCCACAGGAGAATTATAAGGAAAAGGGATAATAGAACGAACAAAGGAATACCCCACAAATCAATGTGCGTGAGGGTGTGTGTGTGTGTGTGTGTGTGTGTGTGTGTGTGTGAACGTACACACCATTCGTTGTGGGGTCCAAAACACAATAGAACAATTGGACCCCACAAGGTAACTATAGAAAATCTTGTACCCCACAGGAGAATTATAAGGAAAAGGGATAATAGAACGAACAAAGGAATACCCCACAAATCAATGTGCGTGAGGGTGTGTGTGTGTGTGTGTGTGAACGTACACACCATTCGTTGTGGGGTCCAAAACACAATAGAACAATTGGACCCCACAAGGTAACTATAGAAAATCTTGTACCCCACAGGAGAATTATAAGGAAAAGGGATAATAGAACGAACAAAGGAATACCCCACAAATCAATGTGCGTGAGGGTGTGTGTGTGTGTGCACAGGCGTAGCATACACTATGTGGACTTCGGAAGAAAGGATGTCCACATAGTGTAGGAACTCTGTGCACTGTGTGGACTTACACACGTCCACACAGTGTTTTTGGACTTTGGAAAAGTACGAATATCTCTGAAATTAGTGATTTGTCTAAGCAGGTTCGTTGACTTAAATCGAAGGATATTATTAAAAGGGAAAAATAGAACGAAAACCGCTCAAAAAACACTCTTCTGTGTGAAATGGGAACGATTTTAAGAAATTACTGTGCTTAAGTACATGAGAACAAAGGAATGTCCACATAGTGATAGCAACAACGGTCTGTGTGTGTGTGTGTGTGTGTGTGAACGTACACACCATTCGTTGTGGGGTCCAAAACACAATAGAACAATTGGACCCCACAAGGTAACTATAGAAAATCTTGTACCCCACAGGAGAATTATAAGGAAAAGGGATAATAGAACGAACAAAGGAATACCCCACAAATCAATGTGCGTGAGGGTGTGTGTGTGTGTGTGTGTGGGTGTGTGAACGTACACACCATTCGTTGTGGGGTCCAAAACACAATAGAACAATTGGACCCCACAAGGTAACTATAGAAAATCTTGTACCCACAGGAGAATTATAAGGAAAAGGGATAATAGAACGAACAAAGGAATACCCCACAAATCAATGTGCGTGAGGGTGTGTGTGTGTGTGTGTGCACAGGCGTAGCATACACTATGTGGACTTCGGAAGAAAGGATGTCCACATAGTGTAGGAACTCTGTGCACTGTGTGGACTTACACACGTCCACACAGTGTTTTTGGACTTTGGAAAAGTACGAATATCTCTGAAATTAGTGATTTGTCTAAGCAGGTTCGTTGACTTAAATCGAAGGATATTATTAAAAGGGAAAAATAGAACGAAAACCGCTCAAAAAACACTCTTCTGTGTGAAATGGGAACGATTTTAAGAAATTACTGTGCTTAAGTACATGAGAACAAAGGAATGTCCACATAGTGATAGCAACAACGGTCTGTGTGTGTGTGCACAGGCGTAGCATACACTATGTGGACTTCGGAAGAAAGGATGTCCACATAGTGTAGGAACTCTGTGCACTGTGTGGACTTACACACGTCCACACAGTGTTTTTGGACTTTGGAAAAGTACGAATATCTCTGAAATTAGTGATTTGTCTAGGCAGGTTCATTGACTTAAATCGAAGGATATTATTAAAAGGGAAAAATAGAACGAAAACCGCTCAAAAAACACTCTTCTGTGTGAAATGGGAACGATTTTAAGAAATTACTGTGCTTAAGTACATGAGAACAAAGGAATGTCCACATAGTGATAGCAACAACGGTCTGTGTGTGTGTGTGTGTGTGTAATCAAAAAAAAGTTAAAAGCACCAAATTCAACATAATATTTACATGTATTTTGGATAGAATCTCATGTTAATATCTTGTCAAGTCACAAACACTAATCATTACATGTATGTAAGGAAACCAAATTCCCATTAAATTTTCTGAGATTGTCCCACTTTATAATCAACTGTCATTGGCCTTAAATAAGAACAATCCAAGCAGAAATTTCAGTCGGGTATAATTTTCTTTTATAAATAAACTTACGATAATGTTGGGAATACTGTGAGCCGTGAGCTGTGAGCCGTGAGCTGTGAGCCGTCGCTGTGAGCCGTGAGCTGTGAGCCGTCTCTGATGAGCCTGCAGTGAGTGCCTGCATGGGTTCATCAAATGGTTGTCTGGATTCATCAAATGGTTGTCTGGATTCATCAAATGGGTGTCTGGATTCATCAAATGGGTGTCTGGATTCATCAAATGGGTGTTTGGATTCATCAAATGGGTGATTTTCGCTGTTGGAGGTTGAATCTACTTGCAGATGTATCATCTGTGGTAAAAACATACAAATCATTTCATGAAGCCCACAGTATGGAACCCTGGCCCACCACATTTTTACGCTGACAATACCTTTTAATCTTAAATGTTATAACCTTTTGATTTTGCTTTCTGATTAAATGAACTCTTTCCTTTAAAAATTATTGACCAATTCCATTCTTTTTTTTCTAAGATGAAAGCACTTCAGTTGGAATACATTCTCAGGAAGACGGATACTTGTACCAAATTTACACCAAGTAACTTTTACATGTATACAATACATTGCATAAAAGTTTGTGAAATTGATAACCTGGTAATTGTTCAAAGGGACAGTATTATCAAGATCAGAGCAGACTTTCAACAAGGCATGGAATCGGTGACTTAATTAGTTTAAGATGAACACTGTGATTAAAAATTACTGGTTCATTTATGCAGCAGCAATGGTAACATCACCTTATGCGTGGGGTATTATTTTCAGTAAATGTAAACCTAGCACTCTGATTCAATGCACTGTTGATCGTGACAATATTGTCCTTTTTAGGCAAAACAAAAGTCTCTGGTTTCTGGTCATAGTTTGGCTTCAAAATTGGTGTGGTGAAGTGCTTTCTTTTTTTGTCAACCAGTGAAATAAGTGATATGTACGTGATTATTGGAACCAGACCAAATTTCCCATACACAAAGTATGGTGGCTAAGAGAGGCCACACAAATTGGGCAAATGTTCACAACCCTATGTGAAAAAGATGTTTAAAATACAGTACAATCCAGCAATTTTGGCTGCAGTTGGACATCGTTTCAGAGCAAACACAAAGAAAACTAGACATTTAGGTGTTTGTCCTTTGGACGAACACAGAGCTGTTACGTTAATGACGTTGTGTTGTTTACAGTTAATGACCTTGACCTTAGATACTTAATGGAGTATGCCATGAACTATTTCAACGGAGACTGATATTGAGGGTGTATTGTTTTGTCCTGTTTGGACTGGAAGGAAAGGTCAAAGTGGGGTCGTGTTTGTGAATTTAATGTCAGATAAGTTGTAAGGTGAGGAGTATGCATGAAATGATCTTGACCTTTGTTTTTGCAAGGTGTTTGTCCTTCGGACGAACACAAAGCTGTTACGATTCATAATGTGTGGTTTTATTTGCATTTCATTCGTGAGGATGTTTGGGTGCAGTCAAAAAAATAATAAGAATTCCTCAGTACTATTTTTGTTCTAACATGTTAAAGAAACTTCATCGCATTGTTTTGTACCCTAAAATATTGATTTTTATTCAAACTTCCTGTTGAACCGGAAGTAGAGGTCATTATGAGGTCACGATAGCACATCGCACATTCACAGTACCCATCAAGTCTATAACTGCAAAAAGTATAAGTATCGAGTGTATACTTCTTGAGTTATGGTTCAAAATGGATTTGCTAATTAAATATTCATGAGACTGTAAATGGAAACCGGATGACATCACGATGACGAAATTTAGTTTTTCATACTAAGTTTACAATTTGGTGTATAGTTTGACCCAATACAATAAAGTTTAATTTTGAACCGGAAGTAGAGGTCATTATGAGGTCACGATACCACAGCGCACATTCACAGTACCCATCAAGTCTATAACTGCAAAAAGTATAAGTATCGAGTGTATACTTCTTGAGTTATGGTTCAAAATGGATTTGCTAATTAAATATTCATGAGACTGTAAATGGAAACCGGATGACATCACGATGACGAAATTTAGTTTTTCATACTAAGTTTACAATTTGGTGTATAGTTTGACCCAATACAATAAAGTTTAATTTTCGGCCTTTGCATTGTACACTGTAATTTGCAACGCTAAGAACAATGGTTATGTCACTTTTAAAACCGGTGACTTGAGGGCGCTATATGAGTTTTATGGTGGACAGGTCTTAATAGATTTGTCAACTACCAAATTAAGAATTGTTGACTGGTAATGCACAGGCTATAGAAGACAGCCACTACAGGGGCTTAAGTTGGAGTGTGACATGGGAGGGTCAATTAAAGGCAACTATTTTGTCCTAATCTATTCCTGAACATTCCTTAGCATTTAATGATTGTGCATAACAAATAATAAGAAAATAATATTGGTACTTAAGAAATTACAGGATCATCTTTAAGACATGATGTTTGTAACATGGACAGACATGTTTGAAAATTGACAGGAATGTGACAATAAAATTAAATAATTACTCAAATGCTTTTTCATTTACATCCCTAACCCCTTTTGGATTGTTATGAGCCAAAACTAAGACATCTGGGTATTTAAGAAATTAGCATGTGAAATATACCCCGTATGTAACGTGGACAGACAATTTGTGACAAATGTCTGTCCACGTTACAAACATAATATTTTGAAGATGATCCCTGTTATTTGTTTAATACCAGGAGGGTTGTCTTGATTTTTTCAGGTAACAATCCTTAGGGGAATAGCATTATAAAGGGACAACATGTGGGTGAATAAATCTGTTCTATTAGTACTTTTATTCAATTTCTAAATAAATGTCTGTCCATGTTACAAACATATTGTAATTACTTAATTACTTAGAAAGTTGTCTTAATTTTTGAAAAGCACAATCCTCAAGGCACTTGGAATGTACACAGAAAAAAGTTAAGAGTAAAAAGTACTTCATTTTATTATCAATGTCCCATGTTCCTTAAATGTCACACTTTTGTACATTAGTGTGGAAAGACACAAATACATAATTTTGTAAGTTAAGGTTGGTGTTAAAAGGAAAGACAAAGTGTATGTCAGAGCTATAAGAAATAGTTTGCGTGGGTAGTGAACTCATTGTACAGTTATCCTTCAAATTACATTGTGTTGTGACTTCGTATAAGTTTGTAAGGCGATCTTAACAAGGTAAGGATGTGTTCCTTGTAGAAAGATGCACTATTGTGTTTCTTGTATGTGACTAACAGGTAGTCGTAACAGCTAATTAAAGTTATTGCTTGAAGGTGGGCTTATCGTCACGATCAACAGGACATGGAATCAGAGTTCAAGTTCTAGTTTAACCCAGTGACTGAAAATAATACTCACATAATAAGGTCATATTCGTGTTGCTGCTGCATAAATGAGCCAGTAATTTTTAGTCACTGTGTTCAGGACGCCGATTCCATGCCCTGTTTGTAGAAAGTCTGCTCTGATCGTGACGATACTGTCCCTTTAACATCTTTACACCAATTCTGTTTATAGGATTGATGGTCAGTACTATCCCAATGCGTGCATACAAATAAATAGGTACTTTACTACTTAACGTTAATTTGTGCACAAACTGAAGGGAAGATTTTTTGAGAAAACAAAAATTACAAAATACGGTTGAGTAATTCGAAAATAGCGGAATTCATGCTCAATTCCCTATAACCAATCTTCCCAAGCCTTCCCGGTTGATATCTGATCGTCGGAGTGAGTGAATGGTTCAGTTTTCAAAGTCCTTGTTTCAGTTACGACGGTGCTAGTGGTTGTTCCGCCATATTGCTACTGGTTAACCTAACGATGTGTATATTGCTGCACTTACATGTACGTAAAACAATGGGACTTAACGTTGCGAAAAATAATGTCCGGCCCTCTTTTACAATTTTCCTTTTTGCTAGAAATGTATGCTATCATATGAAAAGAATACTCACCGCTTTTCATCCTCGTCGCCAATGTAATGGACTCATTATAATTATCAAAATGAAGCTGAAAGGAATCGGACGCACTCTGCTTTCATTTCATTTAGGAATGCAATGACTACACAACGTGTGTGTACTACTATATGGAATCTATGTATTATTATTGCGTACAAAGATCGTCATTAATTGGACTCGCAAACAAGTCCCACGTCATATCTGTTTGTGTATTATGTACAAAGATATATGGAGAATTACTGCCGAATAAGGAAGCGACTTGGTCACATCAACTTTTTCAGTGCATGTGTTTTGTACACAGATACAAAATGCGCTATAAATGATGTCATGATGATGTCACAAGACATTGCAGGCCAAAAGGCACATCTACAATACCCCACAAATGTATAACTGAAAAAGTTTGATGATCGGGTGTATACTTCTTGAGCTATGGTGATAACAAGATTGCCTAATTAAATATTCACGTGACTATAACTAAGCTAATTAATTAAGAATTTTAGTCTACTGACACTTAGAAACTACGTCAAGGCATAAGCTTCCATATGGTATATGATTTGACTCTTTCTCATATTCCTAAGAAGGACTTTTGCCACGAAAACCTCTCACACGTTAAGGCAATAGGGTTTTGGTGGAAAGGAAGAATAATAAGAAAAAAAATAAAAATCTTGACAGAAACAATAGCTGTTCCGACTATCAGGTCGTAACAGCTAACTATAAATACTGCCACGCAGGTCTGAGACGATGCATAGAGACCAGAAACCGGAGACTTAGACATGGTACAACCGTGAACCTACCTAATACATGATAAAAGACATGAAACTGGTTGACCCTCATGTTTTATGGCAAGACTGTTGAAGGCTGATGAGCTGTGGTAGCTGTTACTTGTTGGTTGATCTGAAAACAATGATCCTTCCATCAGTAGTATAGACACAGCGTCTCTGTCATGTCATCATGGTCAATGGTGGCAGAAACTAGAATATTCTGTTGTCTCTTCTTCCCAACTGAATCTGTGAAATAAAATGTAGTCAAGTGAGGAATGGAAAATGATAATTTGGGAGATTTTGAGCAATGAATGTATGCACATCAAATGAGCTGTTGGTCATTTTGTCATCTGCTAAAACACATGCAATAGACATTGTGCATGAGTGATGGTTGGCTTTGACATTCTTTCCCAGATTTCAATGAAGGCGGCCATTTTAATTTAGATCATCTTGCGCATGCAACAATTTTATGACAGCTATTTGACGTGTGCACAGACTGTGTGGTAAGTTACAATATATACACTGTACAAAAGAAAGCCCAATTGATCACACCCGTGCACGCCCCGGCTGGCATCACGCAGCTACAGTGGCCTCACACGTGACTGTGTCAGGCGTGACTATCATATCATCAGAAGACAATGATCACTGGTGTGGGCATGATCAGAGCGCATGCGTATTATAGTTGACATGGATGTTCATGTCACAAAACATGTGTTGAATAATGACATTGGTCGCTCAAAGGTCATGTGGGCGGAACTAACCCGTTGTGGGAAAACAATTCATGTGCTTGCGCCTTGCTGCGCCCCTGCCTTCTAAATAAGGATATCCCATACGTCATGATGGCTTTGGATAAGGACATGATTTTGCGTACTAAAATAATATTTAATTTTATGAAACTAACAAACTGCAAAATATTATGAATATAAAATCAGAACTTAAATATTAATTTATTTCTATCACAATGAACTTTAGTTAAATGTCAATAAACCTGTCAATAAACCTTGTTTCTTGAAAGAATGAATTTGACCAATTTGGGCCCTTTTACTAAAAATGGGACAGTCCTACTAAAAAAAACATTTCTAGGGTTGGGAATAACTTTTAAAGTTTTTAAGGGAGGCCGATAATTTTATATCTAAATTAAAGCTTAGGTTCTCCCATTTCAGAAAAACATCATACTTTTGAATTTGGATAATTATTTCGTACCTTAAATGGCCTCCATGGACACTTATCCCTCTGTAAAATACGGTCAACTTGCATGCGGTTTCACCGCAAACAATACAGCACTATACAGTCTTACGAAAAAAAAAAACATTTCTATGGTTGGGAATAACTTTTAAAGTTTTCAAGGGAGGCCGATAATTTTATATCTAAATTAAAGCTTAGGTTCTCCCCTTTCAGAAAAACACCATACTTTTGAATTTGGATAATTATTTCGTACCTTAAACGGCCTACATGGACACTTAGCCCTCTGTAAAATACGGTCAACTTGCATGCGGTTTCACCGCAAACAATACAGCACTATACAGTGTTACAAAAAAAACATTTCTATGGTTGGGAATAACTTTTAAAGTTTTCAAGGGAGGCCGATAATTTTATATCTAAATTAAAGCTTAGGTTCTCCCATTTCAGAAAAACATCATACTTTTGAATTTGGATAATTATTTCGTACATTAAATGGCCTCCATGGACACTTATCCCTCTGTAAAATACCGTCAACTTGCATGCGGTTTCACCGCAAACAATAGATTACTATACAGTGTTACAAAAAAAAAACATTTCTAGGGTTGGGAATAACTTTTAAAGTTTTCAAGGGAGGCCGATAATTTTATATCTAAATTAAAGCTTAGGTTCTCCCCTTTCAGAAAAACATCATACTTTTGAATTTGGATAATTATTTCGTACCTTAAACGGCCTCCATGGACACTTAGCCCTCTGTAAAATACGGTCAACTTGCATGCGGTTTCACCGCAAACAATACAGCACTATACAGTCTTACTAAAAAAAAACATTTCTAGGTTTGGGAATAACTTTTAAAGTTTTCAAGGGAGGCCGATAATTTTATATCTAAATTAAAGCTTAGGTTCTCCCATTTCAGAAAAACATCATACTTTTGAATTTGGATAATTATTTCGTACCTTAAACGGCCTCCGTGGACACTTAGCCCTCTGTAAAATACGGTCAACTTGCATGCGCTTTCACCTCAAACAATACAGCACTATACAGTCTTACGAAAAAAAAAACATTTCTATGGTTGGGAATAACTTTTAAAGTTTTCAAGGGAGGCCGATAATTTTATATCTAAATTAAAGCTTAGGTTCTCCCATTTCAGAAAAACATCATACTTTTGAATTTGGATAATTATTTCGTACCTTAAACGGCCTCCGTGGACACTTAGCCCTCTGTAAAATACGGTCAACTTGCATGCGCTTTCACCTCAAACAATACAGTACTATACAGTGTTACAAAAAAAAGCATTTGTAGGGTTGGGAATAACTTTTAAAGTTTTCAAGAGAGGCCGATAATTTTATATCTAAATTAAAGCTTAGGTTCTCCCATTTCATAAAAACATCATACTTTTGAATTTGGATAATTATTTCGTACATTAAATGGCCTCCATGGACACTTATCCCTCTGTAAAATACGGTCAACTTGCATGCGGTTTCACCGCAAACAATACAGCACTATACAGTCTTACGAAAAAAAAAACATTTCTATGGTTGGGAATAACTTTTAAAGTTTTCAAGGGAGGCCGATAATTTTATATCTAAATTAAAGCTTAGGTTCTCCCATTTCAGAAAAACATCATACTTTTGAATTTGGATAATTATTTCGTACCTTAAACGGCCTCCGTGGACACTTAGCCCTCTGTAAAATACGGTCAACTTGCATGCGGTTTCACCGCAAACAATAGATTACTATACAGTGTTACAAAAAAAAACATTTCTAGGGTTGGGAATAACTTTTAAAGTTTTCAAGAGAGGCCGATAATTTTATATCTAAATTAAAGCTTAGGTTCTCCCATTTCAGAAAAACATCATACTTTTGAATTTGGATAATTATTTCGTACCTTAAACGGCCTCCGTGGACACTTAGCCCTCTGTAAAATACGGTCAACTTGCATGCGGTTTCACCGCAAACAATACAGCACTATACAGTCTTACGAAAAAAAAAACATTTCTATGGTTGGGAATAACTTTTAAAGTTTTCAAGGGAGGCCGATAATTTTATATCTAAATTAAAGCTTAGGATCTCCCATTTCAGAAAAACATCATACTTTTGAATTTGGATAATTATTTCGTACCTTAAACGGCCTCCGTGGACACTTAGCCCTCTGTAAAATACGGTCAACTTGCATGCGCTTTCACCTCAAACAATACATTACTATACAGTGTTACAAAAAAAAACATTTCTAGGGTTGGGAATAACTTTTAAAGTTTTCAAGAGAGGCCGATAATTTTATATCTAAATTAAAGCTTAGGTTCTCCCATTTCAGAAAAACATCATACTTTTGAATTTGGATAATTATTTCGTACCTTAAATGGCCTCCATGGACCCTTATCCCTCTGTAAAATACGGTCAACTTGCATGCGGTTTCACCGCAAACAATACAGCACTATACAGTCTTACGAGAAAAAAAAACCCATTTCTATGGTTGGGAATAACTTTTAAAGTTTTCAAGGGAGGCCGATAATTTTATATCTAAATTAAAGCTTAGGTTCTCCCATTTCAGAAAAACATCATACTTTTGAATTTGGATAATTATTTCGTACCTTAAACGGCCTCCGTGGACACTTAGCCCTCTGTAAAATACGGTCAACTTGCATGCGGTTTCACCGCAAACAATACAGCACTATACAGTGTTACAAAAAAACATTTCTAGGTTGGGAATAACTTTTAAAGTTTTCAAGAGAGGCCGATAATTTTATATCTAAATTAAAGCTTAGGTTCTCCCATTTCAGAAAAACATCATACTTTTGAATTTGGATAATTATTTCGTACATTAAACGGCCTCCATGAACACTTATCCCTCTGTAAAATACGGTCAACTTGCATGCGGTTTCACCGCAAACAATACAGCACTATACAGTCTTACGAAAAAAACAAAAACATTTCTATGGTTGGGAATAACTTTTAAAGTTTTCAAGGGAGGCCGATAATTTTATATCTAAATTAAAGCTTAGGTTCTCCCATTTCAGAAAAACATCATACTTTTGAATTTGGATAATTATTTCGTACCTTAAACGGCCTCCGTGGACACTTAGCCCTCTGTAAAATACGGTCAACTTGCATGCGGTTTCACCGCAAACAATACAGCACTATACAGTCTTACGAGGAAAAAAAACCAATTTCTATGGTTGGGAATAACTTTTAAAGTTTTCAAGGGAGGCCGATAATTTTATATCTAAATTAAAGCTTAGGTTCTCCCATTTCAGAAAAACATCATACTTTTGAATTTGGATAATTATTTCGTACCTTAAACGGCCTCCGTGGACACTTAGCCCTCTGTAAAATACGGTCAACTTGCATGCGCTTTCACCTCAAACAATACATTACTATACAGTGTTACAAAAAAAAAACATTTCTAGGGTTGGGAATAACTTTTAAAGTTTTCAAGGGAGGCCGATAATTTTATATCTAAATTAAAGCTTAGGTTCTCCCATTTCAGAAAAACATCATACTTTTGAATTTGGATAATTATTTCGTACCTTAAATGGCCTCCATGGACACTTAGCCCTCTGTAAAATACGGTCAACTTGCATGCGGTTTCACCGCAAACAATACAGCACTATACAGTCTTACGAAAAAAATAACATTTCTATGGTTGGGAATAACTTTTAAAGTTTTCAAGGTAGGCCGATAATTTTATATCTAAATTAAAGCTTAGGTTCTCCCATTTCAGAAAAACATCATACTTTTGAATTTGGATAATTATTTCGTACCTTAAACGGCCTCCGTGGACACTTAGCCCTCTGTAAAATACGGTCAACTTGCATGCGGTTTCACCGCAAACAATACAGCACTATACAGTCTTACGAAAAAAAAAAACATTTCTATGGTTGGGAATAACTTTTAAAGTTTTCAAGGGAGGCCGATAATTTTATATCTAAATTAAAGCTTAGGTTCTCCCATTTCAGAAAAACATCATACTTTTGAATTTGGATAATTATTTCGTACCTTAAATGGCCTCCATGGACCCTTATCCCTCTGTAAAATACGGTCAACTTGCATGCGGTTTCACCGCAAACAATACAGCACTATACAGTCTTACGAGAAAAAAAACATTTCTATGGTTGGGAATAACTTTTAAAGTTTTCAAGGGAGGCCGATAATTTTATATCTAAATTAAAGCTTAGGTTCTCCCATTTCAGAAAAACATCACACTTTTGAATTTGGATAATTATTTCGTACCTTAAATGGCCTCCATGGACACTTAGCCCTCTGTAAAATACGGTCAACTTGCATGCGCTTTCATCTCAAACAATACATTACTATACAGTGTTACAAAAAAAACATTTCTAGGGTTGGGAATAACTTTTAAAGTTTTTAAGGGAAGCCGATAATTTTATATCTAAATTAAAGCTTAGGTTCTCCCATTTCAGAAAAACATACTTTTGAATTTGGATAATTATTTCGTACCTTAAATGGCCTCCATGGACACTTATCCCTCTGTAAAATACGGTCAACTTGCATGCGGTTTCACCGCAAACAATACAGCACTATACAGTCTTACGAGAAAAAAAACCCCATTTCTATGGTTGGGAATAACTTTTAAAGTTTTCAAGGGAGGCCGATAATTTTATATCTAAATTAAAGCTTAGGTTCTCCCATTTCAGAAAAACATCATACTTTTGAATTTGGATAATTATTTCGTACCTTAAACGGCCTCCGTGGACACTTAGCCCTCTGTAAAATACGGTCAACTTGCATGCGGTTTCACCGCAAACAATACAGCACTATACAGTCTTACGAAAAAAAAAAACATTTCTATGGTTGGGAATAACTTTTAAAGTTTTCAAGAGAGGCCGATAATTTTATATCTAAATTAAAGCTTAGGTTCTCCCATTTCAGAAAAACATCATACTTTTGAATTTGGATAATTATTTCGTACATTAAATGGCCTCCATGGACACTTATCCCTCTGTAAAATACCGTCAACTTGCATGCGGTTTCACCGCAAACAATAGATTACTATACAGTGTTACAAAAAAAAACATTTCTAGGGTTGGGAATAACTTTTAAAGTTTTCAAGAGAGGCCGATAATTTTATATCTAAATTAAAGCTTAGGTTCTCCCATTTCAGAAAAACATCATACTTTTGAATTTGGATAATTATTTCGTACATTAAACGGCCTCCATGAACACTTATCCCTCTGTAAAATACGGTCAACTTGCATGCGGTTTCACCGCAAACAATACAGCACTATACAGTCTTACGAAAAAAAAAAACATTTCTATGGTTGGGAATAACTTTTAAAGTTTTTAAGGGAGGCCGATAATTTTATATCTAAATTAAAGCTTAGGTTCTCCCATTTCAGAAAAACATCATACTTTTGAATTTGGATAATTATTTCGTACCTTAAACGGCCTCCATGGACACTTACCCTCTGTAAAATACGGTCAACTTGCATGCGGTTTCACCGCAAACAATACAGTACTATACAGTGTTACAAAAAAGCATTTCTATGGTTGGGAATAACTTTTAAAGTTTTCAAGGTAGGCCGATAATTTTATATCTAAATTAAAGCTTAGGTTCTCCCATTTCAGAAAAACATCATACTTTTGAATTTGGATAATTATTTCGTACCTTAAACGGCCTCCGTAGACACTTAGCCTCTGTAAAATACGGTCAACTTGCATGCGGTTTCACCGCAAACAATACAGCACTATACAGTCTTACGAAAAAAAACATTTCTATGGTTGGGAATAACTTTTAAAGTTTTCAAGGGAGGCCGATAATTTTATATCTAAATTAAAGCTTAGGTTCTCCCATTTCAGAAAAACATCATACTTTTGAAAATTGGATAATTATTTCGTACCTTAAACGGCCTCCGTGGACACTTAGCCCTCTGTAAAATACGATCAACTTGCATGCGGTTTCACCGCAAACAATACAGCACTATACAGTCTTACGAAAAAAAAACATTTCTATGGTTGGGAATAACATTTAAAGTTTTCAAGGGAGGCCGATAATTTTATATCTAAATTAAAGCTTAGGTTCTCCCATTTCAGAAAAACATCATACTTTTGAATTTGGATAATTATTTCGTACCTTAAACGGCCTCCGTGGACACTTATCCCTCTGTAAAATACGGTCAACTTGCATGCGGTTTCACCGCAAACAATACAGCACTATACAGTCTTACGAAAAAAAACATTTCTATGGTTGGGAATAACTTTTAAAGTTTTCAAGGGAGGCCGATAATTTTATATCTAAATTAAAGCTTAGGATCTCCCATTTCAGAAAAACATCATACTTTTGAATTTGGATAATTATTTCGTACCTTAAACGGCCTCCGTGGACACTTAGCCCTCTGTAAAATACGGTCAACTTGCATGCGGTTTCACCGCAAACAATACAGCACTATACAGTCTTACGAAAAAAATAACATTTCTATGGTTGGGAATAACTTTTAAAGTTTTTAAGGGAGGCCGATAATTTTATATCTAAATTAAAGCTTAGGTTCTCCCATTTCAGAAAAACATCATACTTTTGAATTTGGATAATTATTTCGTACCTTAAATGGCCTCCATGGACCCTTATCCCTCTGTAAAATACGGTCAACTTGCATGCGGTTTCACCGCAAACAATACAGCACTATACAGTCTTACGAGAAAAAAAACCCCATTTCTATGGTTGGGAATAACTTTTAAAGTTTTCAAGGGAGGCCGATAATTTTATATCTAAATTAAAGCTTAGGTTCTCCCATTTCAGAAAAACATCATACTTTTGAATTTGGATAATTATTTCGTACCTTAAACGGCCTCCGTGGACACTTAGCCCTCTGTAAAATACGGTCAACTTGCATGCGGTTTCACCGCAAACAATACAGCACTATACAGTCTTACGAAAAAACACATTTCTATGGTTGGGAATAACTTTTAAAGTTTTTAAGGGAGGCCGATAATTTTATATCTAAATTAAAGCTTAGGTTCTCCCATTTCAGAAAAACATCATACTTTTGAATTTGGATAATTATTTCGTACCTTAAATGGCCTCCATGGACCCTTATCCCTCTGTAAAATACGGTCAACTTGCATGCGGTTTCACCGCAAACAATACAGCACTATACAGTCTTACGAAAAAAAAAACATTTCTATGGTTGGGAATAACTTTTAAAGTTTTCAAGGGAGGCCGATAATTTTATATCTAAATTAAAGCTTAGGTTCTCCCATTTCAGAAAAACATCACACTTTTGAATTTGGATAATTATTTCGTACCTTAAATGGCCTCCATGGACACTTAGCCCTCTGTAAAATACGGTCAACTTGCATGCGGTTTCACCGCAAACAATACAGCACTATACAGTGTTACAAAAAAACATTTCTATGGTTGGGAATAACTTTTAAAGTTTTCAAGGGAGGCCGATAATTTTATATCTAAATTAAAGCTTAGGTTCTCCCATTTCAGAAAAACATCATACTTTTGAATTTGGATAATTATTTCGTACCTTAAACGGCCTCCGTGGACACTTAGCCCTCTGTAAAATACGGTCAACTTGCATGCGGTTTCACCGCAAACAATACAGCACTATACAGTCTTACGAAAAAACATTTCTATGGTTGGGAATAACTTTTAAAGTTTTCAAGGGAGGCCGATAATTTTATATCTAAATTAAAGCTTAGGTTCTCCCATTTCAGAAAAACATCATACTTTTGAATTTGGATAATTATTTCGTACCTTAAACGGCCTCCGTGGACACTTATCCTCTGTAAATATACGGTCAACTTGCATGCGGTTTCACCGCAAACAATACAGCACTATACAGTCTTACGAAAAAAACATTTCTATGGTTGGGAATAACTTTTAAAGTTTTCAAGGAAGGCCGATAATTTTATATCTAAATTAAAGCTTAGGTTCTCCCATTTCAGAAAAACATCATACTTTTGAATTTGGATAATTATTTCGTACCTTAGACGGCCTCCATGGACACTTAGCCCTCTGTAAAATACGGTCAACTTGCATGCGGTTTCACCGCAAACAATACAGCACTATACAGTCTTACGAAAAAAAAACATTTCTATGGTTGGGAATAACTTTTAAAGTTTTCAAGGGAGGCCGATAATTTTATATCTAAATTAAAGCTTAGGTTCTCCCATTTCAGAAAAACATCATACTTTTGAATTTGGATAATTATTTCGTACCTTAAATGGCCTCCATGGACACTTAGCCCTCTGTAAAATACGGTCAACTTGCATGCGGTTTCACCGCAAACAATACAGCACACTATACAGTCTTACGAGAAAAAAAACCCCATTTCTATGGTTGGGAATAACTTTTAAAGTTTTCAAGGTACGCCGATAATTTTATATCTAAATTAAAGCTTAGGTTCTCCCATTTCAGAAAAACATCATACTTTTGAATTTGGATAATTATTTCGTACCTTAAACGGCCTCCGTGGACACTTAGCCCTCTGTAAAATACGGTCAACTTGCATGCGGTTTCACCGCAAACAATACAGCACTATACAGTCTTACGAAAAAAACATTTCTATGGTTGGGAATAACTTTTAAAGTTTTCAAGGGAGGCCGATAATTTTATATCTAAATTAAAGCTTAGGTTCTCCCATTTCAGAAAAACATCATACTTTTGAATTTGGATAATTATTTCGTACCTTAAACGGCCTCCGTGGACACTTAGCCCTCTGTAAAATACGGTCAACTTGCATGCGCTTTCACCTCAAACAATACATTACTATACAGTGTTACAAAAAACAACATTTCTAGGGTTGGGAATAACTTTTAAAGTTTTCAAGAGAGGCCGATAATTTTATATCTAAATTAAAGCTTAGGTTCTCCCATTTCAGAAAAACATCATACTTTTGAATTTGGATAATTATTTCGTACATTAAACGGCCTCCATGAACACTTATCCCTCTGTAAAATACGGTCAACTTGCATGCGGTTTCACCGCAAACAATACAGCACTATACAGTCTTACGAAAAAAACATTTCTATGGTTGGGAATAACTTTTAAAGTTTTCAAGGGAGGCCGATAATTTTATATCTAAATTAAAGCTTAGGTTCTCCCATTTCAGAAAAACATCACACTTTTGAATTTGGATAATTATTTCGTACCTTAAATGGCCTCCATGGACACTTAGCCCTCTGTAAAATACGGTCAACTTGCATGCGGTTTCACCGCAAACAATACAGCACTATACAGTCTTACGAGAAAAAAAACCCCATTTCTATGGTTGGGAATAACTTTTAAAGTTTTCAAGGTAGGCCGATAATTTTATATCTAAATTAAAGCTTAGGTTCTCCCATTTCAGAAAAACATCATACTTTTGAATTTGGATAATTATTTCGTACCTTAAATGGCCTCCATGGACACTTAGCCCTCTGTAAAATACGGTCAACTTGCATGCGGTTTCACCGCAAACAATACAGCACTATACAGTCTTACGAAAAAAAAAAACATTTCTATGGTTGGGAATAACTTTTAAAGTTTTCAAGGGAGGCCGATAATTTTATATCTAAAATTAAAGCTTAGGTTCTCCCATTTCAGAAAAACATCATACTTTTGAATTTGGATAATTATTTCGTACCTTAAACGGCCTCCGTGGACACTTATCCCTCTGTAAAATACGGTCAACTTGCATGCGGTTTCACCGCAAACAATACAGCACTATACAGTCTTACGAAAAAACACATTTCTATGGTTGGGAATAACTTTTAAAGTTTTCAAGGGAGGCCGATAATTTTATATCTAAATTAAAGCTTAGGTTCTCCCATTTCAGAAAAACATCATACTTTTGAATTTGGATAATTATTTCGTACCTTAAACGGCCTCCATGGACACTTAGCCCTCTGTAAAATACGGTCAACTTGCATGCGGTTTCACCGCAAACAATACAGCACTATACAGTGTTACAAAAAAAAACATTTCTATGGTTGGGAATAACTTTTAAAGTTTTCAAGAGAGGCCGATAATTTTATATCTAAATTAAAGCTTAGGTTCTCCCATTTCAGAAAAACATCATACTTTTGAATTTGGATAATTATTTCGTACCTTAAACGGCCTCCGTGGACACTTAGCCCTCTGTAAAATACGGTCAACTTGCATGCGGTTTCACCGCAAACAATACAGCACTATACAGTCTTACGAGAAAAAAAACATTTCTATGGTTGGGAATAACTTTTAAAGTTTTCAAGGGAGGCCGATAATTTTATATCTAAATTAAAGCTTAGGTTCTCCCATTTCAGAAAAACATCATACTTTTGAATTTGGATAATTATTTCGTACCTTAAACGGCCTCCGTGGACACTTAGCCCTCTGTAAAATACGGTCAACTTGCATGCGGTTTCACCGCAAACAATACAGCACTATACAGTCTTACGAAAAAAATAACATTTCTATGGTTGGGAATAACTTTTAAAGTTTTTAAGGGAGGCCGATAATTTTATATCTAAATTAAAGCTTAGGTTCTCCCATTTCAGAAAAACATCATACTTTTGAATTTGGATAATTATTTCGTACCTTAAACGGCCTCCGTGGACACTTAGCCCTCTGTAAAATACGGTCAACTTGCATGCGGTTTCACCGCAAACAATACAGCACTATACAGTCTTACGAAAAAAACATTTCTATGGTTGGGAATAACTTTTAAAGTTTTCAAGGGAGGCCGATAATTTTATATCTAAATTAAAGCTTAGGTTCTCCCATTTCAGAAAAACATCATACTTTTGAATTTGGATAATTATTTCGTACCTTAAACGGCCTCCATGGACACTTAGCCCTCTGTAAAATACCGTCAACTTGCATGCGGTTTCACCGCAAACAATAGATTACTATACAGTGTTACAAAAAAAAAACATTTCTAGGGTTGGGAATAACTTTTAAAGTTTTCAAGGGAGGCCGATAATTTTATATCTAAATTAAAGCTTAGGTTCTCCCATTTCAGAAAAACATCATACTTTTGAATTTGGATAATTATTTCGTACCTTAAACGGCCTCCGTAGACACTTAGCCTCTGTAAAATACGGTCAACTTGCATGCGGTTTCACCGCAAACAATACAGCACTATACAGTCTTACGAAAAAAAAAAACATTTCTATGGTTGCGAATAACTTTTAAAGTTTTCAAGGGAGGCCGATAATTTTATATCTAAATTAAAGCTTAGGTTCTCCCATTTCAGAAAAACATCATACTTTTGAATTTGGATAATTATTTCGTACCTTAAACGGCCTCCGTGGACACTTAGCCCTCTGTAAAATACGGTCAACTTGCATGCGCTTTCACCTCAAACAATACATTACTATACAGTGTTACAAAAAACAACATTTCTAGGGTTGGGAATAACTTTTAAAGTTTTCAAGAGAGGCCGATAATTTTATATCTAAATTAAAGCTTAGGTTCTCCCATTTCAGAAAAACATCATACTTTTGAATTTGGATAATTATTTCGTACCTTAAATGGCCTCCATGGACACTTATCCCTCTGTAAAATACGGTCAACTTGCATGCGGTTTCACCGCAAACAATACAGCACTATACAGTCTTACGAAAAAAAAACATTTCTATGGTTGGGAATAACTTTAAAGTTTTCAAGGGAGGCCGATAATTTTATATCTAAATTAAAGCTTAGGTTCTCCCATTTCAGAAAAACATCATACTTTTGAATTTGGATAATTATTTCGTACCTTAAACGGCCTCCGTGGACACTTAGCCCTCTGTAAAATACGGTCAACTTGCATGCGGTTTCACCGCAAACAATACAGCACTATACAGTGTTACAAAAAAAAACATTTCTAGGGTTGGGAATAACTTTTAAAGTTTTCAAGAGAGGCCGATAATTTTATATCTAAATTAAAGCTTAGGTTCTCCCATTTCAGAAAAACATCATACTTTTGAATTTGGATAATTATTTCGTACCTTAAACGGCCTCCGTGGACACTTAGCCCTCTGTAAAATACGGTCAACTTGCATGCGGTTTCACCGCAAACAATACAGCACTATACAGTCTTACGAAAAAAAAAAACATTTCTATGGTTGGGAATAACTTTTAAAGTTTTCAAGGGAGGCCGATAATTTTATATCTAAATTAAAGCTTAGGATCTCCCATTTCAGAAAAACATCATACTTTTGAATTTGGATAATTATTTCGTACCTTAAACGGCCTCCGTGGACACTTAGCCCTCTGTAAAATACGGTCAACTTGCATGCGGTTTCACCGCAAACAATACAGCACTATACAGTCTTAAGAAAAAAAACATTTCTATGGTTGGGAATAACTTTTAAAGTTTTCAAGTGAGGCCGATAATGTTATATCTAAATTCAAGCTTAGGTTCTCCCCTTTCAGACAAACATCATACTTTTGAATTTGGATAATTATTTCGTACCTTATACGGCCTCCATGGACACTTAGCCCTCTGTAAAATACGGTCAACTTGCATGCGGTTTCACCGCAAACAATACAGCACTATACAGTCTTACGAAAAAACATTTCTATGGTTGGGAATAACTTTTAAAGTTTTCAAGGGAGGCCGATAATTTTATATCTAAATTAAAGCTTAGGTTCTCCCATTTCAGAAAAACATCACACTTTTGAATTTGGATAATTATTTCGTACCTTAAACGGCCTCCATGGACACTTAGCCCTCTGTAAAATACGGTCAACTTGCATGCGGTTTCACCGCAAACAATACAGCACTATACAGTCTTACGAAAAAAAACATTTCTATGGTTGGGAATAACTTTTAAAGTTTTCAAGGGAGGCCGATAATTTTATATCTAAATTAAAGCTTAGGTTCTCCCCTTTCAGAAAAACATCATACTTTTGAATTTGGATAATTATTTCGTACCTTAAATGGCCTCCATGGACACTTATCCTCTGTAAAATACGGTCAACTTGCATGCGGTTTCACCGCAAACAATACAGCACTATACAGTCTTACGAAAAAAAAACATTTCTATGGTTGGGAATAACTTTTAAAGTTTTCAAGGGAGGCCGATAATTTTATATCTAAATTAAAGCTTAGGTTCTCCCATTTCAGAAAAACATCATACTTTTGAATTTGGATAATTATTTCGTACCTTAAACGGCCTCCGTGGACACTTAGCCCTCTGTAAAATACGGTCAACTTGCATGCGGTTTCACCGCAAACAATACAGTACTATACAGTGTTACAAAAAAGCATTTCTATGGTTGGGAATAACTTTTAAAGTTTTCAAGGGAGGCCGATAATTTTATATCTAAATTAAAGCTTAGGTTCTCCCATTTCAGAAAAACATCATACTTTTGAATTTGGATAATTATTTCGTACCTTAAACGGCCTCCGTGGACACTTAGCCCTCTGTAAAATACGGTCAACTTGCATGCGGTTTCACCGCAAACAATACAGCACTATACAGTCTTACGAAAAAAAAAAACATTTCTATGGTTGGGAATAACTTTAAAGTTTTCAAGGGAGGCCGATAATTTTATATCTAAATTAAAGCTTAGGTTCTCCCATTTCAGAAAAACATCATACTTTTGAATTTGGATAATTATTTCGTACCTTAAACGGCCTCCGTGGACACTTAGCCCTCTGTAAAATACGGTCAACTTGCATGCGGTTTCACCGCAAACAATACATCACTATACAGTCTTACGAAAAAAAAAACATTTCTATGGTTGGGAATAACTTTTAAAGTTTTCAAGGTAGGCCGATAATTTTATATCTAAATTAAAGCTTAGGTTCTCCCATTTCAGAAAAACATCATACTTTTGAATTTGGATAATTATTTCGTACCTTAAACGGCCTCCGTGGACACTTAGCCCTCTGTAAAATACGGTCAACTTGCATGCGGTTTCACCGCAAACAATACAGCACTATACAGTCTTACGAAAAAACACATTTCTATGGTTGGGAATAACTTTTAAAGTTTTCAAGGGAGGCCGATAATTTTATATCTAAATTAAAGCTTAGGTTCTCCCATTTCAGAAAAACATCATACTTTTGAATTTGGATAATTATTTCGTACCTTAAACGGCCTCCGTGGACACTTAGCCCTCTGTAAAATACGGTCAACTTGCATGCGGTTTCACCGCAAACAATACAGCACTATACAGTCTTACGAAAAAAAAAAAACATTTCTATGGTTGGGAATAACTTTTAAAGTTTTCAAGGGAGGCCGATAATTTTATATCTAAATTAAAGCTTAGGTTCTCCCATTTCAGAAAAACATCATACTTTTGAATTTGGATAATTATTTCGTACCTTAAACGGCCTCCGTGGACACTTAGCCTCTGTAAAATACGGTCAACTTGCATGCGGTTTCACCGCAAACAATACAGCACTATACAGTCTTACGAAAAAAAACACCATTTCTATGGTTGGGAATAACTTTTAAAGTTTTCAAGGGAGGCCGATAATTTTATATCTAAATTAAAGCTTAGGTTCTCCCATTTCAGAAAAACATCATACTTTTGAATTTGGATAATTATTTCGTACCTTAAACGGCCTCCGTGGACACTTAGCCCTCTGTAAAATACGGTCAACTTGCATGCGGTTTCACCGCAAACAATACAGCACTATACAGTCTTACGAAAAAACACATTTCTATGGTTGGGAATAACTTTTAAAGTTTTCAAGGAGGCCGATAATTTTATATCTAAATTAAAGCTTAGGTTCTCCCATTTCAGAAAAACATCATACTTTTGAATTTGGATAATTATTTCGTACCTTAAACGGCCTCCGTGGACACTTAGCCCTCTGTAAAATACGGTCAACTTGCATGCGGTTTCACCGCAAACAATACAACACTATACAGTCTTACGAAAAAAAACACCATTTCTATGGTTGGGAATAACTTTTAAAGTTTTCAAGGGAGGCCGATAATTTTATATCTAAATTAAAGCTTAGGTTCTCCCATTTCAGAAAAACATCATACTTTTGAATTTGGATAATTATTTCGTACCTTAAACGGCCTCCGTGGACACACTTAGCCCTCTGTAAAATACGGTCAACTTGCATGCGGTTTCACCGCAAACAATACAGCACTATACAGTCTTACGAAAAAAACATTTCTATGGTTGGGAATAACTTTTAAAGTTTTCAAAGGAGGCCGATAATTTTATATCTAAATTAAAGCTTAGGTTCTCCCATTTCAGAAAAACATCATACTTTTGAATTTGGATAATTATTTCGTACCTTAAACGGCCTCCGTGGACACTTAGCCCTCTGTAAAATACGGTCAACTTGCATGCGGTTTCACCGCAAACAATACATTACTATACAG
>CM055823.1:33229555-33252250 GCA_029582265.1 Zoroaster sp. YZ-2022
CATTTTTTGAATTTAAATTTATTTGAATTAAACGGCCTCCAGGGACATTTACCTCTGAAAAATGGTCAAAATGGGTTTCAAAAAAAAAGCCAAAACCCTATAAAAAAACTTTTTAGGTTTTGGGGGAAAATTTTAAATTTTTTAAAAGAGGCCCGACAATTTTATCTAAATTAAAGCTTAGGGTTTCCATTTTTTCAGAAAAACATCATAATTTTGGGGACTTGATAATTATTTCGTACATTAAACGGCCTCCATGAACACCTCTATCCTCTGTAAATATTTGTCAACTTGGGTATGCGGTTTCACCGCAAACAATACAGCACCATACAGTCTTACGAAAAAAAATTTCTATGGTTGGAGAATAACTTTTAAAGTTTTTAAGGAGGCCGATAATTTTTTACATCTAAATTAAAGCTTAGGTTCTCCATTTCAGAAACACATCACACTTTTTGAATTTGGATAATTATTTCTGTACCTTAAATGGCACTCCATGGACACTTATCCCACTCAGCAAATACGGGTCAACTTGCATGCCAGTGGTTTCACCCGCAAACAAGCTAGCAGCACTATACAGTCTTACGAAAAAAAAAAAAAAACATTTCTATGGTTTGAATAACTTTTTAAAGTTTTAAGGGAGGCCGATAATTTTATATCTAAATTAATTAGCTTAGTTCTCCATTCAGAAAAAACATCATACTTTTGAATTTGGATAATTATTTGCACCTTAAAGCTGGCCTCCGTGTGACACTCTTAGCCCTCTGTAAAATACGGTCAACTTGTATGCGCTTTCACCTCAAACAATACAGTATATACAGTGTTACAAAAGCATTTGTAGGGTTGGAAATATTTTTAAAGTTTTTTAAGAGAGGCCGATAATTTTTATATCTAAATTAAAGCTTAGGGTTCTCCCATTTCAGAAAAAACATCATACTTTTTGAATTTGGATAATTATTTCGTACATTAAACGGCCTCCATGAACACTTATCCTCTGTAAAATACGGTCAACTTGCATGCGGTTTCACCGCAAACAATACAGCACTATACAGTCTTACGAAAAGAAAAACATTTCTATGGTTGGGAATAACTTTAAAGTTTTCAAGAGAGGCCGATAATTTTATATCTAAATTAAAGCTTAGGTTCTCCATTTCAGAAAAACATCATACTTTTGAATTTGATAATTATTTCGTACCTTAAACGGCCTGTGGGACACTTAGCCCTCTGTAAAAATACGGTCAACTTGCATGGGTTTTCACCGCAAACAATACAGCACTATACAGTCTTACGAAAAAACATTTCTATGGTTGGGAATAACTTTTAAAGTTTTAAGGAGGCTGATAATTTTATATCTAAATTAAAGCTTAGGTTCTCCCATTTCAGAAAAAACATCATACTTTTGAATTTGGATAATTATTTCGTACCCAAACGGCCTGTGGACACTTTCAGCCCTCTGTAAATACGGTCAACTTGTATGCGCTTTCACCTCAAACAATACAGTACTATTCAGTGTTACAAAAGCATTTATAGGTTGGAAATAACTTTTAAAGTTTTCAAGAGGGCCGATAATTTTATATCTAAATTAAGCTTAGGTTCTCCCATTTCAGAAAAACATCATACTTTTGAATTTGGATAATTATTTCGTACATTAAACGGCCTCCATGAACACTTATCCTCTGTAAAATACGGTCAACTTGCATGCGGTATTTCACCGCAAACAATACAGCACTATACAGTTGCATGAAAAAAAAACATTTCTATGGTTGGGAATAACTTTTAAAGTTTTTATGAGGCCGATAATTTTATATCAAATTAAATGCGTCTAGGTTCTCCCATTTCAGAAAAACATCACACTTTTGAATTTGGATAATTATTTCGTACCTTAAATGGCCTCCATGGACACTTATCCCTCTGTAAAATACGGTCAACTTGCATGCGGTTTCACCGCAAACAATACAGCACTATACAGTCTTACGAGAGAAAAAATCCCATTTCTATGGTTGGGAATAACTTTTAAAGTTTTCAAGGGAGGCCGATAATTTTATATCTAAATTAAAGCTTAGGTTCTCCCATTTCAGAAAACATCATACTTTTGAATTTGGATAATTATTTCGTACCTTAAACGGCCTCCGTGGACACTTAGCCCTCTGTAAAATACGGTCAACTTGCATGCGGTTTCACCGCAAACAATACAGCAATATACAGTCTTACGAAAAAAAAAAAAGTTTAATAGGGTTGGGAATAACTTTAAATGTTTAAGGGAGGCCGATAATTTTATATCTAAATTAAAGCTTAGGTTCTCCCATTTCAGAAAAACATCATACTTTTGAATTTGGATAATTATTTCGTACCTTAAACGGCCTCCGTGGACACTTAGCCCTCTGTAAAATACGGTCAACTTGCATGCGGTTTCACCGCAAACAATACAGCACTATACAGTCTTACGAAGAGAAAAAAAAACATTTCTATGGTTGGGAATAACTTTTAAAGTTTTTAAGGGAGGCCGATAATTTTATATCTAAATTAAAGCTTAGGTTCTCCCATTTCAGAAACACATCACACTTTTCAATTTGGATAATTATTTCGTACCTTAAATGGCCTCCATGGACACTTATCCCTCTGTAAAATACGGTCAACTTGCATGCGGTTTCACCGCAAACAATACAGCACTATACAGTCTTACGAAATAAAAAAAACATTTTTATGGTTGGGAATAACTTTTAAAGTTTTTAAGGGAGGCCGATAATTTTATATCTAAATTAAATCTTAGGTTCTCCCATTTCAGAAAAACATCACACTTTTGAATTTGGATAATTATTTCGTACCTTAAAATGGCCTCCATGGACACTTATCCCTCTGTAAAATACGGTCAACTTGCATGCGGTTTCACCGCAAACAATACAGCACTATACAGTCTTACGAGAAAAAAAAACCCATTTCTATGGTTGGGAATAACTTTTAAAGTTTTCAAGGGAGGCCGATAATTTTACTCTAAATTAAAGCTTAGGTTCTCCATTTCAGAAAACATCATACTTTTGAATTTGATAATTATTTCTGTACCCAAACGGCCTCCTGTGACACTTAGCCCTCTGTAAAATACGGTCAACTTGCATGCGCTTTCACCTCAAACAATACAGTACTATACAGTGTTACAAAAAAAAGCATTTGTAGGGTTGGAAATAACTTTTAAAGTTTTCAAGAGAGGCCGATAATTTTATATCTAAATTAAAGCTTAGGTTCTCCCATTTCAGAAAAACATCATACTTTTGAATTTGGATAATTATTTCGTACATTAAACGGCCTCCATGAACACTTATCCCTCTGTAAAATACGGTCAACGTGCATGCGGTTTCACCGCAAACAATACAGCACTATACAGTCTTACGAAAAGAAAAAAAACATTTCTATGGTTGGGAATAACTTTTAAAGTTTTCAAGAGAGGCCGATAATTTTATATCTAAATTAAAGCTTAGGTTCTCCCATTTCAGAAAAACATCATACTTTTGAATTTGGATAATTATTTCGTACCTTAAACGGCCTCCGTGGACACTTAGCCCTCTGTAAAATACGGTCAACTTGCATGCGGTTTCACCGCAAACAATACAGCACTATACAGTCTTACGGAAAAAACTAACATTTCTATGGTTGGGAATAACTTTTAAAGTTTTTAAGGGAGGCCGATAATTTTATATCTAAATTAAAGCTTAGGTTCTCCCATTTCAGAAAAACATCATACTTTTGAATTTGGATAATTATTTCGTACCTTAAACGGCCTCCGTGGACACTTAGCCCTCTGTAAAATACGGTCAACTTGTATGCGCTTTCACCTCAAACAATACAGTACTATTCAGTGTTACAAAAAAGCATTTGTAGGGTTGGAAATAACTTTTAAAGTTTTCAAGAGAGGCCGATAATTTTATATCTAAATTAAAGCTTAGGTTCTCCCATTTCAGAAAAACATCATACTTTTGAATTTGGATAATTATTTCGTACATTAAACGGCCTCCATGATCACTTATCCCTCTGTAAAATACGGTCAACTTGCATGCGGTTTCACCGCAAACAACACAGCACTATACAGTCTTACGGAAAAAAACATTTCTATGGTTGGGAATAACTTTTCAAGTTTTTATGGAGGCCGATAATTTTATATCTAAATTAGCTTAGGTTCTCCCATTTCAGAAAAACATCACACTTTTGAATTTGGATAATTATTTCGTACCTTAAATGGCCTCCATGGACCCTTATCCCTCTGTAAAATACGGTCAACTTGCATGCGGTTTCACCGCAAACAATACAGCACTATACAGTCTTACGAGAAAAAAAAACCCATTTCTATGGTTGGGAATAACTTTTAAAGTTTTCAAGGGAGGCCGACAATTTTATATCTATATTAAAGCTGAGGTTCTCCCCTTTCAGAAAAACACCATACTTTTGCATTTGGATAATTTTTTCGTACCTTTAACGGCCTACATGGACACTTAGCCCTGTGTAAAATAAGGTCAACTTGCATGCGGTTTCACCGCAAACAATACAGCACTATACAGTCTTACGAGAAAAAAAATCCCATTTCTATGGTTGGGAATAACTTTTAAAGTTTTCAAGGGAGGCCGATAATTTTATATCTAAATTAAAGCTTAGGTTCTCCCATTTCAGAAAAACATCATACTTTTGAATTTGGATAATTATTTCGTACCTTAAACGGCCTCCGTGGACACTTAGCCCTCTGATAAATACGGTCAACTTGCATGCGGGTTTCACCGCAAAACAATACAGCACTATACAGTCTTACGAAGAAAAAAAACATTTCTATGGTTGGGAATAACTTTTAAAGTTTTTAAGGGAGCATGATAATTTTATATCTAAATTAAAGCTTAGGTTCGCCCACTACAGAAAAACAACATACTTTGAATTTGGATAATTATTTCGTACTTTAAACGGCCTCCGTGGACACTGTCTAGCCCTCTGTAAAATACGGTCAACTTGTATGCGCTTTCACCTCAAACAATACAGTACTATACAGTGTTACAAAAAAGCATTTGTAGGGTTGGGAATAACTTTTAAAGTTTTCAAGAGAGGCCGATAATTTTATATCTAAATTAAAGCTTAGGTTCTCCCATTTCAGAAAAAACATCATACTTTTGAATTTGGATAATTATTTCGTACATTAAACGGCCTCCATGAACACTTATCCCTCTGTAAAATACGGTCAACTTGCATGCGGTTTCACCGCAAACAATACAGCACTATACAGTCTTACGAAAAAAAACCATTTCTATGGTTGGGAATAACTTTTAAAGTTTTTAAGGGAGGCCGATAATTTTATATCTAAATTAAAGCTTAGGTTCTCCCATTTCAGAAACATCACACTTTTGAATTTGATAATTATTTCGTACCTTAAAAGGCCTCCATGGACACTTATCCCTCTGTAAAATACGGTTAACTTGCATGCGGTTTCACCGCAAACAATACAGAACTATACAGTCTTACTAAAAAAAACATTTCTGGTGGTTGGAATAACTTTTAAAGTTTTTAAGGAGGCCGATAATTTTTATATCTAAATTAAAGCTTAGGTTCTCCCATTTCAGAAAAACATCATACTTTTGAATTTGGATAATTATTTGCACCTTAAACGGCCTGTGTGGACACTTATCCCTCTGTAAAATACGGTCAACTTGTATGCGCTTTCACCTCAAACAATACAGTACTATACAGTGTTACAAAAAAGCATTTGTAGGGTTGGAAATAACTTTTAAAGTTTTCAAGAGAGGCGATAATTTTATATCTAAATTAAAGCTTAGGTTCTCCCATTTCAGAAAACATCATACTTTGAATTTGGATAATTATTTCGTACATTAAACGGCCTCCATGAACACTTATCCTCTGTAAAATACGGTCAACTTGCATGCGGTTTCACCGCAAACAATACAGCACTATACAGTCTTACGAAAAGAAAAAAAATTTCTATGGTTGGGAATAACTTTTAAAGTTTTCAAGAGAGGCCGATAATTTTATATCTAAATTAAAGCTTAGGTTCTCCCATTTCAGAAAACATCATACTTTTGAATTTGGATAATTATTTTCGTACCTTAAACGGCTCTCCGTGGACACTTAGCCCTCTGTAAATACGGTCAACTTGCATGCGGTTTCACCGCAAACAATACAGCACTATACAGTCTTACGAAAAAAATAACATTTCTATGGTTGGGAATAACTTTTAAAGTTTTTAAGGGAGGCCGATAATTTTATATCTAAATTAAAGCTTAGGTTCTCCCATTTCAGAAAAACATCATACTTTTGAATTTGGATAATTATTTCGTACCTTAAACGGCCTCCGTGGACACTTAGCCCTCTGTAAAATACGGTCAACTTGTATGCGCTTTCACCTCAAACAATACAGTACTATTCAGTGTTACAAAAAAGCATTTGTAGGGTTGGAAATAACTTTTAAAGTTTTCAAGAGAGGCCGATAATTTTATATCTAAATTAAAGCTTAGGTTCTCCCATTTCAGAAAAACATCATACTTTTGAATTTGGATAATTATTTCGTACATTAAACGGCCTCCATGAACACTTATCCCTCTGTAAAATACGGTCAACTTTCATGCGGTTTCACCGCAAACAATACAGCACTATACAGTCTTACGAAAAAACACATTTCTATGGTTGGGAATAACTTTTAAAGTTTTTAAGGGAGGCCGATAATTTTATATCTAAATTAAAGCTTAGGTTCTCCCATTTCAGAAAAACATCACACTTTTGAATTTGGATAATTATTTCGTACCTTAAATGGCCTCCATGGACCCTTATCCCTCTGTAAAATACGCTCAACTTGCATGCGGTTTCACCGCAAACAATACAGCACTATACAGTCTTACGAGAAAAAAAACCCATTTCTATGGTTGGGAATAACTTTTAAAGTTTTCAAGGGAGGCCGATAATTTTATATCTAAATTAAAGCTTAGGTTCTCCCATTTCAGAAAAACATCATACTTTTGAATTTGGATAATTATTTCGTACCTTAAACGGCCTCCGTGGACACTTAGCTCTGTAAAATATACGGTCAATCTTGCATGCGGTTTCACCGCAAACAATACAGCACTATACAGTCTTACGAAAAAAAAAACATTTCTATGGTTGGGAATAACTTTTAAAGTTTTCAAGGGAGGCCGATAATTTTATATCTAAATTAAAGCTTAGGATCTCCCATTTCAGAAAAACATCATACTTTGAATTTTGATAATTATTTCGTACCTTAAACGGCCTCCGTGGACACTTAGCCCTCTGTAAAATACGGTCAACTTGCATGCGGTTTCACCGCAAACAATACAGCACTATACAGTCTTACGAAGAAAAAAAAACATTTCTATGGTTGGGAATAACTTTTAAAGTTTTTAAGGGAGGCCGACAAATTTATATTCAAATTAAAGCTGAGGTTCTCCCATTTCAGAAACACATCACACTTTTCAATTTGGATAATTATTTCGTACCTTAAATGGCCTCCATGGACACTTATCCCTCTGTAAAATACGGTCAACTTGCATGCGGTTTCACCGCAAACAATACAGCACTATACAGTCTTACGAAATAAAAAAAACATTTCTATGGTTGGGAATAACTTTTAAAGTTTTTAAGGGAGGCCGATAATTTTATATCTAAATTAAATCTTAGGTTCTCCCATTTCAGAAAAACATCACACTTTTGAATTTGGATAATTATTTCGTACCTTAAATGGCCTCCATGGACACTTATCCCTCTGTAAAATACGGTCAACTTGCATGCGGTTTCACCGCAAACAATACAGCACTATACAGTCTTACGAGAAAAAAAACCATTTCTATGGTTGGGAATAACTTTTAAAGTTTTCAAGGGAGGCCGATAATTTTATATCTAAATTAAAGCTTAGGTTCTCCCATTTCAGAAAACATCATACTTTTGAATTTGGATAATTATTTCTGGTACCCAAACGGCCTCCGTGACACTTAGCCCTCTGTAAAATACGGTCAATTGGCCTGTATGCGCTTTCACCTCAAACAATATACAGTACTACTACAGTGTTACAAAAAAAGCATTTGTAGGGTTGAAATAACTTTAAAGTTTCAAGGGAGGCCGATAATTTTATATCTAAATTAAAGCTTAGGATCTCCCATTTCAGAAAAAACATCATACTTTTGAATTTGGATAATTATTTCGTACATTAAACGGCCTCCATGAACACTTATCCCTCTGTAAAATACGGTCAACTTGCATGCGGTTTCACCGCAAACAATACAGCACTATACAGTCTTACGAAAAAAAAAACATTTCTATGGTTGGGAATAACTTTTAAAGTTATTAAGGGAGGCCGATAATTTTATATCTAAATTAAAGCTTAGGTTCTCCCATTTCAGAAAAACATCACACTTTTGAATTTGGATAATTATTTCGTACCTTAAACGGCCTCCGTGGACACTTAGCCCTCTGTAAAATACGGTCAACTTGCATGCGGTTTCACCGCAAACAATACAGCACTATACAGTCTTACGAAAAAAATAACATTTCTATGGTTGGGAATAACTTTTAAAGTTTTTAAGGGAGGCCGATAATTTTATATCTAAATTAAAGCTTAGGTTCTCCCATTTCAGAAAAACATCACACTTTTGAATTTGGATAATTATTTCGTACCTTAAACGGCCTCCGTGGACACTTAGCCCTCTGTAAAATACGGTCAACTTGTATGCGCTTTCACCTCAAACAATACAGTACTATTCAGTGTTACAAAAAAGCATTTGTAGGGTTGGAAATAACTTTAAAGTTTTCAAGAGAGGCCGATAATTTTATATCTAAATTAAAGCTTAGGTTCTCCCATTTCAGAAAAACATCATACTTTTGAATTTGGATAATTATTTCGTACATTAAACGGCCTCCATGATCACTTATCCCTCTGTAAAATACGGTCAACTTGCATGCGGTTTCACCGCAAACAATACAGCACTATACAGTCTTACGAAAAAAATAACATTTCTATGGTTGGGAATAACTTTTAAAGTTTTTAAGGGAGGCCGATAATTTTATATCTAAATTAAAGCTTAGGTTCTCCCATTTCAGAAAAACATCACACTTTTGAATTTGGATAATTATTTCGTACCTTAAATGGCCTCCATGGACCCTTATCCCTCTGTAAAATACGCTCAACTTGCATGCGGTTTCACCGCAAACAATACAGCACTATACAGTCTTACGAGAAAAAAAAACCCATTTCTATGGTTGGGAATAACTTTTAAAGTTTTCAAGGGAGGCCGATAATTTTATATCTAAATTAAAGCTTAGGTTCTCCCATTTCAGAAAAACATCATACTTTTGAATTTGGATAATTATTTCGTACCTTAAACGGCCTCCGTGGACACTTAGCCCTCTGTAAAATACGGTCAACTTGCATGCGGTTTCACCGCAAACAATACAGCACTATACAGTCTTACGAAAAAAAACACCATTTCTATGGTTGGGAATAACTTTTAAAGTTATTAAGGGAGGCCGATAATTTTATATCTAAATTAAAGCTTAGGTTCTCCCATTTCAGAAAAACATCACACTTTTGAATTTGGATAATTATTTCGTACCTTAAATGGCCTCCATGGACACTTAGCCCTCTGTAAAATACGGTCAACTTGCATGCGGTTTCACCGCAAACAATACAGCACTATACAGTCTTACGAGAAAAAAACCCATTTCTATGGTTGGGAATAACTTTTAAAGTTTTCAAGGGAGGCCGATAATTGTATATCTAAATTAAAGCTTAGCATCTCCCATTTCAGAAAAACATCATACTTTTGAATTTGGATAATTATTTCGTACATTAAACGGCCTCCATGAACACTTATCCCTCTGTAAAATACGGTCAACTTGCATGCGGTTTCACCGCAAACAATACAGCACTATACAGTCTTACGAAAAAAAGAAACATTTCTATGGTTGGGAATAACTTTTAAAGTTTTTAAGGGAGGCCGATAATTTTATATCTAAGTTAAAGCTTAGGTTCTCCCATTTCAGAAAAACATCACACTTTTTGAATTTGGATAATTATTTCGTACCTTAAATGGCCTCCATGGACACTTATCCCTCTGTAAAATATTGGTCAACTTGCATGCGGTTCCACCGCAAACAATACAGCACTATACAGTCTTACGAGAAAAAAACCCATTTCTATGGTTGGGAATAACTTTTAAAGTTTTCAAGGGAGGCCGATAATTGTATATCTAAATTAAAGCTTAGCATCTCCCATTTCAGAAAAACATCATACTTTTGAATTTGGATAATTATTTCGTACATTAAACGGCCTCCATGAACACTTATCCCTCTGTAAAATACGGTCAACTTGCATGCGGTTTCACCGCAAACAATACAGCACTATACAGTCTTACGAACAAAAGAAACATTTCTATGGTTGGGAATAACTTTTAAAGTTTTTAAGGGAGGCCGATAATTTTATATCTAAATTAAAGCTTAGGTTCTCCCATTTCAGAAAAACATCACACTTTTGAATTTGGATAATTATTTCGTACCTTAAATGGCCTCCATGGACACTTATCCCTCTGTAAAATACGGTCAACTTGCATGCGGTTTCACCGCAAACAATACAGTACTATACAGTGTTACAAAAAAGCATTTGTAGGGTTGGGAATAACTTTTAAAGTTTTCAAGAGAGGCCAATAATTTTATATCTAAATTAAAGCTTAGGTTCTCCCATTTCAGAAAAACATCATACTTTTGAATTTGGATAATTATTTCGTACATTAAACGGCCTCCATGATCACTTATCCCTCTGTAAAATACGGTCAACTGGTATGCGGTTTCACCGCAAAACAACACAGCACTATACAGTCTTACGGAAAAAAAAAACATTTCTATGGTTGGGAATAACTTTTTAAAGTTTTTAAGGGAGGCCGATAATTTTATATCTAAATTAAAGCTTAGTTCTCCCATTTCAGAAAAAACATTACACTTTTTGAATTTGGATAATTATTTCACCTTAAATGGCCTCCATGGACCCTTATCCCTCTGTAAAATACGGTCAACTTGCATGCGGTTTCACCGCAAACAATACAGCACTATACAGTCTTACGAGAAAAAAACCTCATTTCTATGGTTGGGAATAACTTTTAAAGTTTTCAAGGGAGGCCGATAATTTTATATCTAAATTAAAGCTTAGGGTTCTCCCATTTCAGAAAACATCATACTTTTGAATTTGGATAATTATTTCTTACCTTAAACGGCCTCCGTGGACACTTAGCCCTCTGTAAAATACGGTCAACTTGCATGCGGTTTCACCGCAAACAATACAGCACTATACAGTCTTACGAGAAAAAAAAACCCATTTCTATGGTTGGGAATAACTTTTAAAGTTTTCAAGGTAGGCCGATAATTGTATATCTAAATTAAAGCTTAGCATCTCCCATTTCAGAAAAACATCATACTTTTGAATTTGGATAATTATTTCGTACATTAAACGGCCTCCATGAACACTTATCCCTCTGTAAAATACGATCAACTTGCATGCGGTTTCACCGCAAACAATACAGCACTATACAGTCTTACGAAAAAAAGAAACATTTCTATGGTTGGGAATAACTTTTAAAGTTTTTAAGGGAGGCCGATAATTTTATATCTAAGTTAAAGCTTAGGTTCTCCCATTTCAGAAAAACATCACACTTTTGAATTTGGATAATTATTTCGTACCTTAAATGGCCTCCATGGACACTTATCCCTCTGTAAAATACGGTCAACTTGCATGCGGTTTCACCGCAAACAATACAGCACTATACAGTCTTACGAGAAAAAAACCCATTTCTATGGTTGGGAATAACTTTTAAAGTTTTCAAGGGAGGCCGATAATTGTATATCTAAATTAAAGCTTAGCATCTCCCATTTCAGAAAAACATCATACTTTTGAATTTGGATAATTATTTCGTACATTAAACGGCCTCCATGAACACTTATCCCTCTGTAAAATACGGTAACTTGCATGCGGTTTCACCGCAAACAATACAGTACTATACAGTGTTACAAAAAAGCATTTGTAGGGTTGGGAATAACTTTTAAAGTTTTCAAGAGAGGCCAATAATTTTATATCTAAATTAAAGCTTAGGTTCTCCCATTTCAGAAAAACATCATACTTTTGAATTTGGATAATTATTTCGTACATTAAACGGCCTCCATGATCACTTATCCCTCTGTAAAATACGGTCAACTTGCATGCGGTTTCACCGCAAACAACACAGCACTATACAGTCTTACGGAAAAAAAACATTTCTATGGTTGGGAATAACTTTTAAAGTTTTTAAGGGAGGCCGATAATTTTATATCTAAATTAAAGCTTAGGTTCTCCCATTTCAGAAAAACATTACACTTTTGAATTTGGATAATTATTTCGTACCTTAAATGGCCTCCATGGACACTTATCCCTCTGTAAAATACGGTCAACTTGCATGCGGTTTCACCACAAACAATACAGCACTATACAGTCTTACGAAAAAAAGAAACATTTCTATGGTTGGGAATAACTTTTAAAGTTTTCAACAGAGGCCGATAATTTTATATCTAAATTAAAGCTTAGTTTCTCCCATTTCAGAAAAACATCACACTTTTGAATTTGGATAATTATTTCGTACCTTAAATGGCCTCCATGGACACTTAGCCCTCTGTAAAATACGGTCAACTTGCATGCGGTTTCACCGCAAACAATACAGTACTATACAGTGTTACAAAAAAGCATTTGTAGGGTTGGGAATAACTTTTAAAGTTTTCAAGAGAGGCCGATAATTTTATATCTAAATTAAAGCTTAGGTTCTCCCATTTCAGAAAAACATCATACTTTTGAATTTGGATAATTATTTCGTACATTAAACGGCCTCCATGAACACTTATATCCTTTGTAAATACGGTCAACTTGCATGCGGTTTCACCACCGCAAACAATACAGCACTATACAGTCTTACGAAAAAAAAAAAACATTTCTATGGTTGGGAATAACTTTTAAAGTTTTTAAGGGAGGCCGATAATTTTATATCTAAATTAAATCTTAGGTTCTCCCATTTCAGAAAAACATCATACTTTTGAATTTGGATAATTATTTCGTACCTTAAATGGCACTCCATGGACACTTATCCCTCTGTAAAATACGGTCAACTTGCATGCGGTTTCACCGCAAACAATACAGCACTATACAGTCTTACGAGAAAAAAAAACCATTTCTATGGTTGGGAATAACTTTTAAAGTTTTCAAGGGAGGCCGATAATTTTATATCTAAATTAAAGCTTAGGTTCTCCCATTTCAGAAAACATCATACTTTTGAATTTGGATAATTATTTCATTGTAAACGGCCTCCATGGACACTTAGCCCTCTGTAAAATACGGTCAACTTGGATGCGGTTTCACCGCAAACAATACAGCACTATACAGTCTTACGGGAAAAAAACATTTCTATGGTTGGGAATAACTTTTAAAGTTTTCAAGGGAGGCCGATAATTTTATATCTAAATTAAAGCTTAGGTTCTCCCATTTCAGAAAAACATCATACTTTTGAATTTGGATAATTATTTCGTACCTTAAACGGCCTCCGTGGACACTTAGCCCTCTGTAAAATACGGTCAACTTGTATGCGCTTTCACCTCAAACAATACAGTACTATACAGTGTTACAAAAAAGCATTTGTAGGGTTGGGAATAACTTTTAAAGTTTTCAAGAGAGGCCGATAATTTTATATCTAAGTTAAAGCTTAGGTTCTCCCATTTCAGAAAAACATCATACTTTTGAATTTGGATAATTATTTCGTACATTAAACGGCCTCCATGAACACTTGTCCCTCTGTAAAATACGGTCAACTTGCATGCGGTTTCACCGCAAACAATACAGCACTATACAGTCTTACGAAAAAAAGAAACATTTCTATGGTTGGGAATAACTTTTAAAGTTTTTAAGGAGGCCGATAATTTTATATCTAAATTAAAGCTTAGGTTCTCCCATTTCAGAAAACATCACACTTTTGAATTTGGATAATTATTTGCAATTTAAATGGCCTCCATGGACACTTATCCCTCTGTAAAATACGGTCAACTTGCATGCGGTTTCACCGCAAACAATACAGCACTATACAGTCTTACGAGAAAAAAACCCATTTCTATGGTTGGGAATAACTTTTTAAAGTTTTCAAGGAGGCCGATAATTGTATATCTAAATTAAAGCTTAGCATCTCCCATTTCAGAAAAACATCATACTTTTGAATTTGGATAATTATTTCGTACATTAAACGGCCTCCATGAACACTTATCCCTCTGTAAAATACGGTCAACTTGCATGCGGTTTCACCGCAAACAATACAGCACTATACAGTCTTACGAAAAAAAGAAACATTTCTATGGTTGGGAATAACTTTTAAAGTTTTTAAGGGAGGCCGATAATTTTATATCTAAATTAAAGCTTAGGTTCTCCCATTTCAGAAAAACATCACACTTTTGAATTTGGATAATTATTTCGTACCTTAAATGGCCTCCATGGACACTTAGCCCTCTGTAAACATGGTCAACTTGCATGCGGTTTCACCGCAAACAATACAGTACTATACAGTGTTACAAAAAGCATTTGTAGGTTGGGAATAACTTTAAAGTTTTCAAGAGAGGCCAATAATTTATATCTAAATTAAAGCTTAGGTTCTCCCATTTCAGAAAAACATCATACTTTTGAATTTGGATAATTATTTCTGTACATTAAACGGCCTCCATGATCACTTATCCTCTGTAAAATACGGTCAACTTTGCATGGTTTCACCGCAAACAACACACAGCACTATACAGTCTTACGAAAAAAAAACATTTCTATGGTTGGGAATAACTTTTAAAGTTTTTAAGGGAGGCCGATAATTTTATATCTAAATTAAAGCTTAGGTTCTCCCATTTCAGAAAAACATCACACTTTTGAATTTGGATAATTATTTCGTACCTTAAATGGCCTCCATGGACACTTATCCCTCTGTAAAATACGGTCAACTTGCATGCGGTTTCACCGCAAACAATACAGCACTATACAGTCTTACGAGAAAAAAAAACCATTTCTATGGTTGGGAATAACTTTTAAAGTTTTCAAGGGAGGCCGATAATTTTATATCTAAATTAAAGCTTAGGTTCTCCCATTTCAGAAAAACATCATACTTTTGAATTTGGATAATTATTTCGTACCTTAAACGGCCTCCGTGGACACTTAGCCCTCTGTAAAATACGGTCAACTTGCATGCGGTTTCACCGCAAACAATACAGCACTATACAGTCTTACGAGAAAAAAAACCCCATTTCTATGGTTGGGAATAACTTTTAAAGTTTTCAAGGGAGGCCGATAATTGTATATCTAAATTAAAGCTTAGCATCTCCCATTTCAGAAAAACATCATACTTTTGAATTTGGATAATTATTTCGTACATTAAACGGCCTCCATGAACACTTATCCCTCTGTAAAATACGATCAACTTGCATGCGGTTTCACCGCAAACAATACAGCACTATACAGTCTTACGAAAAAAAGAAACATTTCTATGGTTGGGAATAACTTTTAAAGTTTTTAAGGGAGGCCGATAATTTTATATCTAAGTTAAAGCTTAGGTTCTCCCATTTCAGAAAAACATCACACTTTTGAATTTGGATAATTATTTCGTACCTGTAAATGGCCTCCATGGACACTTATCCTCTGTAAAATACGGTCAACTGTATGCGGTTTCACCGCAAACAATACAGCACTATACAGTCTTACGAGAAAAAAACCCATTTCTATGGTTGGGAATAACTTTTAAAGTTTTCAAGGGAGGCCGATAATTGTATATCTAAATTAAAGCTTAGCATCTCCCATTTCAGAAAAACATCATACTTTTGAATTTGGATAATTATTTCGTACATTAAACTTGGCCTCCATGAACACTTATCCTCTGTAAAATACGGTAGATCTTGCATGCGGTTTCACCGCAAACAATACAGTACTATACAGTGTTACAAAAAAGCATTTGTAGGGTTGGGAATAACTTTTAAAGTTTTCAAGAGAGGCCAATAATTTTATATCTAAATTAAAGCTTAGGTTCTCCCATTTCAGAAAAACATCATACTTTTGAATTTGGATAATTATTTCGTACATTAAACGGCCTCCATGATCACTTATCCCTCTGTAAAATACGGTCAACTTGCATGCGGTTTCACCGCAAACAACACAGCACTATACAGTCTTACGGAAAAAAAAACATTTCTATGGTTGGGAATAACTTTTAAAGTTTTTAAGGGAGGCCGATAATTTTATATCTAAATTAAAGCTTAGGTTCTCCCATTTCAGAAAAACATTACACTTTTGAATTTGGATAATTATTTCGTACCTTAAATGGCCTCCATGGACACTTATCCCTCTGTAAAATACGGTCAACTTGCATGCGGTTTCACCACAAACAATACAGCACTATACAGTCTTACGAAAAAAAGAAACATTTCTATGGTTGGGAATAACTTTTAAAGTTTTCAACAGAGGCCGATAATTTTATATCTAAATTAAAGCTTAGTTTCTCCCATTTCAGAAAAACATCACACTTTTGAATTTGGATAATTATTTCGTACCTTAAATGGCCTCCATGGACACTTAGCCCTCTGTAAAATACGGTCAACTTGCATGCGGTTTCACCGCAAACAATACAGTACTATACAGTGTTACAAAAAAGCATTTGTAGGGTTGGGAATAACTTTGAAAGTTTTCAAGAGAGGCCGATAATTTTATATCTAAATTAAAGCTTAGGTTCTCCCATTTCAGAAAAACATCATACTTTTGAATTTGGATAATTATTTCGTACATTAAACGGCATTTCATGAACACTTATCCCTTTGTAAAATACGGTCAACTTGCATGCGGTTTCACCGCAAAACAATACAGCACTATACAGTCTTATTACGAAAAACACATTTCTATGGTTGGGAATAACTTTAAAGTTTTAAGGCCGATATTGATAATTTTATATATAAATTAAATCTTAGGTTCTCCCATTTCAGAAAACATCATACTTTTTGAATTTGGATAATTATTTCTGTACCTTAAATGGCACTCCATGGACACTTATCCTCTGTAAAATACGGTCAACTTGCATGCGGTTTCACCGCAAACAATACAGCACTATACAGTCTTACGAGAAAAAACCATTTCTATGGTTGGGAATAACTTTAAAGTTTTCAAAGGGAGGCCGATAATTTTATATCTAAATTAAAGCTTAGGTTCTCCCATTTCAGAAAAAACATCATACTTTTGAATTCTGATAATTATTTCGTACCCAAACGGCCTCCGTGGACACTCTCTAGCCCTCTGTAAATACGGTCAACTTGCATGCGGTTTCACCGCAAACAATACAGCACTATACAGTCTTACGGGAAAAAAACATTTCTATGGTTGGGAATAACTTTTAAAGTTTTTATGAGGCCGATAATTTTATATCTAAATTAAAGCTTTAGGTTCTCCCATTTCAGAAAACATCATACTTTTGAATTTGGATAATATTTCGTACTTAAACGGCCTCTGTGGACACTTAGCTCTGTAAAATACGGTCAACATGTATGTGCCAATTTCAAACAATACAGTACTATACAGTGTTACAAAAAAGCATTTAGGGGTTGGGAATAACTTTAAAGTTTTCAAGAGAGGCTGATAATTTTATATCTAAGTTAAAAGCTTAGGTTCTCCCATTTCAGAAAAAGCATCACTTTGAATTTGGATAATTATTTCGCACATTAAACGGCCTCCATGAACACTTCTGTCCTCTGTAAACATACGCAACATCTGTATGCGTGGTTTCACCGCAAACAATACAGCACTATACAGTCTTACGAAAAAAGAAACATTTCTATGGTTGGGAATAACTTTAAAGTTTTTAAGGGAGGCCGATAATTTTATATCTAAATTAAAGCTTAGGGTTCTCCCATTTCAGAAAACATCACACTTTTGAATTTGGATAATTATTGTACCTTAAATGGCCTCCATGGACACTTATCCTCTGTAAATACGGTCAATTTGCATGTGTTTCACCGCAAACAATACAGGTACTATACAGTTACAAAAAGCATTTGTAGGTTGGGAATAACTTTTAAAGTTTTCAAGAGGCCAATAATTTATATCTAAATTAAGTTTAGGTTCTCCATTTCAGAAAACATCATACTTTTGAATTTGGATAATTATTTCGTACATTAAACGGCCTCTATGTCTTATCCCTCTGTAAAATACGGTCAACTTGCATGCGGTTTCATCGCAAACAACACAGCACTATACAGTCTTACGAAAAAAAACATTTCATGGTTGGGAATAACTTTAAAGTTTTTAAGGGAGGCCGATAATTTTATATCTAAATTAAAGCTAGGTTTCTCCCATTTCAGAAAAACATTACACTTTGAATTTGATAATTATTTCGTATTCTTAAATGCACTTCCATGGACACTTATCCTCTGTAAAATACGGTCAACTTGCATGCGGTTTCACCGCAAACAATACAGCACTATACAGTCTTATGAGAAAAAAAAACATTTCTATGGTTATAATAACTTTGAAGTTTTCAAGGGAGCCGATAATTTTATATCTAAATTAAAAGCTTAGGTTCTCCCATTTCAGAAAAACATCATACTTTTTGAATTTGGATAATTATTTCGTACCTAAATGCTCTGTGGACACTTAGCCCTCTGTAAAACATGGTCAAACTTGCATGCGGTTTCACCAAACAATACAGCACTATGTCTTACGAGAAAAAAAAAACATTTCTATGGTTGGGAATAACTTTTAAAGTTTTAAGGAGGCTGATAATTTTATATCTAAATTAAAGCTTAGGTTCTCCCATTTCAGAAAACATCATACTTTTGAATTTGGATAATTATTGCGTACCTAAACGGCCTCCGTGGACACTTAGCCCTCTGTAGAATACGGTTGACTTGCATGCGGTTTCACCCGCAAACAATACAGCACTATACAGTCTTACGAAAAACATTTCTATGGTTGGGAATAACTTTAAAGTTTTAAGTGAGATGATAATTATATCTAAATTAAAGCTTAGGTTCTCATTTCAGAAAAACATCATACTTTTGAATTTGGATAATTATTTCGTACCTTAAACGGCCTCCGTGAACAGCAGTTTAGCCTCTGTAAATACGGTCAACTTGCATGATTTCACCACAAACAATACAGCACTATACAGTCTTACGAAAAAAGAAACATTTCTATGGTTGGAATAACTTTAAAGTTTTCTAAGAGAGGCTGATAATTTTATATCTAAATTAAAGCTTTAGTTTCTCCCATTTTCAGAAAAACATCACACTTTGAATTTGATAATTATTTCGTACCCAAATGGCCTCCATGGACACTAGCCCTCTGTAAAATACGGTCAATTGCATGTGGTTTCACCAAACAATACAGTACTATACAGTGTTACAAAAAAGCATTTGTAGGTTGGGAATAACTTTAAAGTTTAAGGCCGATAATTTTATATCTAAATTAAATCTTACGTTCTCTCATTTCAGAAAAACATCACACTTTTGAATTTGGACAATTATTTCGTACCTTAAATGGCCTCTATGGACACTTATCCCTCTGTAAATACGGTCAACATCTCTGCATGCGGTTTCACCGCAAACAATACAGCACTATACAGTCTTACGAAGAAAAAAACATTTCTATGGTTGGGAATAACTTTAAAGTTTTTAAGGAGGCCGATAATTTTATATCTAAATTAAAGCTAGGATCTCCATTTCAGAAAAACATCATACTTTTGAATTTGGATAATTATTTCGTACATTAAACGGCCTCCATGAACACTTATCCTCTGTAAATACGGTCAATCCTGCATGCGGTTTCACCGCAAACAATACAGCACTATACAGTCTTTACGAAGAAAAAAACATTTCTATGGTTGGAATAACTTTAGTTTTTAAGGAGGCTGATAATTTATATCTAAATTAAAGCTAATGTTCTCCCATTTCAGAAAACATACACTTTTGAATTTGGACAATTATTTGTACCTTAAATGGCCTCCATGGACACTTATCCCTCTGTAAAATACGGTCAACCCTGCATGTGTTTCACCGCAAACACACAGCACTATACAGTCTTACGAAGAAAAAACATTTCTATGGTTGGGAATAACTTTAAAGTTTTTAAGGAGGCTGATAATTTTATATCTAATTAAAGCTAATGTTCTCCCATTTCAGAAAAACATCACACTTTTGAATTTGGATATTATTTAAATTTACATGTGGTCTCCATGCACACTTAGCCCAGCCCGCAAAATACTCTCAAAATACGGGACGGTGTACCGTCAATTTGATTGTTGTGATTAAAGCAGAAATACGAATGAAATTATTTCTAGCAACGGTATAACTTTAAAAAGTTTTTATGGGAGGCCGACAAATTTATATTCAAATTAAAGCTGAGGTTCTCCCTTCAGAAAATCACATGACTTTTGGATTTGACAAATTCTTCATACCTAAACGGTTTCCATGCACACTTAATTTAGCCAAAATACTCTCAAAATACGGGACGGTACCCCGTAGATTGTTGAGATTAAAACAGAAATACGAATGAAATTATTTCTAGCAACGGGTATAACTTTAAAGTTTTAAGGAGGCTGACAACTTTATATACAAATTAAAGCTGAGTTTTTCTCTCTTTCAGAAAATCACATGACTTTTGGATTTGGACAAATTTTCATACAAATTAAACGGTGCACACTTAGCCCACCGCAAAATACTCTGAAAATACGGGACGGTGTACACCCTACATTGTTGTGATTAAAGCAAAAATACGAATGACATTATTTCTAGCAACGGTATAACTTTGAAAGTTTTTAAGGGATGCCGACAAATTTATATTCAAATTAAAGCTGAGGTTCTCCTCTTTCAGAAAATCACATGACTTTTGGATTTGGACAAATTCTTCATACCTAAACGGTCTCCATGCACAATTAGCCCACCGCAAAATACTCTCAAAATACGGACGGTACAATTCTACATTGTTGTGATTAAAGCAAAACACGAATGAAATTATTTCTAGCAACGGTATAACTTTAAAAGTTTTGCGGAGGCCGACAATTTATATTCAAATTAAAGCTGAGGTTCTCTCTCAGAAAATCACATGACTTTGGATTTGACAAATTTCATACTAAACGGTCTCCATGCACACTTAGCCCACCGCAAAATACTCTCAAAATACGGACGGTGTACACCCCATTGTTGTGATTAAAGCAAAAATACGAATGAAATTATTTCTAGCAACGGTATAACTTTAAAGGTTTTTAAGGGAGGCCGACAAATTTATATTCAAATTAAAGCTGAGGTTCTCCTTCAGAAAAATCACATGACTTTTTGGGATGGTTGGACAAATCTTCATACCCATAAACGGTCTCCATGCACATATTTAGCCCACCGCAAAATACTTCCAAAAATGCAGGGACGGTGTACGCCGTAGATTGTTGTGATTAAATCAAAAATACGAATGAAATTATTTCTAGCAACGGGTATAATCTTTAAAGATTTTAAGGGAGGTCGACAAATTGCTTATATTTCAAATTAAAGCTGAGGTTCTCCTCTTTCAGAAAATCCACTATGACTTTTGGGATTTGAGACCAAATTCTTACATACCATAAACGGTCTCCATGCACATTTAGCCCACCGCGTAAATACTACTCTCAAATGTGGGACGGTAAAATTCGTAGATTGTTGAGATTAAACAGAAATACGAATCACAAATTATTTCTAGCAACGGGTATAATCTCTTTAAAGAAAGTTTTTAAGTATGAGGCCGACAACTTTATATTCAAATTAAAGCTGAGGTTCCTCCTCTTTCATGAAAATCACATGACTTTTGGATTTGGACAAATTCTTCATACCTACCTTAAACTGTCTCCATGCACACTTAGCTCACTGCAAAATACTCTCTACAAATACGGGACCGGTGTATACACCCTACATTGTTGTGATTAAAGCAAAATACGAATGAAATTATTTTGTAACGGGTATAACTAAAAGTTTTAATGGGAGGCTGACAACTTTATATTCAAATTAAGTTGACGGTTCTCCCTCTTTCAGAAAAATCATATGACCTTTGGGATTTGGACAAATTCTTCATACAGCTTAAACGGTCTCCAGTATGCACACTTAGCCTACCGCAAAATACTCTCAAAATACGGGACGCTAATACACCCTACATTGTTGTGTGATTAAAAACAAAATACAGATACGAATGAAATTATTTTCAAGCAACGTAGTATGACTTTAAATGCTTTTTATGTTTTTATGGAGGCCAGGACAAATTTATATTCAAATTAAAACTGTGGTTCTCCTCTTTCAGAAAAATCACATGACTTTTGGGATTTGGACAAATTCTTCATACCTTAAACGGTTCTCCATGCACACTTAGCCACCCGCAAAATACTCTCAAAATACGGGACGGTGTACCCCGTAGATTGTTGAGATTAAAAACAAAAATACGAATGAAATTATTTCAAGCAACGGGTATAACTTTAAAGTTTTAAGGGAGGCTGACAACTTTATAATATTCAAATTAAAGCTGAGGTTCTCCTCTTCCAGAAAAATCACATGCTGGACTTTTGATTTGACACAAATTCTTTTCATACCTTAAACTGTCTCCATGCACATTTAGCCATGCAAAATACTCAAACGGCC
>CM055823.1:33252750-33286087 GCA_029582265.1 Zoroaster sp. YZ-2022
AAAGGATTTTTCTGAAAGGGGAGAACCTAAGCTTTAATTTAGATATAAAATTATCGGCCTCCCTTGAAAACTTTAAAAGTTATTCCCAACCATAGAAATGTTTTTTTTTTTAAAACTGTATAGTGATGTATTGTTTGCGGTGAAACCGCATGCAAGTTGACCGTATTTTACAGAGGGCTATGTCCACGGAGGCCGTTTAAGGTACGAAATAATTATCCAAATTCAAAAGTATGATGTTTTTCTGAAATGGGAGAACCTAAGCTTTAATTTAGATATAAAATTATCGGCCTCCCTTGAAAACTTTAAAAGTTATTCCCAACCATAGAAATGTTATTTTTTTCGTAAGACTGTATAGTGCTGTATTGTTTGCGGTGAAACCGCATGCAAGTTGACCGTATTTTACAGAGTGGTATTTGTCCACGTTGGCCGTTTAAGGTACGAAATAATTATCCAAATTCAAAAGTATGATGTTTTTCTGAAATGGGAGAACCTAAGCTTTAATTTAGATATAAAATTATCGGCCTCCTGAAAACTTTAAAAGTTATTCCCAACCATAGAAATGTTATTTTTTTCGTAAGACTGTATAGTGCTGTATTGTTTGCGGTGAAACCGCATGCAAGTTGACCGTATTTTACAGAGGGCTAAGTGTCCACGGAGGCCGTTTAAGGTACGAAATAATTATCCAAATTCAAAAGTATGATGTTTTTCTGAAATGGGAGAACCTAAGCTTTAATTTAGATATAAAATTATCGGCCTACCTTGAAAACTTTAAAAGTTATTCCCAACCATAGAAATTGTTTTTTTTTCTCGTAAGACTGTATAGTGCTGTATTGTTTGCGGTGAAACCGCATGCAAGTTGACCGTATTTTACAGAGGGATAAGTGTCCACGGAGGCCGTTTAAGGTACGAAATAATTATCCAAATTCAAAAGTATGATGTTTTTCTGAAATGGGAGAACCTAAGCTTTAATTTAGATATAAAATTATCGGCCTCCCTTGAAAACTTTAAAAGTTATTCCCAACCATAGAAATGTTTTTTTTTTTTTCGTAAGACTGTATAGTGCTGTATTGTTTGCGGTGAAACCGCATGCAAGTTGACCGTATTTTACAGAGGGCTAAGTGTCCACGGAGGCCGTTTAAGGTACGAAATAATTATCCAAATTCAAAAGTATGATGTTTTTCTGAAATGGGAGAACCTAAGCTTTAATTTAGATATAAAATTATCGGCCTCCCTTGAAAACTTTAAAAGTTATTCCCAACCATAGAAATGTTTTTTTTTCGTAAGACTGTATAGTGCTGTATTGTTTGCGGTGAAACCGCATGCAAGTTGACCGTATTTTACAGAGGGATAAGTGTCCATGGAGGCCATTTAAGGTACGAAATAATTATCCAAATTCAAAAGTATGATGTTTTTCTGAAATGGGAGAACCTAAGCTTTAATTTAGATATAAAATTATCGGCCTCCCTTGAAAACTTTAAAAGTTATTCCCAACCCTAGAAATGTTTTTTTTGTAACACTGTATAGTAATGTATTGTTTGAGATGAAAGCGCATGCAAGTTGACCGTATTTTACAGAGGGCTAAGTGTCCACGGAGGCCGTTTAAGGTACGAAATAATTATCCAAATTCAAAAGTATGATGTTTTTCTGAAATGGGAGAACCTAAGCTTTAATTTAGATATAAAATTATCGGCCTCCCTTGAAAACTTTAAAAGTTATTCCCAACCCTAGAAATGTTTTTTTTTGTAACACTGTATAGTGCTGTATTGTTTGCGGTGAAACCGCATGCAAGTTGACCGTATTTTACAGAGGGCTAAGTGTCCACGGAGGCCGTTTAAGGTACGAAATAATTATCCAAATTCAAAAGTATGATGTTTTTCTGAAATGGGAGAACCTAAGCTTTAATTTAGATATAAAATTATCGGCCTCTTGAAAACTTTAAAAGTTATTCCCAACCATAGAAATGTTTTTTTTTCGTAAGACTGTATAGTGCTGTATTGTTTGCGGTGAAACCGCATGCAAGTTGACCGTATTTTACAGAGGGCTAAGTGTCCACGGAGGCCGTTTAAGGTACGAAATAATTATCCAAATTCAAAAGTATGATGTTTTTCTGAAATGGGAGAACCTAAGCTTTAATTTAGATATAAAATTATCGGCCTCCCTTGAAAACTTTAAAAGTTATTCCCAACCATAGAAATGTTTTTTTTTCGTAAGACTGTATAGTGCTGTATTGTTTGCGGTGAAACCGCATGCAAGTTGACCGTATTTTACAGAGGCTAAGTGTCCACGGAGGCCGTTTAAGGTACGAAATAATTATCCAAATTCAAAAGTATGATGTTTTTCTGAAATGGAGAGAACCTAAGCTTTAATTTAGATATAAAATTATCGGCCATCCTTGAAAACTTTAAAAGTTATTCGCAACCATAGAAATGTTTTTTTTTTCGTAAGACTGTATAGTGCTGTATTGTTTGCGGTGAAACCGCATGCAAGTTGACCGTATTTTACAGAGGGCTAAGTGTCCACGGAGGCCGTTTAAGGTACGAAATAATTATCCAAATTCAAAAGTATGATGTTTTTCTGAAATGGGAGATCCTAAGCTTTAATTTAGATATAAAATTATCGGCCTCCCTTGAAAACTTTAAAAGTTATTCCCAACCATAGAAATGTTTTTTTTTTTGTAACACTGTATAGTGCTGTATTGTTTGCGGTGAAACCGCATGCAAGTTGACCGTATTTTACAGAGGGCTAAGTGTCCACGGAGGCCGTTTAAGGTACGAAATAATTATCCAAATTCAAAAGTATGATGTTTTTCTGAAATGGGAGATCCTAAGCTTTAATTTAGATATAAAATTATCGGCCTCCCTTGAAAACTTTAAAAGTTATTCCCAAAAATAGAAATGGGTTTTCTTTCTCGTAAGACTGTATAGTGCTGTATTGTTTGCGGTGAAACCGCATGCAAGTTGACCGTATTTTACAGAGGGATAAGTGTCCACGGAGGCCGTTTAAGGTACGAAATAATTATCCAAATTCAAAAGTATGATGTTTTTCTGAAATGGGAGAACCTAAGCTTTAATTTAGATATAAAATTATCGGCCTCCCTTGAAAACTTTAAAAGTTATTCCCAACCCTACAAATGCTTTTTTTTGTAACACTGTATAGTACTGTATTGTTTGAGGTGAAAGCGCATGCAAGTTGACCGTATTTTACAGAGGGCTAAGTGTCCACGGAGGCCGTTTAAGGTACGAAATAATTATCCAAATTCAAAAGTATGATGTTTTTCTGAAATGGGAGAACCTAAGCTTTAATTTAGATATAAAATTATCGGCCTCTCTTGAAAACTTTAAAAGTTATTCCCAACCATAGAAATGTTTTTTTTTTTCGTAAGACTGTATAGTGCTGTATTGTTTGCGGTGAAACCGCATGCAAGTTGACCGTATTTTACAGAGGGCTAAGTGTCCACGGAGGCCGTTTAAGGTACGAAATAATTATCCAAATTCAAAAGTATGATGTTTTTCTGAAATGGGAGAACCTAAGCTTTAATTTAGATATAAAATTATCGGCCTCCCTTGAAAACTTTAAAAGTTATTCCCAACCATAGAAATTGTTTTTCTTTTCGTACAGCACACTGTATAGTGCTGTATTGTTTGCGGTGAAACCGCATGCAAGTTGACCGTATTTTACAGAGGGATAAGTGTCCACGGAGGCCGTTTAAGGTACGAAATAATTATCCAAATTCAAAAGTATGATGTTTTTCTGAAATGGGAGAACCTAAGCTTTAATTTAGATATAAAATTATCGGCCTACCTTGAAAACTTTAAAAGTTATTCCCAACCATAGAAATGGGGTTTTTTTTCTCGTAAGACTGTATAGTGCTGTATTGTTTGCGGTGAAACCGCATGCAAGTTGACCGTATTTTACAGAGGGCTAAGTGTCCACGGAGGCCGTTTAAGGTACGAAATAATTATCCAAATTCAAAAGTATGATGTTTTTCTGAAATGGGAGAACCTAAGCTTTAATTTAGATATAAAATTATCGGCCTCTCTTGAAAACTTTAAAAGTTATTCCCAACCCTAGAAATGTTTTTTTTTGTAACACTGTATAGTAATGTATTGTTTGAGGTGAAAGCGCATGCAAATTGACCGTATTTTACAGAGGGCTAAGTGTCCACGGAGGCCGTTTAAGGTACGAAATAATTATCCAAATTCAAAAGTATGATGTTTTTCTGAAATGGGAGAACCTAAGCTTTAATTTAGATATAAAATTATCGGCCTCCCTTGAAAACTTTAAAAGTTATTCCCAACCATAGAAATGTTTTTTTTTCGTAAGACTGTATAGTGCTGTATTGTTTGCGGTGAAACCGCATGCAAGTTGACCGTATTTTACAGAGGGCTAAGTGTCCACGGAGGCCGTTTAAGGTACGAAATAATTATCCAAATTCAAAAGTATGATGTTTTTCTGAAATGGGAGAACCTAAGCTTTAATTTAGATATAAAATTATCGGCCTCCCTTGAAAACTTTAAAAGTTATTCCCAACCATAGAAATGTTTTTTTTTCTCGTAAGACTGTATAGTGCTGTATTGTTTGCGGTGAAACCGCATGCAAGTTGACCGTATTTTACAGAGGGCTAAGTGTCCACGGAGGCCGTTTAAGGTACGAAATAATTATCCAAATTCAAAAGTATGATGTTTTTCTGAAATGGGAGAACCTAAGCTTTAATTTAGATATAAAATTATCGGCCTCCCTTAAAAACTTTAAAAGTTATTCCCAACCATAGAAATGTTTTTTTTTTTTCGTAAGACTGTATAGTGCTGTATTGTTTGCGGTGAAACCGCATGCAAGTTGACCGTATTTTACAGAGGGCTAAGTGTCTACGGAGGCCGTTTAATGTACGAAATAATTATCCAAATTCAAAAGTATGATGTTTTTCTGAAATGGGAGAACCTAAGCTTTAATTTAGATATAAAATTATCGGCCTCTCTTGAAAACTTTAAAAGTTATTCCCAACCATAGAAATGTTTTTTTTCGTAAGACTGTATAGTGCTGTATTGTTTGCGGTGAAACCGCATGCAAGTTGACCGTATTTTACAGAGGGCTAAGTGTCCACGGAGGCCGTTTAAGGTACGAAATAATTATCCAAATTCAAAAGTATGATGTTTTTCTGAAATGGGAGAACCTAAGCTTTAATTTAGATATAAAATTATCGGCCTCCCTTGAAAACTTTAAAAGTTATTCCCAACCATAGAAATGTTTTTTTTTCTCGTAAGACTGTATAGTGCTGTATTGTTTGCGGTGAAACCGCATGCAAGTTGACCGTATTTTACAGAGGGATAAGTGTTCATGGAGGCCGTTTAATGTACGAAATAATTATCCAAATTCAAAAGTATGATGTTTTTCTGAAATGGGAGAACCTAAGCTTTAATTTAGATATAAAATTATCGGCCTCTCTTGAAAACTTTAAAAGTTATTCCCAACCCTAGAAATGTTTTTTTTTGTAACACTGTATAGTAATGTATTGTTTGAGGTGAAAGCGCATGCAAGTTGACCGTATTTTACAGAGGGCTAAGTGTCCACGGAGGCCGTTTAAGGTACGAAATAATTATCCAAATTCAAAAGTATGATGTTTTTCTGAAATGGGAGAACCTAAGCTTTAATTTAGATATAAAATTATCGGCCTCCCTTGAAAACTTTAAAAGTTATTCCCAACCATAGAAATGTGTTTTTTCGTAAGACTGTATAGTGCTGTATTGTTTGCGGTGAAACCGCATGCAAGTTGACCGTATTTTACAGAGGGCTAAGTGTCCACGGAGGCCGTTTAAGGTACGAAATAATTATCCAAATTCAAAAGTATGATGTTTTTCTGAAATGGGAGAACCTAAGCTTTAATTTAGATATAAAATTATCGGCCTCTCTTGAAAACTTTAAAAGTTATTCCCAACCCTAGAAATGTTTTTTTTTGTAACACTGTATAGTAATGTATTGTTTGAGGTGAAAGCGCATGCAAATTGACCGTATTTTACAGAGGGCTAAGTGTCCACGGAGGCCGTTTAAGGTACGAAATAATTATCCAAATTCAAAAGTATGATGTTTTTCTGAAATGGGAGAACCTAAGCTTTAATTTAGATATAAAATTATCGGCCTCCCTTGAAAACTTTAAAAGTTATTCCCAACCATAGAAATGGGGTTTTTTTTCTCGTAAGACTGTATAGTGCTGTATTGTTTGCGGTGAAACCGCATGCAAGTTGACCGTATTTTACAGAGGGCTAAGTGTCCACGGAGGCCGTTTAAGCTACGAAATAATTATCCAAATTCAAAAGTATGATGTTATTCTGAAATGGGAGAACGTAAGCTTTAATTTAGATATAAAATTATCGGCCTCCCTTGAAAACTTTAAAAGTTATTCCCAACCATAGAAATGTTTTTTTTCCCGTAAGACTGTATAGTGCTGTATTGTTTGCGGTGAAACCGCATGCAAGTTGACCGTATTTTACAGAGGGATAAGTGTCCATGGAGGCCATTTAATGTACGAAATAATTATCCAAATTCAAAAGTATGATGTTTTTCTGAAATGGGAGAACCTAAGCTTTAATTTAGATATAAAATTATCGGCCTCTCTTGAAAACTTTAAAAGTTATTCCCAACCCTAGAAATGTTTTTTTTTGTAACACTGTATAGTAATGTATTGTTTGAGGTGAAAGCGCATGCAAGTTGACCGTATTTTACAGAGGGCTAAGTGTCCACGGAGGCCGTTTAAGGTACGAAATAATTATCCAAATTCAAAAGTATGATGTTTTTCTGAAATGGGAGATCCTAAGCTTTAATTTAGATATAAAATTATCGGCCTCCCTTGAAAACTTTAAAAGTTATTCCCAACCATAGAAATGGTGTTTTTTTTCGTAAGACTGTATAGTGCTGTATTGTTTGCGGTGAAACCGCATGCAAGTTGACCGTATTTTACAGAGGGCTAAGTGTCCACGGAGGCCGTTTAAGGTACGAAATAATTATCCAAATTCAAAAGTATGATGTTTTTCTGAAATGGGAGAACCTAAGCTTTAATTTAGATATAAAATTATCGGCCTCCCTTGAAAACTTTAAAAGTTATTCCCAACCATAGAAATGGTTTTTTTTTCTCGTAAGACTGTATAGTGCTGTATTGTTTGCGGTGAAACCGCATGCAAGTTGACCGTATTTTACAGAGGGCTAAGTGTCCACGGAGGCCGTTTAAGGTACGAAATAATTATCCAAATTCAAAAGTATGATGTTTTTCTGAAATGGGAGAACCTAAGCTTTAATTTAGATATAAAATTATCGGCCTCCCTTAAAAACTTTAAAAGTTATTCCCAACCATAGAAATGTGTTTTTTCGTAAGACTGTATAGTGCTGTATTGTTTGCGGTGAAACCGCATGCAAGTTGACCGTATTTTACAGAGGGATAAGTGTTCATGGAGGCCGTTTAATGTACGAAATAATTATCCAAATTCAAAAGTATGATGTTTTTCTGAAATGGGAGAACCTAAGCTTTAATTTAGATATAAAATTATCGGCCTCTCTTGAAAACTTTAAAAGTTATTCCCAACCCTAGAAATGTTTTTTTTTTGTAACACTGTATAGTAATGTATTGTTTGAGGTGAAAGCGCATGCAAGTTGACCGTATTTTACAGAGGGCTAAGTGTCCACGGAGGCCGTTTAAGGTACGAAATAATTATCCAAATTCAAAAGTATGATGTTTTTCTGAAATGGGAGAACCTAAGCTTTAATTTAGATATAAAATTATCGGCCTCCCTTGAAAACTTTAAAAGTTATTCCCAACCATAGAAATGGTGTTTTTTTTCGTAAGACTGTATAGTGCTGTATTGTTTGCGGTGAAACCGCATGCAAGTTGACCGTATTTTACAGAGGGCTAAGTGTCCACGGAGGCCGTTTAAGGTACGAAATAATTATCCAAATTCAAAAGTATGATGTTTTTCTGAAATGGGAGAACCTAAGCTTTAATTTAGATATAAAATTATCGGCCTCTCTTGAAAACTTTAAAAGTTATTCCCAAACCTAGAAATGTTGTTTTTTGTAACACTGTATAGTAATGTATTGTTTGAGGTGAAAGCGCATGCAAGTTGACCGTATTTTACAGAGGGCTAAGTGTCCACGGAGGCCGTTTAAGGTACGAAATAATTATCCAAATTCAAAAGTATGATGTTTTTCTGAAATTGGAGAACCTAAGGTTTAATTTAGATATAAAATTATCGGCCTCCCTTAAAAACTTTAAAAGTTATTCCCAACCATAGAAATGTTTTTTTTTTCGTAAGACTGTATAGTGCTGTATTGTTTGCGGTGAAACCGCATGCAAGTTGACCGTATTTTACAGAGGGATAAGTGTTCATGGAGGCCGTTTAATGTACGAAATAATTATCCAAATTCAAAAGTATGATGTTTTTCTGAAATGGGAGAACCTAAGCTTTAATTTAGATATAAAATTATCGGCCTCCCTTGAAAACTTTAAAAGTTATTCCCAACCATAGAAATGTTTTTTTTTTCGTAAGACTGTATAGTGCTGTATTGTTTGCGGTGAAACCGCATGCAAGTTGACCGTATTTTACAGAGGGATAAGTGTCCACGGAGGCCGTTTAAGGTACGAAATAATTATCCAAATTCAAAAGTATGTTTTTCTGAAATGGGAGAACCTAAGCTTTAATTTAGATATAAAATTATCGGCCTCCCTTGAAAACTTTAAAAGTTATTCCCAACCATAGAAATGTGTTTTTTCGTAAGACTGTATAGTGCTGTATTGTTTGCGGTGAAACCGCATGCAAGTTGACCGTATTTTACAGAGGGATAAGTGTTCATGGAGGCCGTTTAATGTACGAAATAATTATCCAAATTCAAAAGTATGATGTTTTTCTGAAATGGGAGAACCTAAGCTTTAATTTAGATATAAAATTATCGGCCTCCCTTGAAAACTTTAAAAGTTATTCCCAACCATAGAAATGTTTTTTTTGTAACACTGTATAGTAATGTATTGTTTGAGGTGAAAGCGCATGCAAGTTGACCGTATTTTACAGAGGGCTAAGTGTCCACGGAGGCCGTTTAAGGTACGAAATAATTATCCAAATTCAAAAGTATGATGTTTTTCTGAAATGGGAGAACCTAAGCTTTAATTTAGATATAAAATTATCGGCCTCCCTTGAAAACTTTAAAAGTTATTCCCAACCATAGAAATGGTGTTTTTTTTTCGTAAGACTGTATAGTGCTGTATTGTTTGCGGTGAAACCGCATGCAAGTTGACCGTATTTTACAGAGGGCTAAGTGTCCACGGAGGCCGTTTAAGGTACGAAATAATTATCCAAATTCAAAAGTATGATGTTTTTCTGAAATGGGAGAACCTAAGCTTTAATTTAGATATAAAATTATCGGCCTCCCTTGAAAACTTTAAAAGTTATTCCCAACCATAGAAATGCTTTTTTGTAACACTGTATAGTACTGTATTGTTTGCGGTGAAACCGCATGCAAGTTGACCGTATTTTACAGAGGGCTAAGTGTCCACGGAGGCCGTTTAAGGTACGAAATAATTATCCAAATTCAAAAGTATGATGTTTTTCTGAAATGGGAGATCCTAAGCTTTAATTTAGATATAAAATTATCGGCCTCCCTTGAAAACTTTAAAAGTTATTCCCAACCATAGAAATGTTTTTTTTTCTCGTAAGACTGTATAGTGCTGTATTGTTTGCGGTGAAACCGCATGCAAGTTGACCGTATTTTACAAAGGGATAAGTGTCCATGGAGGCCATTTAAGGTACGAAATAATTATCCAAATTCAAAAGTATGATGTTTTTCTGAAATGGGAGAACCTAAGCTTTAATTTAGATATAAAATTATCGGCCTCCCTTAAAAACTTTAAAAGTTATTCCCAACCATAGAAATGTGTTTTTTCGTAAGACTGTATAGTGCTGTATTGTTTGCGGTGAAACCGCATGCAAGTTGACCGTATTTTACAGAGGGATAAGTGTTCATGGAGGCCGTTTAATGTACGAAATAATTATCCAAATTCAAAAGTATGATGTTTTTCTGAAATGGGAGAACCTAAGCTTTAATTTAGATATAAAATTATCGGCCTCCCTTGAAAACTTTAAAAGTTATTCCCAACCCTAGAAATGTTTTTTTTTGTAACACTGTATAGTAATGTATTGTTTGAGGTGAAAGCGCATGCAAGTTGACCGTATTTTACAGAGGGCTAAGTGTCCACGGAGGCCGTTTAAGGTACGAAATAATTATCCAAATTCAAAAGTATGATGTTTTTCTGAAATGGGAGATCCTAAGCTTTAATTTAGATATAAAATTATCGGCCTCCCTTGAAAACTTTAAAAGTTATTCCCAACCATAGAAATGGGTTTTCTTTCTCGTAAGACTGTATAGTGCTGTATTGTTTGCGGTGAAACCGCATGCAAGTTGACCGTATTTTACAGAGGGATAAGTGTCCACGGAGGCCGTTTAAGGTACGAAATAATTATCCAAATTCAAAAGTATGATGTTTTTCTGAAATGGGAGAACCTAAGCTTTAATTTAGATATAAAATTATCGGCCTCTCTTGAAAACTTTAAAAGTTATTCCCAACCCTACAAATGCTTTTTTGTAACACTGTATAGTACTGTATTGTTTGCGGTGAAACCGCATGCAAGTTGACCGTATTTTACAGAGGGCTAAGTGTTCACGGAGGCCGTTTAAGGTACGAAATAATTATCCAAATTCAAAAGTATGATGTTTTTCTGAAATGGGAGAACCTAAGCTTTAATTTAGATATAAAATTATCGGCCTCCCTTAAAAACTTTAAAAGTTATTCCCAACCATAGAAATGTTTTTTTTTTTCGTAAGACTGTATAGTGCTGTATTGTTTGCGGTGAAACCGCATGCAAGTTGACCGTATTTTACAGAGGGATAAGTGTCCACGGAGGCCGTTTAAGGTACGAAATAATTATCCAAATTCAAAAGTATGATGTTTTTCTGAAATGGGAGAACCTAAGCTTTAATTTAGATATAAAATTATCGGCCTACCTTGAAAACTTTAAAAGTTATTCCCAACCATAGAAATGGGTTTTTTTTTCTCGTAAGACTGTATAGTGCTGTATTGTTTGCGGTGAAACCGCATGCAAGTTGACCGTATTTTACAGAGGGATAAGGGTCCATGGAGGCCATTTAAGGTACGAAATAATTATCCAAATTCAAAAGTATGATGTTTTTCTGAAATGGGAGAACCTAAGCTTTAATTTAGATATAAAATTATCGGCCTCCCTTGAAAACTTTAAAAGTTATTCCCAACCATAGAAATGTTATTTTTTTCGTAAGACTGTATAGTGCTGTATTGTTTGCGGTGAAACCGCATGCAAGTTGACCGTATTTTACAGAGGGCTAAGTGTCCACGGAGGCCGTTTAAGGTACGAAATAATTATCCAAATTCAAAAGTATGATGTTTTTCTGAAATGGGAGAACCTAAGCTTTAATTTAGATATAAAATTATCGGCCTCCCTTGAAAACTTTAAAAGTTATTCCCAACCATAGAAATGTTTTTTTTTCGTAAGACTGTATAGTGTTGTATTGTTTGCGGTGAAACCGCATGCAAGTTGACCGTATTTTACAGAGGGATAAGTGTCCATGGAGGCCATTTAAGGTACGAAATAATTATCCAAATTCAAAAGTATGATGTTTTTCTGAAATGGGAGAACCTAAGCTTTAATTTAGATATAAAATTATCGGCCTCCCTTGAAAACTTTAAAAGTTATTCCCAACCATAGAAATGGGTTTTTTTTCTCGTAAGACTGTATAGTAATGTATTGTTTGCGGTGAAACCGCATGCAAGTTGACCGTATTTTACAGAGGGCTAAGTGTCCACGGAGGCCGTTTAAGGTACGAAATAATTATCCAAATTCAAAAGTATGATGTTTTTCTGAAATGGGAGAACCTAAGCTTTAATTTAGATATAAAATTATCGGCCTACCTTGAAAACTTTAAAAGTTATTCCCAACCATAGAAATGTTTTTTTTAACACTGTATAGTGCTGTATTGTTTGCGGTGAAACCGCATGCAAGTTGACCGTATTTTACAGAGGGCTAAGTGTCCACGGAGGCCGTTTAAGGTACGAAATAATTATCCAAATTCAAAAGTATGATGTTTTTCTGAAATGGGAGAACCTAAGCTTTAATTTAGATATAAAATTATCGGCCTCCCTTGAAAACTTTAAAAGTTATTCCCAACCATAGAAATGTTTTTTTTTTTCGTAAGACTGTATAGTGATGTATTGTTTGAGGTGAAACCGAATGCAAGTTGACCGTATTTTACAGAGGGCTAAGTGTCCATGGAGGCCGTTTAAGGTACGAAATAATTATCCAAATTCAAAAGTATGATGTTTTTCTGAAATGGGAGAACCTAAGCTTTAATTTAGATATAAAATTATCGGCCTCTCTTGAAAACTTTAAAAGTTATTCCCAACCCTACAAATGCTTTTTTGTAACACTGTATAGTGCTGTATTGTTTGCGGTGAAACCGCATGCAAGTTGACCGTATTTTACAGAGGGCTAAGTGTCCACGGAGGCCGTTTAAGGTACGAAATAATTATCCAAATTCAAAAGTATGATGTTTTTCTGAAATGGGAGAACCTAAGCTTTAATTTAGATATAAAATTATCGGCGTACCTTGAAAACTTTAAAAGTTATTCCCCCCCATCGAAATGTTATTTTTTTCGTAAGACTGTATAGTGCTGTATTGTTTGCGGTGAAACCGCATGCAAGTTGACCGTATTTTACAGAGGGCTAAGTGTCCACGGAGGCCGTTTAAGGTACGAAATAATTATCCAAATTCAAAAGTATGATGTTTTTCTGAAATCGAGAAACTCAGCATTAAATTAGATATAAAATTATCGGCCATCCTTGAAAACTTTAAAAGTTATTCCCAACCATAGAAATGTTTTTTTTTCGTAAGACTGTATAGTGCTGTATTGTTTGCGGTGAAACCGCATGCAAGTTGACCGTATTTTACAGAGGGCTAAGTGTCCACGGAGGCCGTTTAAGGTACGAAATAATTATCCAAATTCAAAAGTATGGTGTTTTTCTGAAAGGGCAGAAGCTAAGCTTTAATTTAGATATAAAATTATCGGCCTCCCTTGAAAACTTTAAAAGTTATTCCCAACCATAGAAATGTTTTTTTCGTAAGACTGTATAGTGCTGTATTGTTTGCGGTGAAACCGCATGCAAGTTGACCGTATTTTACAGAGGGCTAAGTGTCCATGGAGGCCGTTTAAGGTACGAAATAATTATCCAAATTCAAAAGTAAGGTGTTTTTCTGAAAGGGGAGAACCTAAGCTTTAATTTAGATATAAAATTATCGGCCTCCCTTGAAAACTTTAAAAGTTATTCCCAACCCTAGAAATGTTTTTTTGTAACACTGTATAGTACTGTATTGTTTGCGGTGAAACCGCATGCAAGTTGACCGTATTTTACAGAGGGCTAAGTGTCCATGGAGGCCGTTTAAGGTACGAAATAATTATCCAAATTCAAAAGTATGATGTTTTTCTGAAATGGGAGAACCTAAGCTTTAATTTAGATATAAAATTATCGGCCTCTCTTGAAAACTTTAAAAGTTATTCCCAACCCTAGAAATGTTTTTTTTTGTAACACTGTATAGTAATCTATTGTTTGCGGTGAAACCGCATGCAAGTTGACGGTATTTTACAGAGGGATAAGTGTCCATGGAGGCCGTTTAATGTACGAAATAATTATCCAAATTCAAAAGTATGGTGTTTTTCTGAAAGGGGAGAACCTAAGCTTTAATTTAGATATAAAATTATCGGCCTCCCTTAAAAACTTTAAAAGTTATTCCCAACCCTATTTTTTTTTTTTTTAGTAGGACTGTCCCATTTTTAGTAAAAGGGCCCAAATTGGTCAAATTCATTCTTTCAAGAAACAAGGTTTATTGACAGGTTTATTGACATTTAACTAAAGTTCATTGTGATAGAAATAAATTAATATTTAAGTTCTGATTTTATATTCATAATATTTTGCAGTTTGTTAGTTTCATAAAATTAAATATTATTTTAGTACGCAAAATCATGTCCTTATCCAAAGCCATCATGACGTATGGGATATCCTTATTTAGAAGGCAGGGGCGCAGCAAGGCGCAAGCACATGAATTGTTTTCCCACAACGGGTTAGTTCCGCCCACATGACCTTTGAGCGACCAATGTCATTATTCAACACATGTTTTGTGACATGAACATCCATGTCAACTATAATACGCATGCGCTCTGATCATGCCCACACCAGTGATCATTGTCTTCTGATGATATGATAGTCACGCCTGACACAGTCACGTGTGAGGCCACTGTAGCTGCGTGATGCCAGCCGGGGCGTGCACGGGTGTGATCAATTGGGCTTTCTTTTGTACAGTGTATATATTGTAACTTACCACACAGTCTGTGCACACGTCAAATAGCTGTCATAAAATTGTTGCATGCGCAAGATGATCTAAATTAAAATGGCCGCCTTCATTGAAATCTGGGAAAGAATGTCAAAGCCAACCATCACTCATGCACAATGTCTATTGCATGTGTTTTAGCAGATGACAAAATGACCAACAGCTCATTTGATGTGCATACATTCATTGCTCAAAATCTCCCAAATTATCATTTTCCATTCCTCACTTGACTACATTTTTATTTCACAGATTCAGTTGGGAAGAAGAGACAACAGAATATTCTAGTTTCTGCCACCATTGACCATGATGACATGACAGAGACGCTGTGTCTATACTACTGATGGAAGGATCATTGTTTTCAGATCAACCAACAAGTAACAGCTACCACAGCTCATCAGCCTTCAACAGTCTTGCCATAAAACATGAGGGTCAACCAGTTTCATGTCTTTTATCATGTATTAGGTAGGTTCACGGTTGTACCATGTCTAAGTCTCCGGTTTCTGGTCTCTATGCATCGTCTCAGACCTGCGTGGCAGTATTTATAGTTAGCTGTTACGACCTGATAGTCGGAACAGCTATTGTTTCTGTCAAGATTTTAATTTGTTTTCTTATTATTCTTCCTTTCCACCAAAACCATATTGCCTTAACGTGTGAGAGGTTTTCGTGGCAAAAGTCCTTCTTAAGAATATGAGAAAGAGTCAAATCATATACCATATGGAAGCTTATGCCTTGACGTAGTTTCTAAATGTCGGTAGACTAAAATTCTTAATTAATTAGCTTAGTTATAGTCACGTGAATATTTAATTAGGCAATCTTGTTATCACCATAGCTCAAGAAGTATACACCCGATCATCAAACTTTTTTCAGTTATACATTTGTGGGGTATTGTAGATGTGCCTTTTGGCCTGCAATGTCTTGTGACATCATCATGACATCATTTATAGCGCATTTTGTATCTGTGTACAAAACACATGCACTGAAAAGGTTGATGTGACCAAGTCGCTTCCTTATTCGGCAGTAATTCTCCATATATATTTGTACATAATACACAAACAGATATGACGTGGGACTTGTTTGCGAGTCCAATTAATGACGATCTTTGTACGCAATAATAATACATAGATTCCATATAGTAGTACACACACGTTGTGTAGTCATTGCATTCCTAAATGAAATGAAAGCAGAGTGCGTCCGATTCCTTTCAGTTTCATTTTGATAATTATAATGAGTCCATTACATTGGCGACGAGGATGAAAAGCGGTGAGTATTCTTTTCATATGATAGCATACATTTCTAGCAAAAAGGAAAATTGTAAAAGAGGGCCGGACATTATTTTTCGCAACGTTAAGTCCCATTGTTTTACGTACATGGCGCAGCAATATACACATCGTTAGGTTAACCAGTAGCAATATGGCGGAACAACCACTAGCACCGTCGTAACTGAAACAAGGACTTTGAAAACTGAACCATTCACTCACCCGACGATCAGATATCAACCGGGAAGGCTTGGGAAGATTGGTTATAGGGAATTGAGCATGAATTCCGCTATTTTCGAATTACTCAACCGTATTTTGTAATTTTTGTTTTCTCAAAAAAAATCTTCCCTTCAGTTTGTGCACAAATTAACGTTAAGTAGTAAAGTATTTATTTGTATGCACGCATTGGGATAGTACTGACCATCAATCCTATAAACAGAATTGGTGTAAAGATGTTAAAGGGACAGTATCGTCACGATCAGAGCAGACTTTCTACAAACAGGGCATGGAATCGGCGTCCTGAACACAGTGACTAAAAATTACTGGCTCATTTATGCAGCAGCAACACGAATATGACCTTATTATGTGAGTATTATTTTCAGTCACTGGGTTAAACTAGAACTTGAACTCTGATTCCATGTCCTGTTGATCGTGACGATAAGCCCACCTTCAAGCAATAACTTTAATTAGCTGTTACGACTACCTGTTAGTCACATACAAGAAACACAATAGTGCATCTTTCTACAAGGAACACATCCTTACCTTGTTAAGATCGCCTTACAAACTTATACGAAGTCACAACACAATGTAATTTGAAGGATAACTGTACAATGAGTTCACTACCCACGCAAACTATTTCTTATAGCTCTGACATACACTTTGTCTTTCCTTTTAACACCAACCTTAACTTACAAAATTATGTATTTGTGTCTTTCCACACTAATGTACAAAAGTGTGACATTTAAGGAACATGGGACATTGATAATAAAATGAAGTACTTTTTACTCTTAACTTTTTCTGTGTACATTCCAAGTGCCTTGAGGATTGTGCTTTTCAAAAATTAAGACAACTTTCTAAGTAATTAAGTAATTACAATATGTTTGTAACATGGACAGACATTTATTTAGAAATTGACTAAAAGTACTAATAGAACAGATTTATTCACCAACATGTTGTCCCTTTATAATGCTATTTCCCTAAGGATTGTTACCTGAAAAAATCAAGACAACCCTCCTGGTATTAAACAAATAACAGGGGATCATCTTCAAAATATATAGTTGTAACGTGGACAGACATTTGTCACAAATTGTCTGTCCACGTTACATACGGGGTATATTTCACATGCTAATTTCTTAAATACCCAGAAGATGTCTTAGTTTTGGCTCATAACAATCCAAAAGGGGTTAGGGATGTAAATGAAAAAGCATTTGAGTAATTATTTAATTCTATTGTCACATTCCTGTCAATTTTCAAACAACATGTCTGTCCATGTTACAAACATCATGTCTTAAAGATGATCCTGTAATTTCTTAAGTACCAATATTATTTTCTTATTATTTGTTATGCACAATCATTAAATGCTAAGGAATGTTCAGGAATAGATTAGGACAAAATAGTTGCCTTTAATTGACCCTCCCATGTTACACTCCAACTTAAGCCCCTGTAGTGGCTGTCTTCTATAGCCTGTGCATTACCAGTCAACAATTCTTAATTTGGTAGTTGACAAATCTATTAAGACCTGTCCACCATAAAACTCATATAGCGCCCTCAAGTCACCGGTTTTAAAAGTGACATAACCATTGTTCTTAGCGTTGCAAATTACAGTGTACAATGCAAAGGGCCGAAAATTAAACTTTATTGTATTGGGTCAAACTATACACCAAATTGTAAACTTAGTATGAAAAACTAAATTTCGTCATCGTGATGTCATCCGGTTTCCATTTACAGTCTCATGAATATTTAATTAGCAAATCCATTTTGAACCATAACTCAAGAAGTATACACTCGATACTTATACTTTTTGCAGTTATAGACTTGATGGGTACTGTGAATGTGCGCTGTGGTATCGTGACCTCATAATGACCTCTACTTCCGGTTCAACAGGAAGTTTGAATAAAAATCAATATTTTAGGGTACAAAAACAATGCGATGAAGTTTCTTTAACATGTTAGAACAAAAATAGTACTGAGGAATTCTTATTATTTTTTGGACTGCACCCAAACATCCTCACGAATGAAATGCAAATAAAACCACACATTATGAATCGTAACAGCTTTGTGTTCGTCCGAAGGACAAAACACCTTGCTAAAACAAAGGTCAAGATCATTTCATGCAGACTCCTCACCTTACAACTTATCTGACATTAAATTCACAAACACGACCCCACTTTGACCTTTCCTTCCAGTCCAAACAGGACAAAACAATACACCCTCAATATCAGTCTCCGTTGAAATAGTTCATGGCATACTCCATTAAGTATCTAAGGTCAAGGTCATTAACTGTAAACAACACAACGTCATTAACGTAACAGCTCTGTGTTCGTCCAAAGGACAAACACCTAAATGTCTAGTTTTCTTTGTGTTTGCTCTGAAACGATGTCCAACTGCAGCCAAAATTGCTGGATTGTACTGTATTTTAAACATATTTTTCACATAGGGTTGTGAACATTTGCCCAATTTGTGTGGCCTCTCTTAGCCACCATACTTTGTGTATGGGAAATTTGGTCTGGTTCCAATAATCACGTACATATCACTTATTTCACTGGTTGACAAAAAAAGAAAGCACTTCACCACACCAATTTTGAAGCCAAACTATGACCAGAAACCAGAGACTTTTGTTTTGCCTAAAAAGGACAATATTGTCACGATCAACAGTGCATTGAATCAGAGTGCTAGGTTTACATTTACTGAAAATAATACCCCACGCATGATGATAAGGTGATGTTACCATTGCTGCTGCATAAATGAACCAGTAATTTTTAATCAGTGTTCATCTTAAACTAATTAAGTCACCGATTCCATGCCTTGTTGAAAGTCTGCTCTGATCTTGATAATACTGTCCCTTTGAACAATTACCAGGTTATCAATTTCACAAACTTTTATGCAATGCATTGTATACATGTAAAAGTTACTTGGTGTAAATTTGGTACAAGTATCCGTCTTCCTGAGAATGTATTCCAACTGAAGTGCTTTCATCTTAGAAAAAACAGAATGGAATTGGTCAATAATTTTTAAAGGAAAGAGTTCATTTAATCAGAAAGCAAAATCAAAAGGTTATAACATTTAAGATTAAAAGGTATTGTCAGCGTAAAAATGTGGTGGGCCAGGGTTCCATACTGTGGGCTTCATGAAATGATTTGTATGTTTTTACCACAGATGATACATCTGCAAGTAGATTCAACCTCCAACAGCGAAAATCACCCATTTGATGAATCCAAACACCCATTTGATGAATCCAGACACCCATTTGATGAATCCAGACAACCATTTGATGAATCCAGACAACCATTTGATGAACCCATGCAGGCACTCACTGCAGGCTCATCAGAGACGGCTCACAGCTCACGGCTCACGGCTCACAGCTCACAGCGACGGCTCACAGCTCACAGGTCACAGCTCACAGCTCACAGCTCACAGCTCATGGTATTCCCAACATTATCGTAAGTTTATTTATAAAAGAAAATTATACCCGACTGAAATTTCTGCTTGGATTGTTCTTATTTAAGGCCAATGACAGTTGATTATAAAGTGGGACAATCTCAGAAAATTTAATGGGAATTTGGTTTCCTTACATACATGTAATGATTAGTGTTTGTGACTTGACAAGATATTAACATGAGATTCTATCCAAAATACATGTAAATATTATGTTGAATTTGGTGCTTTTAACTTTTTATTACACACACTTGATGTAATATTTTCTGCTGTGATATTTAAGTATGGAGCTGAACATGTGTTGTGACACGATCTACGCGTTCAAAACTATTATGCAGTACATGTATAAAGGCATTGAGTGTGTAGATCATGCATTGTGCGTTTAGATCATGCATTGTGCGTTTAGATGTTACATATTGTGCCAATGTGCACAATTACAAGAATTACAAGAATTATCTTACATGTTTGTCAAAGAAATGATGATATACATGTAAGGCTGAAGTTTGTGCCACTAATCTGGGGATTGAGATTACTTTTTAAAATGTTGACAATAAATTAGTGATATGGGGACGGTTAACCGACCAAAACTGCACTAACCGTTTATAAAATTTTCCGCTAACCAACCAAAGATTTTGGAAGAATTTGCTGCCCGTTTTGTTGTTCTAGACTTTCTTTTTGCTGATTCGGTTATTAAACAATCATTGCAGACATTTTATTGATCAATGCTTTTAATTGAAAATGTATGCATAGTTTGTGTGCCCGTCATCAGGTGCTGACTTCCAGTTAACATACCATGAAAGATTCAGTTAAACTGTTAGTGAACTAACTCCCAGCACTAGTTTGTACACGATCTGTTTGCATACAATACATGCATGGTACACACATCCATTGGTCATAGTACAGTATGAAAGATTCAGTTAAACTGTTAGTGAACTAACTGCTCCCAGCACTAGTTTGTACATTATCTATTGGCATACATGCATGGTACACACATGCATTGGTCATAGTACAGTATGAAATCATACAATTTTTCCTGAGACTTAGAATCTCAAAATGTTATTAAAATAGTGATTCTGTGATATCAATGATTTTCTACTATTCATTTGTACTCACTTGGTATTCAATGAAACGCAAAGTAAGTTTGCTAAAACATAGATCATTTGATATTTCCTTTAAAACTGAACTGTTCTCAAGTTGACGATGGTTTCAAAGATAATAAGTAATTAAATGCATGTACATGTATGTACAGACTTCAACATGTACCATTTTAACATTAATTGGAACAGCTCTGTCCAGAGGACAAACACTTAGTTTTTAATGTAACCTTGAGAAAATTAAAGTAAAAACTGTCATGGTGTTTGTTTGAAAATAATGAATAATTACAATTTTCAAAGCGGGGCCAAAATTCTGACAAGAAACTAATCAACTTTCATTGGCCTATATACATTGTGATTAATGCATAGAATTCTCACCATTTTGTGAAGAATGAATATCAAATGTTCAATGTGCTGACTTACATCATGTACATGTAGTTGGAACGTTGTTCAGTATGGGAAAGAACACCAACCTCTGTGATCTTGTATTGGGAATCTAAATTTCCTCCCAGCATTGAGCTGAAAAATTACAGATTGCTTTCTACACATAATGTTAATCCTCTACAAGGATACATGTACTTATCTTTACCAGTAGTGCATATCCAGGGGTTAAAGTTTAAAAACTTGTTTATAAATATAGAAACAGAAATCTATTTAGAACCAAAACCAAATGAATAGCTAATTGTCTCCAAGTCCCTCCCTGCCAACTTCATTTATAATTCCATGAAAACAGCTTGTAAATGTTAATACTATTAACAAATATTGTTCATAATTTATACTAACAGATGATGCAACGGCAAGCAGTTTCAACCTCCAGCGTTCTGTAACTGCTAGCTGACATTACGTCATCTCAAACCATGAGGAATTCTCAAGCAACAGCTTGAAGGCAGCTGACCGCCATCATTAGTCCTGTATGAGTTTGTGATCTCTGAAGAGTGAAACTAAGGATACTGGGTGCAGTGTATCACTGTACATGTATATACATTGTAAGTGTAAATCAGCTTTGTAGAATGCAAATATTGGACACTCCAAGTTCACAGGACAATAATGTTAATGGATGGAAAGAGACTTCATAACTGAAAGTTACAAAAACAACTATTCAAAGGAATTAACTCAAGTGCTCATGACCCACTTCATTATTGGATTATTTATTTACACACATGTAATAATGTTTGCAAAACTTTTTCTAAAAGTATCCTTACATTAATTAAACAATAAACCTGTAAAGTGTCCGCTAAATATTTGGGAGAAACTATTTAGACGAAACTATTTTTAGATTATAATTCTGCCTAAATTGTTATTGTTATTGTTCTGCCTAAAAACTGTTTACTGTATTGCCTAGTGTTTAAAAAAAATCCAACTTCCCTCTAAAACCTTTCACAGATTGGTTTCTGTGAAGATTCATTAAAATCCTCCTATAATCAGTGCAATTTTTGAAACAACCCATTCAGGCCACTCCAAGCCAATTAGCTGTTGCCAGTGGCCTCCTATGGTTACCCTTCTGTGCACTGTCACACCACTGAGATTGCAGGGTAAGGTGGTCTCCCATTGATACATTGTAGGCCATACTAATATGTTCAAACATTTACAGTGGCCTTGGGTGGCACACAGTTGATTTTGTAAGATTACTTGGAAAGGACAGCAGGCTTGTATGTACATGTGTGTACTGAAGATTGCTCAAAAGCCGAATTTTGTGGATCGGAGTGGCCTCAATGTGTAGGAGGGTTAATGAAGGAACATATTGTATCATATATCATTGAGATCAACACATTCAGTGAAGTGACAATTATGTACATTTAAATCTTCTTTGATGTTATAGGTGATGCCCCCCCCCCCAAGCTGTTACAAGATTGTAAGCTTGCTGCAATCTTGCAAGCTTGCATGAATATGCAAACTAAACTTAGACACGTACCTTTCAGCTTAATAGAGCTTGCAGATATTTCTATTTGCCAAGATGTAAATATTAAGCTTGCACATAATATGCAAGCTTGCAAAAGCTTAAATACAATTTTGTGCTGTAATTTGCTGACATACATGTTTTCTGATGAAAACATCAGCTTTGCATAGGCTAACGTGTAGGTTAGTAAAATAAAACTACAGTAGCTATACATATCTGACATCTTTGGTGGATTATAATTTAGCTTGTATGTAGGCTATATTCCTGAGGGATACATTTTGATTGTGACCATGCAGGGAATCATTTTATTGTAAATCAAATATGAATCATCATTTGTTTTTTGGCTAAATATTATCTTTACATATGTGCAAAAACATTTTTGAAATAATTACAGTTACAGTATAGCCAAAAGATAATAATACAACCATTTAAGAATGAACAATCAAAATTTAAATGTTCATGTTATGTCAGTATATTTGTGCAACAGCATATGAAGTATAATCTCTTTTTGGAAAATGTTGAAATGCTGTAGCTTCATCAGGGAGATAGAGGCTGGTTGTCATCCAATCTTTGATCACAGTAGCAGCATCAGTCATATGTAGTTTATCGTAGAACAACTTAGTCTACACAGGTATTCAAAGAAAGGAGACAAATATTAGAAAAGCCAGGTATTTCTCCTTCCACCAATTTAAATTTGAAATGTGGCTATTATATATTTGCACATATACAATTACATGCAGCTACATGCTCTTTCTATGATGTAAATCACCCCCAAATTATTAGATTTTCGAAAAGGAACCTCCTGATGAGTTTTTAAATATAATGATAATGGATATGTACATGTACATGTAACTTCTTGTATGACTGCAATATTTTCTAGAGCCATGCAGTATTTACAGTTCTGGTGAATGTGCTTTTCAATCATCATTCAGTTAATTATTCCTGAATTACCATATGATTACACCATGTAGTTGTTAATGAAATCATTACAATACAACATGAATAGCAAAAATAGTGAACACCATTTCAAAACAATTTTTTTTTTGCACCCATAAGGTTTTGCAAAATTCAATAGGTTGACGTACAGATCAATTCAAGACTGCATTCGTAGCATTTCTGTATTTGCAGCACTCAATTAAAATCATTCATACAGTTCATAAGACTGAAATAGTACAATCATCTTACCATCATTAATCCCATCCTGCTTCACAAAACTTGCTTGAAATTTCACTGCTTCCATTGAAAAACTGCTGTGTAGATCTGTTTCTTCCAGTTTGAATTTAGAGCATACACTGCAGAGGCATAGCTTGACCATGAATGTCCAATGACTGGCCAGACAGCTATGGCCACACAGTGTCAAGTTACACACACTACCCCATACAGTGATAGTATTACATAATCAAAGCAAATTATGTGCACTGCACTAGAGGTATCAGTTACAGCTTGCTTGCCTGTAGTCCATGTAATTCCAATAAGTGGGTTACACACAAATAAACAACTTACTTAATGTATTTGGGTATGAGTAAAGTCATCATGGAGTTGTACATGTATAGTATGTATTAATGTACACCTGTACAGTACATTTGATAAATACATGTATATGCTGCCTCCACAAATATACTCATCAGATCACAGGTTAGTAAAATGATTGACCATCAGGTTGTTTATTTCTGCATAGGCTAGAGAATTTCTGTCATGATGAAAAAACTTAGTTGGTTCAAAACCACTTTGGATGTCATTTCAAACTTGTGTGTATACTTTAGGCCTGAACAATATATGATTCTGCTATACATTAAAGGAGGCTGAAGGTATAGAACTTCTGTTGTTTTTATTACTAGATTTCATGATTTGCCAAACAATATTGAGGGATTTAATATAATTAATACACAAATTTAATATTATGTGTTATTTCAAAATTGTACATACATAATTCAACATATGTATGTGCTTGCTGAAAATAAATTACTCTTAATTGGACTATGAGTAATTCACTGATTTGAATTAAAATTTTAATTGCATTAATTTGGTTAAATTTGTTATATATATTATAAGGCTGAGGATTATACATGTATTTCCTTGAAAAAGCATATGCATTGTAAAATGCAAGATGAAGTTTAATTACAGCATTATACATGAAGAATAAAATATAGTACAATATTATTAACAATCAAAAAGCTTGCAAGAAGGCAAGCTTGCCAATTGCCGCAAACTTGGCAAGCTGGCTGCAAGCTTAACAAAAGGTGACATAAGCTTGCCACCAGCTTGCCCATGAAACTTGGCAATCTTGCCGCAAGCTTGGCAAGCTGGCAGCAAGTTAAAGTTAGTACTATAACCTTGCAGAAAATAAGGCGCAAGCTCATATAAAGCTGCGGACAAGCTTGGCCAAAGCAGCGGCTAAGTGGCAGCTTCTGGCAAGCTCTATTTTCTGTAAGGGTTAATCTCTAGCGTATTTTCAGCAATGATGACCATTTTCTATCTGTTTGTAAACAATGTTCCTAGAGTCATTCAGTAGTTTAATCTCTAGCGTAGTTTCAACAACGATGACCATTTTCTATCTGTTTGTAAAACAGTGTTCAGTAGTTTAATCTCTAGCGTAGTTTCAGCAATGATGACCATTTTCTATCTGTTTGTAAACAGTGTTCAGTAGTTTAATCTCTAGCGTAGTGTCAACAATGATGACCATTTTCTATCTGTTTGTAAACAATGTTCATTCCTACTAAGTTCTTAAATTTCTATCTATTGTTAACTGTAATGTCCTTTTATTGTTTCAGCAATTTGTAAACATTGTTTTATCTCTAACTGTTACATTGTATTATCTGCAATGTTCTTTTATTATATACAAGACAATGGTTAAATAAATGACAAAGTAACAAACAACTCTACTGTATAAAGAAATGTTTTATTCCTTCTTGACTGAGTACAAAAAAGAGACTCAATCCTGGTGTCTAGTAACCTAACTCATTTTCCTGTCCATTACTTCAAACTTGAGAAATTCATTCACATAATCAGAGTGAGCTTTTTTGACCAAGTATATATTTCTACATGGAAGAATTTCCCATTTCAGCATCCAGTGTGTAGTGACCACACTCATCTGCCTGTTATTGTCCAGTACCTTGAGCCTAGTGTTAGAGTGAGCTAAATTTAAGCTTTATATATTAGAAACGAACACATTTTCACAGGGGGACCCGATTGCTCAACAGGTTAGCCTGTGGGATTGGGATCCAAGGACCCTGAGTCCATTGCCCCAGATGGGTTCAAGGCAAGCCCCACCCAGAAAAAAATTGCATCTGATGTTAATTATAACCCTTAGAATGGACACATGCAGATATACACAATGTAAAAAGCCAAATTTACAAGCAGGATTTGAACCCAAGACCTCTGGAACAAGATTCCTGCATCTTTCCACTATACCACTCGCTCTTTTTAAAATTTTTGCATCTGATGGTAATTATAACCCTTAGAATGGACACATATGCAGATATAAAAAAGACAAAATTGCTATTTGGATTTGAAGCCAGGTCCTCTAGATTAAGAATCCAAGTGCTTCCACTACACCACTCACTCTTTTTTTTAAATTGCATCTGACGTTAATTATAACCCTTATAATGAACACAGATATATCAAGAAGAAATTACAAGTGGGATTTGAACGCAGGACCTCTGGAACAAAAGGTTGAAGTCTTTCCACTAGACCACTCACTTTTCTTAAGGTTGTTGCATCTGACGTTAATTATAACCCTTATAATAGATACATGCAGATATAAAAAGAAGACATATTACAAGAAGGATTTGAATTTGAAATATATATTATGAGTGGGATTTGAACCCAGGACCTCTGGAACAAAAGTCTAACATCTTTCCACTAGACCACTCACTCTTCTCAAGATTGTTGCATCTGACGTTAATTATAACCCTTAGAATGTACACAGGTAGATATAAAAAGACATTACAAGTAGAATTTAGTGAAGTTTAAATTATGAGTGAGATTTGAACCCAGAACCTCTGAAATAAGAGTCTGAAGTCTTTCCACTAGACCACTTACACTCCTTATTGAAAATTCATTTAATGTTAATTATAACCCTTAGAATTTACAAGATGGATTTGAAGTATAAATTATGAGTTGAATTTGAACACAGTACCTCTGGAACTAAAGCCTGCTATGTTTCCACTAGACCACTCACTCTTCTCAGATAGTCGTATCTGACGTTAATTATAACCCTTAGAATGTACACAGGTAGATATAAAAAGACATTACAAGTAGGATTTGAGGTTTAAATTATGAGTGAGATTTGAACCCAGGACCCCCTGGAATAAAAGTCTTAAGTCTTTCCACTAGACCACTTACACTCATTATTGAGAATGCATTTGATGTTAATTATAACCCTTAGAATTTACAAGATGGATTTGAAGTATAAATTATGAGTGGGATTTGAACACAGGACCTCTGGAACTAAAGGCTGCCATGTTTCCACTATACCACTCACTCTTCTCAGATAGTCGTATCTGACGTTAATTATAACCCTTAGAATGTACACAGGTAGATATAAAAAGAAGACATTACAAGTAGGATCTGAAGTTTAAATTATGAGTGATATTTGGAACCCAGGACCTGTGAACAAAATGCTGAACACTTGACCACTCAGTGTTCGTAATAAAATTGCATCTGACGTTAATTATAATCCTTAGAATGTATACAGGCAGATATAAATTTAAGACATTACAAGCAGGATTTGAAATATAAATGGGATTTGAACCCAGAACCTCTGGAATAAAAGTCTTAAGTCTTTCCACTAGACCACTTACACTCATTGTTGAATATGCATTTGATGTTAATTATAACCCTTAGAATTTACAAGATGGATTTGAAGTATAATTATTGTGAGTGATTTGATCCTGAGACCCTCTGAACAAAGCTGACATCTTTCCACTAGACCACTCACTGTTCGCAAGACGGTAGCATCTGACGTTAATTACCCTTAGAATGTACACAGGTAGATATAAAAAGAAGACTTTACAAGTAGGATTTGAAGTTTAAATTATGAGTGGGATTTGAACCCAGGACCTCTGCAACAAAAGGCTGAATTTTTTCCACTAGACCACTCAGTGTTTCTAACAAAGCAGCCAAGCAGAAAATTCTCAATCTTGGTCTGGTGTTAAAAAATCCATAAATATTTTTCTTTGCCTGTGTTCATTTTAAGGTTTTTAATAAACATTTTAAACTCTAAAACCTATCTGTGGTCCAGTTGAAAGACTTTACAGCTCAGGACCAAAAAGCCAGGGGCAAGTCCGTGGTTTTTTTTTGCCCTTTGGGTTAAAATTTAAACATCAAATGTTTTTTTATTAAGGAGATTAAATTCTAGGGGAACTTCAAAATTTTTTTCAGTGCCCCTTTTTCAAATACTTGTTGAGTTGTTTTTTTATTATCTTACCTGTTCCATTCAAAATTTATAATTAAATCAAATTTTTTCGGGAGAAAAAGGTTCAGTGAAAGACTTCATTTCTTTTTCCCAGTGGTTTTGGGTTTTCAAACCCCCAAAATTTTATATTTTTATATTTTTTGAATTTTGGGATTATAAAACATCAAAGCAATTCAGAACTTTTAAGTGGTTTAGGGGGTTAGACCTGTTCCAAACCGGGTTCAACCCAATAAATTTTTTGTACTTCAAATCCCGTGATGCATTTTTAAGCCGGCCATTCAAAGGGTTATAAACAGAAAAACATTTTGAAAAAGAAGGGTAAGTGGAAAAGAATTTTTTCCAGAGGTCCGGGTTCAAAAACTCAAATACTTAATTGTTATTTTTTTTTATACTGAATGTGCCCATATAAGGGTTAAAATTTAATCAAGAAAGGGTTTTTAAGAAGAGGATTTTGGGGGAAAAGATTAACCCTTTTGTTCCAGGGTGGGTTAAAATCCCCCCCCTTTCTTAAACTCTTTGTAATGTTTGTTTTTCATTTTCCATTATAAATAATTAACGAGACAATTTTTAAAACGGGGAAGGGTTAGGGGAAAAGACTTCAACCTTTTGTTTGGGGACCTTTTCAAATCCCCCATTTTTATACTAAACCTATTTTAATGGTTTTTTTTTTATACTGAGTGTCCACAAGGGTTTAAATTATGCCCAGAGAAATTTTTTAAAGAGTGAGGGTCAGGGAAAGCCCAAATCTTTGTTCTAGAGGTACTGGGTTCAAATCACTTGTTTTTGTTTTTTTTATATTGTTTTCACCCAAGGGTTAAATTAAGCCAGATGCAGTTTTTAACCAAGACTGAGGGTGAGGAAATTTTTAAAAACCTTTGCCAGAGGCCCCAGTTCAAACCACTTGAATTTGTCTCGATTCAGTGTGCTTTCTAAGGGTTAAATTTAACTAGAAAAAATTTGTCAAGATTGAGTGGCAGTAAAAGAAGGGGGACCCCAGAGGCCCTGAGTTCAAACTACTTGTAACTTTGTCTTTTTTAATCGCAGGGCTTTCGGGTTAAATTAATGTCAGATGCAATTCAGTAATAAGAGGAGGGCAGGGGAAAGACTCAGGCCCCTTTTGTTCCAGAGGTACTGGGTTCAAACCCTTTTTGTTTTGTTTTTATATCTGCCGTGCCTTTAAGGGTTAAAATTAACGCCGATGCAAACTTATTAACAAGGGAGGGTCTAGGGAAAGACTGGATTTGTTCCAGAGGTCCTGGGTTCAAATCATGTCCAGTATTTTTGTGGTTTTATTTTCAGATTTCAAATGGAAGATTTTCCCCATTTCAGCATACGGTATATTTTCATGAAAATTTTCCCAAATTTGGGTCCAAGCCCCCTACCATCTGACTGTTATTGTCCAACCCAGATTAGTTTTGGAGTGAGCAAAATTTTTAAGTAAAAATTTTGTTTAAAATTTTAGAACGAACTTTTTCATGGGGGGACCCGATTGCTAACAGGTTAGCCTGTGCGAAGACCCAAAGGGAACCTGAGTCCATCCCCCAGAAGGGGTTAAGCCCCCGGCACGAAACCACCAGGAACTGATCCACCAGGCATGACAAATCCATTTTAGTCACCGAACTAGCAACCTAGTTTTAATAAGGCTTAAAAGCAAGTTGAATAAGAGTTTTTATTTATTTTTTTTAAAATAACCCATTTGGAAAAAAAAATTTTTAGAATTCAGCTGGGTTTGAACCCAAACATGCACATTCAGAGTCCTGAGTCTTTTCCCCTAGACCACTCACCCTTCTTAACAAAGTTGCATCTGACGAAATTTTCCCTTAGAATGGACACATGCAGATATAAAAAAAAATTTTAAGTAGGATTTGAATCAGGACCTTGGGAAAAGAGTTCTGAGTCTTCCAAAGACCACCCCCTTTTTTAACAAAGTTGCATCTGACGTTTAATTTTAACCCCAGAATGGGCACATAGATATAAAAAAACAAATGTTATGGGATTTGAACTCAGACCTTGGGAAAAAGAGTTCTGAGTCTTCCAAGACCACCCTCTTTTTCAAAGTTGCATCTGACGTTAATTATAACCCTAGAATGGACAAAAATAAAAAACAAAATTTTAATGGGGTTTTAACTCAGGGGCCTTTTTAACAAGAGTTCGAGTCTTCCAAGACCATCCCCTTTTTTAACAAAGTTGCATCTGATGTTAATTATAACCCCAGAATGGACACATGCAGATATAAAAGACAAAATTTAAGTAGGATTTGAACTCAGGACCCTGGAACAAGAGTTCTGATTCTTTTCCCCTAGACCACACATTTTCTTTAAAAAAATGCATCTGACATTAATTATAACCCTTAGAATGGACAAACGTATAAAAAAAAGAAATTTGGATTTAAAGTATAAATTTTGAGGGGGTTTAACAAGACCCTGAAAAAAATCAAAATTATCCTTTTAACCCCCAGTCCAAGAAAAAGGGATTGAGTTAATTATAACCAGAATGGGAAAGTCGTTAAAAAGAAAAATCAAGAGGATTTGAAAAAAATTTTGAGGATTTTAACCCCAACCCCTTGAAAAAAAATCAAAGTTTATCCCTTTTGACCACTGCCTATTAGAATGTACATCTGAAATTAAATTTTTAAATTAATATAAAAAAAACATAAAATAGGATTTAAATAAATTTGAGGAGACGGGAAACCCCGACCCCGGAACAAAAGGTTGAAGTCTTTCCACTATACCACTACCTACTTAAAAGTTGACGACGTTAATTATAACCCTTAAATGGAAAATGCAATAAAAAACAAAAATTTTTATAGGATTTAACCCTTTTCTTGACTAAGAGTCCCAAATTTTTTCCCCTAGACCACTACTTTCTTGAATAAAGCTGCAACTGACGTTAATTATAACCATCAGAATGGAAAACAGATATAAAAAAAATTTCAAGTAGGAATTGAAGAAAATTATAAGTGGGGGAACCCGGACCCTAGAAAAAAATTTGAGATCTTTTCCCCTAGACCACTCATTTTCTCAAAAAGGGTATCTGATGTTAATTATAACCCAGAATAAAAGGAGAAAAAATGAAGACATTAGATTTAAGTATAAATTATGAGTGGGGAACCAGCACCTCTGGAACAAAAGGGAAGTTTTAATACCACTATTCGAATAAGATTGCATCTGATGTTAATTAAAACCCCTTTGAAGGACACGGAATAAAAATAAGACATTACAAGTAAGGGTTTGAAGTATAAATTATGAGGGGGTTTAACCCAGTACCCTGGGAACAAAAAAGGGTTTGGCCCTTCCCCAGACACTCACTCTTTTTTAATAAGCTTTTATCGACGAATTAAAACCCTCAGAATGGTCACGCAGATATAAAAAAAAAACATTACAAGTAGGAATTAAGATAAATGAGGGGTTTTAACCAGACCCTGGGAAAAAAAGGGTGAAGTCTTTTCCCCTAGACCACTACCTTTTTTAATAAAAATTATTTATTTTTAAATTTTAACCTAGAATGGACACAGGCAGATATAAAAAAAAAACACAAGTAGGATTTTATAAATTATTTTGGATTTTGAACCCCGGGACTCTGGAACAAAAGGTTTTAAGTGTTTCCACTAGACCACTACTCTTCTTGTAATTTGATCTGAAATTTTCCCTAGAATGGACACAGGCAGAATAAAAAAGACACACAGGATTTGAAGTATAAATTATGAGGGGTTTGCCCAGGACCCCGGGAAAAAAAGTTGAAGTCTTCCACGAGACCATTTTTTTTTAATAATGTTTTCATCTGGGGGTTAATTATAAAAAACCCTTAGAATGGACACGGGAGATATAATCCCGGGGGATTACAATAGGATTTGAAGTATAAATTATTTGGGATTGAACCCAGGACTCAACAAAGGTTAAGTTTTCCACTAAAACCCTTACACTATTACTAAACTTTTCTTTTTAGTTAATTATAATCCCCAAGAAGGCACACAAAGATATAAAAGTATAAAAATTAAAAAAGGGGGAAAACCCGGACCACTGGAATCAGATTATGAAGTTTTTCCAAGACCACTTTTTTATAGGAAAAATATTTGATTTTAAAAATTAAAAGGAAAGGAAGATAAAAAAAACTCAGAAGGGGATTTAACCCTGGACAATTCCAAAATTTTATCATCCCCCCAGACCACCTTTTTTATTATGAATGTGTCTCAGTTTGATTACAACCACAATGGACACGGGGAAAGATAAAAAAAGAAGTTATGAGAAAATTCCCAAAACCCCGTTTCCTGGGATTCAGAACACATTATTTGTCCACACAATATTTTAAAATTTTATTTTTATTTACATTATATTAAAACACAGGGAAAGAGGGGGGGAATACAATTGAACCCCGGTTTTTTTTCCGAGTTTTCTCAAAGGGCCACAGAATGTTTTTTAAATTTGAAAGAAAAAAAAAATAAAAGGGAAATTTTGGATTTAACAAAAGAATTTTTTTATTGCTTGTTTATGATTGAGGGAAAAAAACACAAATTTTTCAAAAAGGATTTTTAAAGCTAGATTCAAGTCCAGACCACTTGCTCTTCTGAAGAAGGTTTGGGTTCGTTTAATTTAGACGGACCCAGAGGGAAGTAAAAACCAAATTTTTTGGTTTTGAATTTTACCTTTTAAAAAAATTTTGTAGTTTATTTCTTTTTTTTGAACCCGATTTTTAGAAACAGAAAATTTTTTTTTTTCTGATTTTGCAAAAATTATCAAAAAAGAGGAAAATCTAGAATCAAACTACTAAAATCTCACTTTGAAAATTTCCAAGTTTTGGTTTTTTTAAAAAGCAAGGGTTGACTTACCCCAGACATTCAAAACCATTAATAATTGTCAAATTTTTTTTGCCATACTTTTAACCAAATTTTTAAAAAGAGCAAGACAAGAAAATTGGTCGGGGTTAAAAAAACAGAATATTTTTTTTGCCGTGTTCATTTTAAGGAAACCATTTTTAACTTTAAACTATCTTTGGTCCAGTTGAAAGACCGCCCCGGACCAAAAACATGGGCAAGTCCGTCAGTTTTTTTTTTTACCTGTGTCCATTCTAAGGTTATAATTTAAAATCAAATGCATTTTAAAAATTAAAAGGTCAGTGGAAAAACTTGAATTTTTTTCCCGTGCTGGTTTCAAATACCTTGTTGAGTTGTTTTTTTATTATCTTTACCGTCTCCATTCTAAGGGGTTTTAATTAAATCAAAAGTTTTCATATGGAGATAAAGGGGCTAGTGGAAAGACTTCAATTTTTTATTCAGTGGGATTGGTTTTTCCCTTCATAATTTATACTTTTTTTATTTTCCCGTCAATATTTTAGATTTAAAAATCAACAACTTCAGTAATCGTGTAAGGGTTTGTGAAAACTTAGACTCATGTTCAGGGCCGGGTTCAAACCTAATCATAAATTTTTACTTCAAATCCCCAAATTTTGATGTTGATATTTTTCCCCCGTGTCCCTTCAAGGGGTTAAATTTAAAGTCAGATGCAAACATTTTTTAGAACAAAAGGGTTAAGTGAAAGTTCCCGATTTTGTTAGAGGGTTAAACCAACTCATAATAC
>CM055823.1:33286587-33315779 GCA_029582265.1 Zoroaster sp. YZ-2022
ACATCCTTAAAATAGTCAATGTATGGGTTTCACCGCAAACACATACAGCACTACTATGCCAGTCTTTACGAAAAACACATTTCTATGGTTGGGAATAACTTTTAAAGTTTTTCAAGGGAGGCCGATAATATTCTGTTATCTAAATTAAAGCTTAGGTTCTCCCTTCAGAAAAACAATTCATACATCTTTTTTGAATATTGGATAATTATTTCTGTACCTTAAACGGCCTCCATGGACACTTAACCATCTGTAAAATACGGTCAATCTCTGCATGGGGATTTCACCGCAAACAATACAGCACTATACAGTCTTACGAAAACATTTCTATGGTTGGGAATAACTTTTAAAGTTTTCAAGGGAGGCTGATAGTTTTTATCTAAATTAAAGCTTAGGTTCTTCCTTCAGAAAAACACCATACTTTTGAATTTGATAATTATTTCGTACCTTAAACGGCCTCCATGAACACTTAACCATCTGTAAAATACGGTAACTTGCATGGGGTTTCACCGCAAACAATACAGCATTATACAGTCTTACGAAAAACATTTCTATGGTTGGGAATAACTTTAAAGTTTTCAAGGAGGCCGATAATATTTTATCTAAATTAAAGCTTAGGTTCTCCCTTTCAGGAAAACACCATACTTTTGAATTTGGATAATTATTTCAGTACCTAAACGGCCCATGGACACTTCTAGCCATCTGTAAAATACGGTCAACTTGCATGGGGTTTCACCGCAAACAATACAGCACTATACAGTCTTACGAAAACATTTCTATGGTTGGGAATAACTTTAAAGTTTTCAAGGGAGGCCGATAATTTTTATCTAAATTAAAAGCTTAGGTTCTCCCTTTCAGAAAACACCATACTTTTGAATTTGGATAATTATTTCTGTACCTTAAACGGCCTCCATGGACACTTAACCATCTGTAAAATACGGTCAACTTGCATGGGGTTTCACCGCAAACAATACAGCACTATACAGTCTTACGAAAATACATTTCTATGGTTGGGAATAACTTTTAAAGTTTTCAAGGGAGGCCGATAATTTTTCATCTAAATTAAAGCCTAGGTTCTCCCCTTTCAGAAAAATACCATACTTTTGAATTTGGATAATTATTTCGTACCTTAATTAAACGGCCTCCATGGACACTTAACCATCTGTAAAATACGGTCAACTTGCATGGGGTTTCACCGCAAACAATACAGCACAATACAGTCTTACGAAAACACATTTCTATGGTTGGGAATAACTTTTAAAGTTTTCAAGGGAGGCCGAATTTTTTTAATCTAAATTAAAGCTTAGGTTCTCCCTTTCAGAAAACACCATACTTTTGAATTTGGATAATTATTTCGCACCTTAAACGGCCTCCATGGAACACTCAGTAACCATCTGTAAAATACGGTCAACTTGCATGGGTTTCACCGCAAACAATACAGCACTATACAGTCTTACAAAAAACATTTCTATGGTTGGGAATAACTTTTTAAAGTTTTCAAGGGAGGCCGATAATTTTATATCTAAATTAAAGCTTAGGTTCTCCCTTTCAGAAAACACCATACTTTTTGAATTTGGATAATTATTTCGCACCTTAAACGGCCTCCATGGACACTTTAACCATCTGTAAAATACGGTCAACTTGCATGCGGTTTCACCGCAAACAATACAGCACTATACAGTCTTTACGAAAAACATTTCTATGGTTGGGAATAACTTTTAAAGTTTTCAAGTGAGGCCGATAATTTTATATCTAAATTAAAGCTTAGGTTCTCCCTTTCAGAAAACACCATACATTTGAATTTGGATAATTATTTCGTACCTTAAACGGCCTCCATGGACACCTAACCATCTGTAAAATACGGTCAACTTGTATGCAGTTTCACCGCAAACAATACAGCACTGTACAGTGTTACGAAAACAACTTTTCTATGGTTGGGAATAACTTTTAAAGTTTTCAAGGGAGGCCGATAATTGTTATATCTAAATTAAAGCTTAGGTTCTCCCTTTCAGAAAAACACCATACTTTTGAATTTGATAATTATTTCGTACCTTAAACGGCCTCCATGGACACTTAACCATCTGTAAAATACGGTCAATCCTTGTATGCGGTTTCACCGCAAACAATACAGCACTATACAGTGTTACGAAAAACATTTCTATGGTTGGGAATAACTTTAAAGTTTTCAAGGGAGGCCGATAATTTTATATCTAAATTAAAGCTTAGGTTCTCCCTTTCAGAAAAACACCATACTTTTTGAATTTGGATAATTATTTCGTACCTTAAACGGCCTCCATGTACAATTAGCCATCTGTAAAATACGGTCAACTTGCATGCGGTTCCACCGCAAACAATACAGCACTATACAGTCTTAAGAAAAAAAACATTTCTATGGTTGGGAATAACTTTTAAAGTTTTCAAGTGAGGCCGATAATTTTATATCTAAATTAAAGCTTAGGTTCTCCACAATCAGAAAAAAAACCAAAAATTTGAATTTGGATAAATATTTCTAACATTAAACGGCCTCCATGCACACTTAACCATCTGTAAAATACGGTCAACTTGCATGGGGTTTCACCCGCAAACAATACAGCACTATACAGTCTTACGAAAAAACATTTCATGGTTGGGAATAACTTTAAAGTTTTCAAGTGAGGCCGATAATTTTATATCTAAATTAAAGCTTAGGTTCTCCCCTTTCAGAAAAACACCATACTTTTGAATTTGGATAATTATTTTCGTACCTTAAACGGCCTCCATGGACACTTAACCATCTGTAAATACGGTCAACTTGCATGCGGTTTCACCGCAAACAATACAGCAAAGTGCCATACAGTGTTACAAAAAAACATTTCGGATTGGGAATAACTTTAAAGTTTTCATGTGGTAGGCCGATAATTTTATATCTAAATTAAAGCTTAGTTCCTCCCTTCAGAAAAACACCATCACCCTTGAATTTGATATTTCGGGTTACGAACGGGCCTCCATGATACACCCCCAACCATCTGTAAATACGGTCAACTTGCGTGGGAAGTCACCGCAAACAATACAGCACCATACAGTGTTACAAATAAAACAACATTTTATGGTTTGGCAATAACTTTAAAGTTTTCATGAGGCCGATACTCTGAGAAGCCAAATTGAAGCTATTCTCCCTCAGCCACTGATACTTTTGAATTCTGATACCATTTTGGCACCTTCAAACGGGCTCCACGCGACACCATAGCCCTCCAGGGGTCACTGGAACATGGTCTCACGGGGTTTCACCACAGCAAGACATACAGACCTATACAGCCCATGAAAAAACATTTCATGGTTGGGAACAACTTTTAAAGCCTTTTCATGAGGCTCGATACCTTATATCTAACAATTAGCTAGTTCTCCCTCAGAAAATACCTACAATTTGACGACAATTGGCATTTACCAACGGCCTCCATGGACACTTCAACCATCTGGGGAACATACGGCTCAATCTCAGGCATGGGTGCTCACTGCACACGTTGCAATACGGAAGAAAAAACTGCTCCCATTGGGGTCAACCCCTTTAAAGTTCACGAGCAAGCTCGATACATCAATTGTTGGGTTCTCCTTTTCAGGAAAATCAACTTTTGAGGTGATTCTGCCCATCTATTTCGTATTTAAACGCCCATGTAACCATCTGGAACACGGTCGGTCTGGCATGGGGTTTCACTCAGCACTATACAGTTCATTTGAAAAAATAAACATACTGGGTTTGATTCAATTGAAAGTTTAGACAACATACTGTCATTGACCTGACACCCGCCTAGCCGGCTCCATGGACACTTTCAGCCTCTCAGAACATGCAGTCAATCTCAGATGTGAGCCACTGCAACACAGCACCATAGCAAGAAAAAATATTTAGGTTGTAATAATCTCTTTAAAAGCTGCGGAGTCCGATATTTTATCTAACAAAGCTTGTTCTGCTCCTTCAGAGGCCCACCATACTTTTGAATGTTGATAATTATTTCATACCTTAAGGTAAGAAATAATTATCCAAATTCAAAAGTATGGTGTTTTTCTGAAAGGAGAGAACCTAAACTTTAATTTAGATATAAAATTATTGGACTCCCTTGAAAACTTTAAAAGTTATTCCCAACCATAGAAATGTTTTTTTCGTAAGACTGTATAGTGCTGTATTGTTTGCGGTGAAACCCCATGCAAGTTGACCGTTTTTTTCAGATGGTTAAGTGTCCATGGAGGCCGTTTAATGTACGAAATAATTATCCAAATTCAAAAGTATGGTGTTTTTCTGAAAGGGGAGAACCTAAGCTTTAATTTAGATGAAAAATTATCGGCCTCCCTTGAAAACTTAAAAAGTTATTCCCAACCATAGAAATGTTTTTTCGTAAGACTGTATAGTGCTGTATTGTTCGGTGAAACCCCATGCAATTTGACCGTATTTTACAGATGGTTAAGTGTCCATGGAGGCCGTTTAAGGTACGAAATAATTATCCAAATTCAAAAGTATGGTGTTTTTCTGAAAGGGGAGAACCTAAGCTTTAATTTAGATATACAATTATTGGCCTCCCTTCAAAACTTTAAAAGTTATTCCCAACCATAGAAATGTTTTTTTCGTAAGACTGTATAGTGCTGTATTGTTTGCGGTGAAACCCCATGCAAGTTGACCGTTTTGTTCAGATGGTTAAGTGTCCATGGAGGCCGTTTAATGTACGAAATAATTATCCAAATTCAAAAGTATGGTGTTTTTATGAAAGGCGAGAACCTAAGCTTTAATTTAGATAAACAATTATCGGCCTTCCTTGAAAACTTTAAAAGTTATTCCCAACCATAGAAATGTTTTTTCGTAAGACTGTATAGTGCTGTATTGTTCGGTGAAACCCCATGCAAGTTGACCGTATTTTACAGATGGTTAAGTGTCCATGGAGGCCGTTTAAGGTACGAAATAATTATCCAAATTCAAAAGTATGGTGTTTTTCTGAAAGGGGAGAACCTAAGCTTTAATTTAGATATAAAATTATTGGCCTCCCTTGAAAACTTTAAAAGTTATTCCCAACCATAGAAATGTTTTGTTCGTAAGACTGTATAGTGCTGTATTGTTTGCGGTGAAACCCCATGCAAGTTGACCGTTTTTTTCAGATGGTTAAGTGTCCATGGAGGCCGTTTAAGGTACGAAATAATTATCCAAATTCAAAAGTATGGTGTTTTTCTGAAAGGGGAGAACCTAAGCTTTAATTTAGATATAAAATTATTGGCCTCCCTTCAAAACTTTAAAAGTTATTCCCAACCATAGAAATGTTTTTTTCGTAAGACTGTATAGTGCTGTATTGTTTGCGGTAAAACCCCATGCAAGTTGACCGTATTTTTCAGATGGTTAAGTGTCCATGGAGGCCGTTTAAGGTACGAAATAATTATCCAAATTCAAAAGTATGGTGTTTTTATGAAAGGCGAGAACCTAAGCTTTAATTTAGATAAAAAATTATCGGCCTTCCTTGAAAACTTTAAAAGTTATTCCCAACCATAGAAATGTTTTTTCGTAAGACTGTATAGTGCTGTATTGTTCGGTGAAACCCCATGCAATTTGACCGTATTTTACAGATGGTTAAGTGTCCATGGAGGCCGTTTAAGGTACGAAATAATTATCCAAATTCAAAAGTATGGTGTTTTTCTGAAAGGGGAGAACCTAAGCTTTAATTTAGATATAAAATAATTGCCCTCCCTTCAAAACTTTAAAAGTTATTCCCAACCATAGAAATGTTTTTTCGTAAGACTGTATAGTGCTGTATTGTTCGGTGAAACCCCATGCAAGTTGACCGTATTTTACAGATGGTTAAGTGTCCATGGAGGCCGTTTAAGGTAAGAAATAATTATCCAAATTCAAAAGTATGGTGTTTTTCTGAAAGGGGAGAACCTAAGCTTTAATTTAGATATAAAATTATTGGCCTCCCTTGAAAACTTTAAAAGTTATTCCCAACCATAGAAATGTTTTTTTCGTAAGACTGTATAGTGCTGTATTGTTTGCGGTGAAACCCCATGCAAGTTGACCGTTTTTTTCAGATGGTTAAGTGTCCATGGAGGCCGTTTAATGTACGAAATAATTATCCAAATTCAAAAGTATGGTGTTTTTCTGAAAGGGGAGAACCTAAGCTTTAATTTAGATAAAGAATTATCGGCCTCCCTTGAAAACTTTAAAAGTTATTCCCAACCATAGAAATGTTTTTTCGTAAGACTGTATAGTGCTGTATTGTTCGGTGAAACCCCATGCAATTTGACCGTATTTTACAGATGGTTAAGTGTCCATGGAGGCCGTTTAAGGTACGAAATAATTATCCAAATTCAAAACTATGGTCTTTTTCTGAAAGGGGAGAACCTAAGCTTTAAGTTAGATATAAAATTATTGGCCTCCCTTCAAAATTTAAAAGTTATTCCCAACCATAGAAATGTTTTTTTCGTAAGACTGTATAGTGCTGTATTGTTTGCGGTGAAACCCCATGCAAGTTGACCGTATTTTTCAGATGGTTAAGTGTCCATGGAGGCCGTTTAAGGTACGAAATAATTATCCAAATTCAAAAGTATGGTGTTTTTATGAAAGGGGAGAACCTAAGCTTTAATTTAGATAAAAAATTATCGGCCTCCCTTGAAAACTTTAAAAGTTATTCCCAACCATAGAAATGTTTTTTCGTAAGACTGTATAGTGCTGTATTGTTCGGTGAAACCCCATGCAATTTGACCGTATTTTACAGATGGTTAAGTGTCCATGGAGGCCGTTTAAGGTACGAAATAATTATCCAAATTCAAAAGTATGGTGTTTTTCTGAAAGGGGAGAACCTAAGCTTTAATTTAGATATAAAATTATTGGCCTCCCTTCAAAACTTTAAAAGTTATTCCCAACCATAGAAATGTTTTTTTCGTAAGACTGTATAGTGCTGTATTGTTTGCGGTGAAACCCCATGCAAGTTGACCGAATTTTTCAGATGGTTAAGTGTCCATGGAGGCCGTTTAAGGTACGAAATAATTATCCAAATTCAAAAGTTTGGTGTTTTTATGAAAGGGGAGAACCTAAGCTTTAATTTAGATAAAAAATTATCGGCCTCCCTTGAAAACTTTAAAAGTTATTCCCAACCATAGAAATGTTTTTTCGTAAGACTGTATAGTGCTGTATTGTTCGGTGAAACCCCATGCAAGTTGACCGTATTTTACAGATGGTTAAGTGTCCATGGAGGCCGTTTAAGGTAAGAAATAATTATCCAAATTCAAAAGTATGGTGTTTTTCTGAAAGGGGAGAACCTAAGCTTTAATTTAGATATAAAATTATTGGCCTCCCTTGAAAACTTTAAAAGTTATTCCCAACCATAGAAATGTTTTGTTCGTAAGACTGTATAGTGCTGTATTGTTTGCGGTGAAACCCCATGCAAGTTGACCGTATTTTTCAGATGGTTAAGTGTCCATGGAGGCCGTTTAAGGTACGAAATAATTATCCAAATTCAAAAGTATGGTGTTTTTATGAAAGGCGAGAACCTAAGCTTTAATTTAGATTACAAATTATCGGCCTTCCTTGAAAACTTTAAAAGTTATTCCCAACCATAGAAATGTTTTTTCGTAAGACTGTATAGTGCTGTATTGTTCGGTGAAACCCCATGCAATTTGACCGTATTTTACAGATGGTTAAGTGTCCATGGAGGCTGTTTAAGGTACGAAATAATTATCCAAATTCAAAAGTATGGTGTTTTTCTGAAAGGGGAGAACCTAAGCTTTAATTTAGATATAAAATTATTGCCCTCCCTTCAAAACTTTAAAAGTTATTCCCAACCATAGAAATGTTTTTTCGTAAGACTGTATAGTGCTGTATTGTTCGGTGAAACCCCATGCAAGTTGACCGTATTTTACAGATGGTTAAGTGTTCATGGAGGCCGTTTAAGGTAAGAAATAATTATCCAAATTCAAAAGTATGGTGTTTTTATGAAAGGGGAGAACCTAAGCTTTAATTTAGATAAAAAATTATCGGCCTCCCTTGAAAACTTTAAAAGTTATTCCCAACCATAGAAATGTTTTTTCGTAAGACTGTATAGTGCTGTATTGTTCGGTGAAACCCCATGCAATTTGACCGTATTTTACAGATGGTTAAGTGTCCATGGAGGCCGTTTAAGGTACGAAATAATTATCCAAATTCAAAAGTATGGTGTTTTTCTGAAAGGGGAGAACCTAAGCTTTAATTTAGATATACAATTATTGGCCTCCCTTCAAAACTTTAAAAGTTATTCCCAACCATAGAAATGTTTTTTTCGTAAGACTGTATAGTGCTGTATTGTTTGCGGTGAAACCCCATGCAAGTTGACCGTATTTTTAAGATGGTTAAGTGTCCATGGAGGCCGTTTAAGGTACGAAATAATTATCCAAATTCAAAAGTATGGTGTTTTTATGAAAGGGGAGAACCTAAGCTTTAATTTAGATAAAACATTATCGGCCTCCCTTGAAAACTTTAAAAGTTATTCCCAACCATAGAAATGTTTTTTCGTAAGACTGTATAGTGCTGTATTGTTCGGTGAAACCCCATGCAAGTTGACCGTATTTTACAGATGGTTAAGTGTCCATGGAGGCCGTTTAAGGTAAGAAATAATTATCCAAATTCAAAAGTATGGTGTTTTTATGAAAGGCGAGAACCTAAGCTTTAATTTAGATAAAAAATTATCGGCCTTCCTTGAAAACTTTAAAAGTTATTCCCAAGCATAGAAATGTTTTTTCGTAAGACTGTATAGTGCTGTATTGTTCGGTGAAACCCCATGCAATTTGACCGTATTTTACAGATGGTTAAGTGTCCATGGAGGCCGTTTAAGGTACGAAATAATTATCCAAATTCAAAAGTATGGTGTTTTTCTGAAAGGGGAGAACCTAAGCTTTAATTTAGATATAAAATTATTGCCCTCCCTTCAAAACTTTAAAAGTTATTCCCAACCATAGAAATGTTTTTTTTCGTAAGACTGTATAGTGCTGTATTGTTTGCGGTGAAACCCCATGCAAGTTGACCGTATTTTTCAGATGGTTAAGTGTCCATGGAGGCCGTTTAAGGTACGAAATAATTATCCAAATTCAAAAGTATGGTGTTTTTATGAAAGGGGAGAACCTAAGCTTTAATTTAGATAAAAAATTATCGGCCTCCCTTGAAAACTTTAAAAGTTATTCCCAACCATAGAAATGTTTTTTCGTAAGACTGTATAGTGCTGTATTGTTCGGTGAAACCCCATGCAATTTGACCGTATTTTACAGATGGTTAAGTGTCCATGGAGGCCGTTTAAGGTAAGAAATAATTATCCAAATTCAAAAGTATGGTGTTTTTATGAAAGGCGAGAACCCTGCGCGCGAACAGACCTACTACACGGTGCAGTAGCACTCCTTTATTCGTGTAAGTATTTTTTAATTAAAGGGTGAACATTTTCAATTCTTCGCAAGTTCCTTTGGATCACCATTAGACATAATGTGTTAGAATCTTAAAGTATTCGGGAAAGTCGTTCACCCCTTTAAGCCAGCCGCAAGTGCCATTCCTGAGAGGTCCCTATGGGATTTGTGTACAAACTGCCTTAGCGTTGGGGGTCACCAAGGTCGTAAACACACCGGCTGATTACCATCAGATAACATGCCTGCAGCGGTCTGGGAGACATATCAAATGGCTCTGTGATGGCATTTGACAGGCCTGATGTATTTCGACCAATAAAATACGTCTATGTTGGGGGGGGGGGGTTGGCTGATATTGGGGGATGGCTCTTTGGGGGGGGGGGTCGGATGGCGGTATCTGAGTGATCGATCGATAGCAGGTGGCTTTTTATGAATGGGCAATGGGTTTGTATATATTGCAGCATGTATATATAGTAGACTGGACTACTATTGAGTAAAAAAAGTACAGGTTTTGTGTTTAAAAATGAGTTTTTTTTTGTTTTTTTGGGGGAAAATGAGATTTTTTAGTATTAATTAGTAATTATCTTTCTAAGAAAAACATAAAAATTTACTTTTTTTTTTTTTTTGATAGAAAACATTTCTAGACCCTCTGAAACAAGATAAAATTAATAAAATTGGGAAAATCAGTTCATTTACCCATGTAATTAACGATTTACAACCTACTTCACGGTGTAGTATAGGTGCTGAGGCCGCGTATAAATGAATATCAATTGAGCCGAAGTGTTTTAAACGGCCTCCATGGACACTTAACCATCTGTAAAATACGGTCAACTTGCATGCGGTATCACCGCAAACAATACAGCACTATACAGTCTTACGAAAACAAACTTTCTAGGCTTGGGAATAACTTTTAAAGTTTTCAAGGGAGGCCGATAATTTTATATCTAAATTAAAGCTGAGGTTCTGCCCTTTCAGAAAAACACCATACTTTTGAATGTTGATAATTATTTCGTACTTTATACGGCCTCCATGGACACTTAGCCCTCTGTAAAATACGGTCAACTTGCATGCGGCTTCACCGCAAACAATACAGCACTATGGGGTCTTACGAAAAAAAACATTTCTATGGTTGGGAATAACTTTTAAAGTTTTCAAGGGAGGCCGAAAATTGTATATCTAAATTAAAGCTTAGGTTCTCCCCTTTATTAAAAACACCATACTTTTGAATTTGGATAATTATTTCGTACCTTAAACGGCCTCCATGGACACTTAGCCCTCTGTAAAATACGGTCAACTTGCATGCGGTTTCACCACAAACAATACAGCACTATACAGTGTTACAAAAAAAACATTTCTAGGGTTGGGAATAACTTTTAAAGTTTTCAAGGGAGGCCGATAATTTTATATCTAAATTAAAGCTTAGGTTCTCCCCTTTCATAAAAACACCATACATTTGAATTTGGATAATTATTTCGTACCTTAAACGGCCTCCATGGACACTTAACCATCTGTAAAATACGGTCAACTTGCATGCGGTTTCACCGCAAACAATACAGCACTATACAGTCTTACGAAAAAAAACTTTCTAGGGTTGGGAATAACTTTTAAAGTTTTCAAGGGAGGCCGATAATTTTATATCTAAATTAAAGCTTAGGTTCTGCCCTTTCAGAAAAACACCATACTTTTGAATTTGGATAATTATTTCGTACCTTAAACGGCCTCCATGGACAATTAGCCCTCTGCAAAATACGGTCAACTTGCATGGGGTTTCACCGCAAACAATACAGCACTATACAGTCTTACGAAAAAACATTTCTATGGTTGGGAATAACTTTTAAAGTTTTCAAGGGAGGCCGAAATTCTTTTATCTAAATTAAAGCTTAGGTTCTCCCCTTTAATAAAAACACCATACTTTTGAATTTGGATAATTATTTCGTACCTTAAACGGCCTCCATGGACACTTAGCCCTCTGTAAAATACGGTCAACTTGCATGCGGTTTCACCGCAAACAATACAGCACTATACAGTGTTAAAAAAAAAACATTTCTAGGGTTGGGAATAACTTTTAAAGTTTTCAAGGGAGTTCGATAATTTTATGTCTAAATTAAAGCTTAGGTTCTGCCCTTTCAGAAAAACACCATACTTTTGAATGTTGATAATTATTTCGTACTTTATACGGCCTCCATGGACACTTAGCCCTCTCTAAAATACGGTCAACTTGCATGCGGCTTCACCGCAAACAATACAGCACTATGCGGTCTTACGAAAAAAACATTTCCATGGTTGGGAATAACTTTTAAAGTTTTCAAGGAAGGCCGATAATTGTTTATCTAAATTAAAGCTTAGGTTCTCCCCTTTCAGAAAAATACCATACTTTTGAATTCGGATAATTATTTCGTACCTTAAACGGCCTCCATGGACACTTAACCATCTCTAAAATACGGTCAACTTGCATGGGGTTTCACCGCAAACAATACAGCACTATACAGTCTTATGAAAAAACATTTCTATGGTTGGGAATAACTTTTAAAGTTTTCAAGGGAGGCCGAAATTTGTTTATATAAATTAAAGCTTAGGTTCTCCCCTTTAAGAAAAACACCATACTTTTGAATTTGGATAATTATTTCGTACCTTAAACGGCCCCCATGGACACCTAGCCCTCTGTAAAATACGGTCAACTTGCATGCGGTTTCACCGCAAACAATACAGCATTATACAGTGTTACACAAAAAAACATTTCTAGGGTTGGGAATAACCTTTAAAGTTTTCAAGTGAGGCCGATAATTTTATATCTAAATTAAAGCTTAGGTTCTCCCCTTTAATAAAAACACCATACCTTTGAATTTGGATAATTATTTCGTACCTTAAACGGCCTCCATGGACACTTAGCCCTCTGTAAAATACGGTCAACTTGCATGCGGTTTCACCGGAAACAATACAGCACTATACAGTGTTAAAAAAAAAACATTTCTAGGGTTGGTAATAACTTTTAAAGTTTTCAAGGGAGGCCGATAATTTTATATCTAAATTAAAGCTTAGGTTCTCCCCTTTAATAAAAACACCATACTTTTGAATTTGGATAATTATTTCGTACCTTAAACGGCCTCCATGGACACTTAACCATCTGTAAAATACGGTCAACTTGCATGCGGTTTCACCGCAAACAATACAGCACTATACAGTCTTACGAAAAAACATTTCTATGGTTGGGAATAACTTTTAAAGTTTTCAAGGGAGGCCGATAATTTTATATCTAAATTAAAGCTTAGGTTCTCCCCTTTCAGAAAAACACCATACTTTTGAATTTGGATAATTATTTCGTACCTTAAACGGCCTCCATGGACACTTAACCATCTGTAAAATACGGTCAACTTGCATGGGGTTTCACCGCAAACAATACAGCACTATACAGTCTTACGAAAAAACATTTCTATGGTTGGGAATAACTTTTAAAGTTTTCAAGGGAGGCCGAAATTCTTTTATCTAAATTAAAGCTTAGGTTCTCCCCTTTAATAAAAACACCATACTTTTGAATTTGGATAATTATTTCGTACCTTAAACGGCCTCCATGGACACTTAGCCCTCTGTAAAATACGGTCAACTTGCATGCGGTTTCACCGCAAACAATACAGCACTATACAGTGTTAACAAAAAAACATTTCTAGGGTTGGGAATAACTTTTAAAGTTTTCAAGGGAGTGCGATAATTTTATATCTAAATTAAAGCTTAGGTTCTGCCCTTTCAGAAAAAAACAATACTTTTGAATGTTGATAATTATTTCGTACTTTATACGGCCTCCATGGACACTTAGCCCTCTGTAAAATACGGTCAACTTGCATGCGGCTTCACCGCAAACAATACAGCACTATGCGGTCTTACGAAAAAAAACATTTCTATGGTTGGGAATAACTTTTAAAGTTTTCAAGGGAGGTCGATAATTTTATATCTAAATTAAAGCTTAGGTTCTGCCCTTTCAGAAAAACACCATACTTTTGAATTTGGATAATTATTTCGTACCTTAAACGGCCTCCATGGACACTTAGCCCTCTGTAAAATAATACAATACAGTACTATGCGGTCTTACGAAAAGAAAACATTTCTATGGTTGGGAATAACTTTTAAAGTTTTCAAGGGAGGCCGATAATTTTATATCTAAATTAAAGCTTAGGTTCTCCCCTTTCAGAAAAACACCATACTTTTGAATTTGGATAATTATTTCGTACCTTAAACGGCCTCCATGGACACTTAACCATCTGTAAAATACGGTCAACTTGCATGGGGTTTCACCGCAAACAATACAGCACTATACAGTCTTACGAAAAAAAACATTTCTATGGTTGGGAATAACTTTTAAAGTTTTCAAGGGAGGCCGAAATTGTTTTATCTAAATTAAAGCTTAGGTTCTCCCCTTTAATAAAAACACCATACTTTTGAATTTGGATAATTATTTCGTACCTTAAACGGCCTCCATGGACACTTAGCCCTCTGTAAAATACGGTCAACTTGCATGCGGTTTCACCGCAAACAATACAGCCCTATACAGTGTTACAAACACAAACATTTCTAGGGTTGGAAATAACTTTTAACGTTTTCAAGGGAGGCCGATAATTGTTTATCTAAATTAAAGCTTAGGTTCTCCCCTTTCAGAAAAATACCATACTTTTGAATTTGGATAATTATTTCGTACCTTAAACGGCCTCCATGGACACTTAACCATCTGTAAAATACGGTCAACTTGCATGCGGTTTCACCGCAAACAATACAGCACTATACAGTCTTACGAAAAAAAACTTTCTAGGGTTGGGAATAACTTTTAAAGTTTTCAAGGGAGGCCGATAATTTTATATCTAAATTAAAGCTTAGGTTCTGCCCTTTCAGAAAAACACCATACTTTTGAATTTGGATAATTATTTCGTACCTTAAACGGCCTCCATGGACACTTAGCCCTCTGTAAAATAATACAATACAGTACTATGCGGTCTTACGAAAAGAAAACATTTCTATGGTTGGGAATAACTTTTAAAGTTTACAAGGGAGGCCGATAATTTTATATCTAAATTAAAGCTTAGGTTCTCCCCTTTCAGAAAAACACCATACTTTTGAATGTTGATAATTATTTCGTACTTTATACGGCCTCCATGGACACTTAGCCCTCTGTAAAATACGGTCAACTTGCATGCGGCTTCACCGCAAACAATACAGCATTATGCGGTCTTACGAAAAAAAACATTTCTATGGTTGGGAATAACTTTTAAAGTTTTCAAGGGAGGCCGATAGTTTTATATCTAAATTAAAGCTTAGGTTCTCCCCTTTAATAAAAACACCATACTTTTGAATTTGGATAATTATTTCGTACCTTAAACGGCCTCCATGGACACTTAGCCCTCTGTAAAATAATACAACTTGCAGTACTATGGTCTATACAGTGTTAAAAACAAACATTTCTATGGTTGGGAATAACTTTTAAAGTTTTCAAGGAGGCTGATAATTTTATATCTAAATTAAAGCTTAGGTTCTCCCTTTCAGAAAAACACCATACTTTTGAATTTGGATAATTATTTCGTACCTTAAACGGCCTCCATGGACACTTAGCCCACTGTAAAATACGGTCAACTTGCATGCGGGTTTCACCGCAAACAATACAGCACTATACAGTCTTACGAAAAACATTTCAATGGTTGGGAATAACTTTTAAAGTTTTCAAGGGAGGCCGATAATTTTGTATCTAAATTAAAGCTTACGTTCTCCCTTTATTAAAACACCATACTTTTGAATTTGGATAATTATTTCGTACCTTAAACGGCCTCCATGGACACTTAACCATCTGTAAAATACGGTCAACTTGCATGCGGTTTCACAGCAAACAATACAGCACTATACAGTGTTAAAAAAAAAACATTTCTAGGATTGGGAATAACTTTTAAAGTTTTCAAGGGAGGCCGATAATTTTATATCTAAATTAAAGCTTAGGTTCTCCCCTTTCGTAAAAACACCATACTTTTGAATTTGGATAATTATTTCGTACCTTAAACGGCCTCAATGGACACTTAACCATCTGTAAAATACGGTCAACTTGCATGCGGTTTCACCGCAAACAATACAGCACTATACAGTCTTACGAAAAAAAACTTTCTAGGGTTGGGAATAACTTTTAAAGTTTTCAAGGGAGGCCGATAATTTTATATCTAAATTAAAGCTTAGGTTCTCCCCTTTATTAAAAACACCATACTTTTGAATTTGGATAATTATTTCGTACCTTAAACGGCCTCCATGGACACTTAGCCCTCTGTAAAATACGGTCAACTTGCATGCGGTTTCACCGCAAACAATACAGCCCTATACAGTGTTACAAACACAAACATTTCTAGGGTTGGAAATAACTTTTAAAGTTTTCAAGGGAGGCCGATAATTGTTATATCTAAATTAAAGCTTAGGTTCTCCCCTTCAAGAAAAATACCATACTTTTGAATTTGGATAATTATTTCGTACCTTAAACGGCCTCCATGGACACTTAACCATCTGTAAAATACGGTCAACTTGCATGCGGTTTCACCGCAAACAATACAGCACTATACAGTCTTACGAAAAAAAAACTTTCTAGGGTTGGGAATAACTTTTAAAGTTTTCAAGGGAGGCCGATAATTTTATATCTAAATTAAAGCTTAGGTTCTGCCCTTTCAGAAAAACACCATACTTTTGAATTTGGATAATTATTTCGTACCTTAAACGGCCTCCATGGACACTTAGCCCTCTGTAAAATACGGTCAACTTGCATGCGGTTTCACCGCAAACAATACAGCACTATAGAGTGTTACAACAAAAACATTTGTATAGGGTTGGGAATAACTTTTAAAGTTTTCAAGGGAGGCCGATAATTTTATATCTAAATTAAAGCTTAGGTTCTCCCTTTCAGAAAAAACACCATACTTTTGAATTTGGATAATTATTTCGTACCTTAAACGGCCTCCATGGACACTTAGCCCTCTGTAAAATACGGTCAACTTGCATGCGGTTTCACCGCAAACAATACAGCACTATACAGTCTTACGAAAAAAAACTTTCTAGGGTTGGGAATAACTTTTAAAGTTTTCAAGGGAGGTCGATAATTTTATATCTAAATTAAAGCTTAGGTTCTGCCCTTTCAGAAAAACACCATACTTTTGAATTTGGATAATTATTTCGTACCTTAAACGGCCTCCATGGACACTTAGCCCTCTGTAAAATAATACAATACAGTACTATGCGGTCTTACGAAAAGAAAACATTTCTATGGTTGGGAATAACTTTTAAAGTTTTCAAGGGAGGCCGATAATTTTATATCTAAATTAAAGCTTAGGTTCTCCCCTTTCAGAAAAACACCATACTTTTGAATTTGGATAATTATTTCGTACCTTAAACGGCCTCCATGGACACTTAACCATCTGTAAAATACGGTCAACTTGCATGCGGTTTCACCGCAAACAATACAGCACTATACAGTCTTACGAAAAAACACTTTCTAGGGTTGGGAATAACTTTTAAAGTTTTCAAGGGAGGCCGATAATTTTATATCTAAATTAAAGCTTAGGTTCTCCCCTTTCAGAAAAACACCATACTTTTGAATTTGGATAATTATTTCGTACCTTAAACGGCCTCCATGGACACTTAGCCCTCTGTAAAATACAGTCAACTTGCATGCGGTTTCACCGCAAACAATACAGCACTATACAGTGTTAAAAAAAAAACATTTCTAGGGTTGGGAATAACTTTTAAAGTTTTCAAGGGAGTCCGATAATTTTATATCTAAATTAAAGCTTAGGTTCTGCCCTTTCAGAAAAACACCATACTTTTGAATGTTGATAATTATTTCGTACTTTATACGGCCTCCATGGACACTTAGCCCTCTGTAAAATACGGTCAACTTGCATGCGGCTTCACCGCAAACAATACAGCACTATGCGGTCTTACGAAAAAAAACATTTCTATGGTTGGGAATAACTTTTAAAGTTTTCAAGGGAGGCCGATAATTTTATATCTAAATTAAAGCTTAGGTTCTCCCCTTTAATAAAAACACCATACTTTTGAATTTGGATAATTATTTCGTACCTTAAACGGCCTCCATGGACACTTAGCCCTCTGTAAAATAATACAATACAGTACTATGCGGTCTTACGAAAAGAAAACATTTCTATGGTTGGGAATAACTTTTAAAGTTTTCAAGGGAGGCCGATAATTTTATATCTAAATTAAAGCTTAGGTTCTCCCCTTTCAGAAAAACACCATACTTTTGAATTTGGATAATTATTTCGTACCTTAAACGGCCTCCATGGACACTTAACCATCTGTAAAATACGGTCAACTTGCATGGGGTTTCACCGCAAACAATACAGCACTATACAGTCTTACGAAAAAACATTTCTATGGTTGGGAATAACTTTTAAAGTTTTGAAGGGAGGCCGATAATTTTATATCTAAATAATGATTAATAAAAACACCATACTTTTGAATTTGGATAATTATTTCGTACCTTAAACGGCCTCCATGGACATTTAGCCCTCTCTAAAATACGGTCAACTTGCATGCGGTTTCACCGCAAACAATACAGCACTATACAGTGTTACAAAAAAAACATTTCTAGGGTTTGGGAATAACTTTAAAGTTTTCAAGGGAGTCGATAATTTTATCCAAATTCAAAGCTTAGGTTCTCCCCTTTCAGAAAAACACCATACTTTTGAATTTGGATAATTATTTCGTACCTTAAACGGCCTCCATGGACACTTACCCCCTGTAAAATACGGTCAACTTGCATGCGGTTTCACAGCAAACAATACAGCCCTATACAGTGTTACAAAAAAAACATTTCTAGGGTTGGAAATAACTTTTAAAGTTTTCAAGGGAGGCCGATAATTTTATATCTAAATTAAAGCTTAGGTTCTCCCCTTTCATAAAAACACCATACATTTGAATTTGGATAATTATTTCGTACCTTAAACGGCCTCCATGGACACTTAACCATCTGTAAAATACGGTCAACTTGCATGCGGTTTCACCGCAAACAATACAGCACTATACAGTCTTACGAAAACAACTTTCTAGGGTTGGGAATAACTTTTAAAGTTTTCAAGGGAGGCCGATAATTTTATATCTAAATTAAAGCTTAGGTTCTGCCCTTTCAGAAAAACACCATACTTTTGAATTTGGATAATTATTTCGTACCTTAAACGGCCTCCATGGACACTTAGCCCTCTGTAAAATAATACAATACAGTACTATGCGGTCTTACGAAAAGAAAACATTTCAATGGTTGGGAATAACTTTTAAAGTTTTCAAGGGAGGTCGATAATTTTGTATCTAAATTAAAGCTTACGTTCTCCCCTTTCAGAAAAACACCATACTTTTGAATTTGGATAATTATTTCGTACCTTAAACGGCCTCCATGGACACTTAGCCCTCTGTAAAATACGGTCAACTTGCATGCGGTTTCACCGCAAACAATACAGCACTATACAGTGTTACAAAACAAACATTTCTAGGATTGGGAATAACTTTTAAAGTTTTCAAGGGAGGCCGATAATTTTATATCTAAATTAAAGCTTAGGTTCTCCCCTTTCGTAAAAACACCATACTTTTGAATTTGGATAATTATTTCGTACCTTAAACGGCCTCCATGGACACTTAACCATCTGTAAAATACGGTCAACTTGCATGCGGTTTCACCGCAAACAATACAGCACTATACAGTCTTACGAAAAAAAACTTTCTAGGGTTGGGAATAACTTTTAAAGTTTTCAAGGGAGGCCGATAATTTTATATCTAAATTAAAGCTTAAGTTCTCCCCTTTATTAAAAACACCATACTTTTGAATTTGGATAATTATTTCGTACCTTAAACGGCCTCCATGGACACTTAACCATCTGTAAAATACGGTCAACTTGCATGCGGTTTCACAGCAAACAATACAGCACTATACAGTGTTAAAAAAAGAACATTTCTAGGATTGGGAATAACTTTTAAAGTTTTCAAGGGAGGCCGATAATTTTATATCTAAATTAAAGCTTAGGTTCTCCCCTTTCAGAAAAACACCATACTTTTGAATTTGGATAATTATTTCGTACCTTAAACGGCCTCCATGGACACTTAACCATCTGTAAAATACGGTCAACTTGCATGCGGTTTCACCGCAAACAATACAGCACTATACAGTCTTACGAAAAAAAACTTTCTAGGGTTGGGAATAACTTTTAAAGTTTTCAAGGGAGGCCGATAATTTTATATCTAAATTAAAGCTTAGGTTCTGCCCTTTCAGAAAAACACCATACTTTTGAATTTGGATAATTATTTCGTACCTTAAACGGCCTCCATGGACACTTAACCATCTGTAAAATACGGTCAACTTGCATGGGATTTCACCGCAAACAATACAGCACTATACAGTCTTACGAAAAAACATTTCTATGTTTGGGAATAACTTTTAAAGTTTTCAAGGGAGGCCGATAATTTTATATCTAAATTAAAGCTTAGGTTCTCCCCTTTAATAAAAACACCATACTTTTGAATTTGGATAATTATTTCGTACCTTAAACGGCCTCCATGGACACTTAGCCCTCTGTAAAATACGGTCAACTTGCATGCGGTTTCACCGCAAACAATACAGCACTATACAGTGTTAAAAAAAACATTTCTAGGATTGGGAATAACTTTTAAAGTTTTCAAGGGAGGCCGATAATTTTATATCTAAATTAAAGCTTAGGTTCTCCCCTTTCATAAAAACACCATACATTTGAATTTGGATAATTATTTCGTACCTTAAACGGCCTCCATGGACACTTAACCATCTGTAAAATACGGTCAACTTGCATGGGGTTTCACCGCAAACAATACAGCACTATACAGACTTACGAAAAGAAAACATTTCTATGGTTGGGAATAACTTTTAAAGTTTTCAAGGGAGGCCGATAATTTTATATCTAAATTAAAGCTTAGGTTCTGCCCTTTCAGAAAAACACCATACTTTTGAATTTGGATAATTATTTCGTACCTTAAACGGCCTCCATGGACACTTAGCCCTCTGTAAAATAATACAATACAGTACTATGCGGTCTTACGAAAAGAAAACATTTCTATGGTTGGGAATAATTTCTAAAGTTTTCAAGGGAGGCCGATAATTTTATATCTAAATTAAAGCTTAGGTTCTCCCCTTTCAGAAAAACACCATACTTTTGAATTTGGATAATTATTTCGTACCTTAAACGGCCTCCATGGACACTTAGCCCTCTGTAAAATACGGTCAACTTGCATGCGGTTTCACCGCAAACAATACAGCACTATACAGTCTTACGAAAAAAAACATTTCTAGGATTGGGAATAACTTTTAAAGTTTTCAAGGGAGGCCGATAATTTTATATCTAAATTAAAGCTTAGGTTCTCCCCTTTCGTAAAAACACCATACTTTTGAATTTGGATAATTATTTCGTACCTTTAACGGCCTCCATGGACACTTAACCATCTGTAAAATACGGTCAACTTGCATGCGGTTTCACCGCAAACAATACAGTACTATGCGGTCTTACGAAAAAAAACATTTCTATGGTTGGGAATAACTTTTAAAGTTTTCAAGGGAGGCCGATAATTTTATATCTAAATTAAAGCTTAGGTTCTGCCCTTTCGGAAAAACACCATACTTTTGAATTTGGATAATTATTTCGTACCTTAAACGGCCTCCATGGACACTTAGCCCTCTGTAAAATACGGTCAACTTGCATGCGGTTTCACCGCAAACAATACAGCACTATACAGTGTAAAAAAAAACATTTCTAGGATTGGGAATAACTTTTAAAGTTTTCAAGGGAGGTCGATAATTTTGTATCTAAATTAAAGCTTACGTTCTCCCCTTTCAGAAAAACACCATACTTTTGAATTTGGATAATTATTTCGTACCTTAAACGGCCTCCATGGACACTTAACCATCTGTAAAATACGGTCAACTTGCATGCGGTTTCACAGCAAACAATACAGCACTATACAGTGTTAAAAAAAGAACATTTCTAGGATTGGGAATAACTTTTAAAGTTTTCAAGGGAGGCCGATAATTTTATATCTAAATTAAAGCTTAGGTTCTCCCCTTTCGTAAAAACACCATACTTTTGAATTTGGATAATTATTTCGTACCTTTAACGGCCTCCATGGACACTTAACCATCTGTAAAATACGGTCAACTTGCATGCGGTTTCACCGCAAACAATACAGTACTATGCGGTCTTACGAAAAAAAACATTTCTATGGTTGGGAATAACTTTTAAAGTTTTCAAGGGAGGCCGATAATTTTATATCTAAATTAAAGCTTAGGTTCTCCCCTTTCGTAAAAACACCATACTTTTGAATTTGGATAATTATTTCGTACCTTAAACGGCCTCCATGGACACTTAGCCCTCTGTAAAATACGGTCAACTTGCATGCGGTTTCACCGCAAACAATACAGCACTATACAGTGTAAAACAAAACATTTCTAGGATTGGGAATAACTTTTAAAGTTTTCAAGGGAGGTCGATAATTTTGTATCTAAATTAAAGCTTACGTTCTCCCCTTTCAGAAAAACACCATACTTTTGAATTTGGATAATTATTTCGTACCTTAAACGGCCTCCATGGACACTTAACCATCTGTAAAATACGGTCAACTTGCATGCGGTTTCACAGCAAACAATACAGCACTATACAGTGTTAAAAAAAGAACATTTCTAGGATTGGGAATAACTTTTAAAGTTTTCAAGGGAGGCCGATAATTTTATATCTAAATTAAAGCTTAGGTTCTCCCCTTTCGTAAAAACACCATACTTTTGAATTTGGATAATTATTTCGTACCTTAAACGGCCTCAATGGACACTTAACCATCTGTAAAATACGGTCAACTTGCATGCGGTTTCACCGCAAACAATACAGCACTATACAGTCTTACGAAAAAAAACTTTCTAGGGTTGGGAATAACTTTTAAAGTTTTCAAGGGAGGCCGATAATTTTATATCTAAATTAAAGCTTAGGTTCTCCCCTTTATTAAAAACACCATACTTTTGAATTTGGATAATTATTTCGTACCTTAAACGGCCTCCATGGACACTTAGCCCTCTGTAAAATAATACAATACAGTACTATGCGGTCTTACGAAAAGAAAACATTTCTATGGTTGGGAATAACTTTTAAAGTTTTCAAGGGAGGCCGATAATGTTATATCTAAATTAAAGCTTAGGTTCTCCCCTTTCAGAAAAACACCATACTTTTGAATTTGGATAATTATTTCGTACCTTAAACGGCCTCCATGGACACTTAACCATCTGTAAAATACGGTCAACTTGCATGGGGTTTCACCGCAAACAATACAGCACTATACAGTCTTACGAAAAAACATTTCTATGTTTGGAAATAACTTTTAAAGTTTTCAAGGGAGGCCGAAATTATTTTATCTAAATTAAAGCTTAGGTTCTCCCCTTTAATAAAAACACCATACTTTTGAATTTGGATAATTATTTCGTACCTTAAACGGCCTCCATGGACACTTAGCCCTCTGTAAAATAATACAATACAGTACTATGCGGTCTTACGAAAAGAAAACATTTCTATGGTTGGGAATAACTTTTAAAGTTTTCAAGGGAGGCCGATAATTTTATATCTAAATTAAAGCTTAGGTTCTCCCCTTTCATAAAAACACCATACATTTGAATTTGGATAATTATTTCGTACCTTAAACGGCCTCCATGGACACTTAACCATCTGTAAAATACGGTCAACTTGCATGGGGTTTCACCGCAATCAATACCGCACTATACAGACTTACGAAAAGAAAACATTTCTATGATTGGGAATAACTTGTAAAGTTTTCAAGGGAGGCCGATAATTTTATATCTAAATTAAAGCTTAGGTTCTCCCCTTTAATAAAAACACCATACTTTTGAATTTGGATAAGTATTTCGTACCTTAAACGGCCTCCATGGACACTTAGCCCTCTGTAAAAATAATCGCAAACAATACAGTACTATGCGGTCTTACGAAAAGAAAACATTTCTATGGTTGGGAATAACTTCTAAAGTTTTCAAGGGAGGCCGAAATTCTTTTATCTAAATTAAAGCTTAGGTTCTCCCCTTTAATAAAAACACCATACTTTTGAATTTGGATAATTATTTCGTACCTTAAACGGCCTCCATGGACACTTAGCCCTCTGTAAAATACGGTCAACTTGCATGCGGTTTCACCGCAAACAATACAGCACTATACAGTGTTAAACAAAAAACATTTCTAGGATTGGGAATAACTTTTAAAGTTTTCAAGGGAGGCCGATAATTTTATATCTAAATTAAAGCTTAGGTTCTCCCCTTTCGTAAAAACACCATACTTTTGAATTTGGATAATTATTTCGTACCTTTAACGGCCTCCATGGACACTTAACCATCTGTAAAATACGGTCAACTTGCATGGGGTTTCACCGCAAACAATACAGCACTATACAGACTTACGAAAAGAAAACATTTCTATGGTTGGGAATAACTTTTAAAGTTTTCAAGGGAGGCCGATAATTTTATATCTAAATTAAAGCTTAGGTTCTCCCCTTTAATAAAAACACCATACTTTTGAATTGGATAATTATTTCGTACCTTAAACGGCCTCCATGGACACTTAGCCCTCTGTAAAATACGGTCAACTTGCATGCGGTTTCACCGCAAACAATACAGCACTATACAGTGTTACAAAAAAAAATTCTAGGATTGGGAATAACTTTTAAAGTTTTCAAGGGAGGCCGATAATTTTATATCTAAATTAAAGCTTAGGTTCTCCCCTTTCAGAAAAAACCCATACTTTTGAATTTGGATAATTATTTCGTACCTTAAACGGCCTCCATGGACAAATAACCATCTGTAAAATACGGTCAACTTGCATGCGGTTTCACCGCAAACAATACAGCACTATACAGTGTTACGAAAAAAAAACATTTCTATGGTTGGGAATAACTTTTAAAGTTTTCAAGGGAGGCCGATAATTTTATATCTAAATTAAAGCTTAGGTTCTCCCCTTTCGTAAAAACACCATACTTTTGAATTTGGATAATTATTTCGTACCTTAAACGGCCTCCATGGACACTTAACCATCTGTAAAATACGGTCAACTTGCATGCGGTTTCACCGCAAACAATACAGCACTATACAGTGTTACGAAAAAAACATTTCTATGGTTGGGAATAACTTTTAAAGTTTTCAAGGGAGGCCGATAATTTTATATCTAAATTAAAGCTTAGGTTCTGCCCTTTCAGAAAAACACCATACTTTTGAATTTGGATAATTATTTCGTACCTTAAACGGCCTCCATGGACACTTAGCCCTCTGTAAAATACGGTCAACTTGCATGCGGTTTCACCGCAAACAATACAGCACTATACAGTCTTACGAAAAAACATTTCTATGGTTGGGAATAACTTTTAAAGTTTTCAAGGGAGGCCGAAATTCTTTTATCTAAATTAAAGCTTAGGTTCTCCCTTTCGTAAAACACCATACTTTTGAATTTGGATAATTATTTCGTACCTTAAACGGCCTCCATGGACACTTAACCATCTGTAGAATACGGTCAACTTGCATGCGGTTTCACCGCAAACAATACAGTACTATGCGGTCTTACGAAAAAAAAACATTTCTATGGTTGGGAATAACTTTTAAAGTTTTCAAGGAAGGCCGATAATTTTATATATAAATTAAAGCTTAGGTTCTCCCCTTTCATAAAAACACCATACTTTTGAATTTGGATAATTTTTTCGTACCTTTAACGGCCTCCATGGACACTTAGCCCTCTGTAAATACGGTCAACTTGCATGCGGTTTCACCGCAAACAATACAGTACACTATACAGTCTAAAAAAACATTTCTATGATTGGGAATAACTTTTAAAGTTTTCAAGGGAGGCCGATAATTTTATATCTAAATTAAAGTTTAGGTTCTCCAGTTTCTTTAAATCACCATAATTTTGTATTTTGTAAAAAATTTTCGTACCTTTAACGGCCTCCATGGACACTTAACCATCTGTAAAATACGGTGAACTTGCATGCGGTTTCACCGCAAACAATACAGCACTATACAGTGTTACCCAAAAAATTTCTAGGGTTGGGAATAACTTTTAAAGTTTTCAAGGGAGGCCGATAATTTTATATCTAAATTAAAGCTTAGGTTCTCCTTTTTTAAAAAAAACCCATACTTTTGAATTTGGATAATTATTTCGTACCTTAAACGGCCTCCATGGACACTTAACCATCTGTAAAATACGGTCAACTTGCATGCGGTTTCACCGCAAACAATACAGCACTATACAGTCTTACGAAAAAAAACTTTCTAGGGTTGGGAATAACTTTTAAAGTTTTCAAGGGAGGCCGATAATTTTATATCTAAATTAAAGCTTAGGTTCTGCCCTTTCAGAAAAACACCATACTTTTGAATTTGGATAATTATTTCGTACCTTAAACGGCCTCCATGGACACTTAGCCCTCTGTAAAATACGGTCAACTTGCATGCGGTTTCACCGCAAACAATACAGTACTATGCGGTCTTACGAAAAGAAAACATTTCTATGGTTGGGAATAACTTTTAAAGTTTTCAAGGGAGGCCGATAATTTTATATCTAAATTAAAGCTTAGGTTCTCCCCTTTCAGAAAAACACCATACTTTTGAATTTGGATAATTATTTCGTACCTTAAACGGCCTCCATGGACACTTAACCATCTGTAAAATACGGTCAACTTGCATGCGGTTTCACCGCAAACAATACAGCACTATACAGTCTTACGAAAAAACATTTCTAGGGTTGGGAATAACTTTTAAAGTTTTCAAGTGAGGCCGATAATTTTATATCTAAATTAAAGCTTAGGTTCTGCCCTTTAATAAAAACACCATACTTTTGAATTTGGATAATTATTTCGTACCTTAAACGGCCTCCATGGACACTTAGCCCTCTGTAAAATACGGTCAACTTGCATGCGGTTTCACCGCAAACAATACAGCACTATACAGTGTTAAACAAAATACTTTCTAGGATTGGGAATAACTTTTAAAGTTTTCAAGGGAGGCCGATAATTTTATATCTAAATTAATGCTTAGGTTCTGCCCTTTCAGAAAAACACCATACTTTTGAATTTGGATAATTATTTCGTACCTTAAACGGCCTCCATGGACACTTAGCCCTCTGTAAAATACGGTCAACTTGCATGCGGTTTCACCGCAAACAATAGAGTACTATGCGGTCTTACGAAAAAAAAAATTCTATGGTTGGGAATAACTTTTAAAGTTTTCAAGGGAGACCGATAATTTTATATCTAAATTAAAGCTTAGGTTCTCCCCTTTCATAAAAACACCATACTTTTGAATTTGGATAATTATTTCGTACCTTAAACGGCCTCCATGGACACTTTGCCCTCTGTAAAATACGGTCAACTTGCATGCGGTTTCACCGCAAACAATACAGCACTATACAGTGTTAAACAAAAACATTTCTAGGGTTGGGAATAACTTTAAAGTTTTCAAGGGAGGCCGATAATTTTTTATCTAAATTAAAGCGTAGGTTCTCCCTTTCAAAAACACCATACTTTTGAATTTGGATAATTATTTCGTACCTTAAACGGCCTCCATGGACACTTAACCCTCTGTAATAAACGTCAACTTGCATGCGGTTTCACCGCAAACAATACAGCACTATACAGTGTTGAACAAAAAACATTTCTAGGATTGGGAATAACTTTTAAAGTTTTCAAGGGAGGCCGATAATTTTATATCTAAATTAAAGCTTAGGTTCTCCCCTTTCAGAAAAACACCATACTTTTGAATTTGGATAATTATTTCGTACCTTAAACGGCCTCCATGGACACTTAACCATCTGTAAAATACGGTCAACTTGCATGCGGTTTCACCGCAAACAATACAGGACTATACAGTGTTAAAACAAAACATTTCTAGGGTTGGGAATAACTTTTAAAGTTTTCAAGGAGGCCGATAATTTTATATCTAAATTAAAGCTTAGGTTCTCCCCTTTCAGAAAAACACCATACTTTTGAATTTGGATAATTATTTCGTACCTTAAACGGCCTCCATGGACACTTAGCCCTCTGTAAAATACGGTCAACTTGCGTGCGGTTTCACCGCAAACAATACAGCACTATACAGTGTTTAAAAAAAACCATTTCTATGGTTGGGAATAACTTTTAAAGTTTTCAAGGGAGACCGATAATTTTATATCTAAATTAAAGCTTAGGTTCTCCCCTTTCGTAAAAACACCATACTTTTGAATTTGGATAATTATTTCGTACCTTTAACGGCCTCCATGGACACTTAACCATCTGTAAAATACGGTCAACTTGCATGGGGTTTCACCGCAAACAATACAGCACTATACAGACTTACGAAAAGAAAACATTTCTATGGTTGGGAATAACTTTTAAAGTTTTCAAGGGAGGCCGATAATTTTATATCTAAATTAAAGCTTAGGTTCTCCCCTTTAATAAAAACACCATACTTTTGAATTGGATAATTATTTCGTACCTTAAACGGCCTCCATGGACACTTAGCCCTCTGTAAAATACGGTCAACTTGCATGCGGTTTCACCGCAAACAATACAGGACTATAGAGTGTTACAACAACAAAAATTCTAGGGTTGGGAATAACTTTTAAAGTTTTCAAGGGAGGCCGATAATTTTATATCTAAATTAAAGCTTAGGTTCTCCCCTTTCAGAAAAACACCATACTTTTGAATTTGGATAATTATTTCGTACCTTAAACGGCCTCCATGGACACTTAGCCCTCTGTAAAATACGGTCAACTTGCGTGCGGTTTCACCGCAAACAATACAGCACTATACAGTGTTTAAAAAAAACCATTTCTATGGTTGGGAATAACTTTTAAAGTTTTCAAGGGAGACCGATAATTTTATATCTAAATTAAAGCTTAGGTTCTGCCCTTTAATAAAAACACCATACTTTTGAATTTGGATAATTATTTCGTACCTTAAACGGCCTCCATGGACACTTAGCCCTCTGTAAATACGGTCATCTTGCTTGCGGTTTCACCGCAAACAATACAGTACTATGCGGTCTTACGAAAAGAAAACATTTCTATGGTTGGGAATAACTTCAAAAGTTTTCAAGGGAGCCCGATAATTTTATATCTAAATTAAAGCTTAGGTTCTCCCCTTTCGTAAAAACACCATACTTTTGAATTTGGATAATTATTTCGTACCTTAAACGGCCTCCATGGACTCATAGCCCTCTGTAAAATACGGTCAACTTGCATGCGGTTTCACCGCAAACAATACAGCACTATACAGTGTTACAAAAAAAAACATTTCTAGGATTGGGAATAACTTTTAAAGTTTTCAAGGGAGGCCGATAATTTTATATCTAAATTATATCTTAGGTTCTCCCTTTAGATAAAAACACCATACTTTTGAATTTTGATAATTATTTCGTACCTTAAACGGCCTCCATGGACACTTTCAACCATCTGTAAAATACGGTCAACTTGCATGCGGTTTCACCGCAAACAATACAGTACTATACAGTGGTCTTTACGAAACAAAATATTTCTATGGTTGGGAATAACTTTTAAAGTTTTCAAGGAGGCCTGATAATTATATCTAAATTAAAAGCTTAGGTTCTGCCCTTTCGGAAAAACACCATACTTTTGAATTTGGATAATTATTTCGTACCTTAAACGGCCTCCATGGACACTTAGCCCTCTGTAAAATACGGTCAACTTGCATGCGGTTTCACCGCAAACAATACAGCACTATACAGTGTAAAAAAAAACATTTCTAGGATTGGGAATAACTTTAAA
>CM055823.1:33316279-33347568 GCA_029582265.1 Zoroaster sp. YZ-2022
TAATTTTATATCTAAATTAAAGCGTAGGTTCTCCCTTCAGAAAAACACCTTACTTTTTAATTTGTTAAATTATTTCCAACCCTCAAACGGCCTCCATGGACACATAGCCCTCTGTAAAATACTGTCAACTTGCACGCGGTTTCACAGCAAACAATACAGCACTATACAGTTTTACAAAAACATTTCTATGGTTGGGAATAACTTTTAAAGTTTTCAAGGAGGTCGATAATTTTATATCTAAATTAAAGCGTAGGTTCTCCCTTTTCAGAAAACACCATACTTTTGAATTTGGATAATTATTTCGTACCTTAAACGGCCTCCATGGACACATAGCCCTCTGTGAAATACCGTCAACTTGCATGCGGTTTCACCGCAAACAATACAGCACTATACAGTGTTAGAAAAAAAACATTTCTATGGTTGGGAATAACTTTTAAAGTTTTCAAGGGAGGTCGATAATTTTATATCTAAATTAAAGCGTAGGTTCTCCCCTTTCAGAAAAACACCATACTTTTGAATTTGGATAATTATTTCGTACCTTAAACGGCCTCCATGGACACATAGCCCTCTGTAAAATACCGTCAACTTTCATGCGGTTTCACCGCAAACAATACAGCACTATACAGTGTTAGAAAAAAACATTTCTATTGTTGGGAATAACCTTTAAAGTTTTCAAGGGAGGCCGATAATTTTATATCTAAATTAAAGCTTAGGTTCTCCCCTTTCAGAAAAACACCATACTTTTGAATTTGGATAATTATTTCGTACCTTAAACGGCCTCCATGGACACATAGCCCTCTGTAAAATACCGTCAACTTGCATGCGGTTTCACCGCAAACAATACAGCACTATACAGTGTTACAAAAAAAACATTTTTATGGTTGGGAATAACTTTTAAAGTTTTCAAGTGAGGTCGATAATTTTATATCTAAATTAAAGCGTAGGTTCTCCCCTTTCAGAAAAACACCATACTTTTGAATTTGGATAATTATTTCGTACCTTAAACGGCGTCCATGGACACATAGCCCTCTGTAAAATACCGTCAACTTGCATGCGGTTTCACCGCAAACAATACAGCACTATACAGTGTTACAAAAAAACATTTCTATTGTTGGGAATAACTTTTAAAGTTTTCAAGGGAGGCCGATAATTTTATATCTAAATTAAAGCTTAGGTTCTCCCCTTTCAGAAAGACACCATACTTTTGAATTTGGATAATTATTTCGTACCTTAAACGGCCTCCATGGACACATAGGCCACTGTAAAATACCGTCAACTTGCATGCGGTTTCACCGCAAACAATACAGCACTATAGAGTGTTACAAAAAAAACATTTCTATGATTGGGAATAACTTTTAAAGTTTTCATGGGAGGCAGATAATTTTATATCTAAATTAAAGCGTAGGTTCTCCCCTTTCAGAAAAACACCATACTTTTGAATTTGGATAATTATTTCGTACCTTAAACGGCCTCCATGGACACTTAGCCCTCTGTAAAATACGGTCAACTTGCATGCGGTTTCACCGCAAACAATACAGCACTATACAGTGTTACAAAAAACATTTCTAGGGTTGGGAATAACTTTTAAAGTTTTCAAGGGAGGTCGATAATTTTATATCTAAATTAAAGCGTAGGTTCTCCCTTTCAGAAAAACACCATACTTTTGAATTTGGATAATTATTTCTAAACGGCCTCCATGGACACATAGCCCTCTGTAAAATACTGTCAACTTGCATGCGGTTTCACCGCAAACAATACAGCACTATACAGTGTTACAAAAACATTTCTATGGTTGGGAATAACTTTAAAGTTTTCAAGGGAGGTCGATAATTTTATATCTAAATTAAAGCGTAGGTTCTCCCTTTCAGAAAAACACCATACTTTTGAATTTGGATAATTATTTCGTACCTTAAACGGCCTCCATGGACACATAGCCCTCTGTAAAATACTGTCAACTTGCATGCGGTTTCACCGCAAACAATACAGCACTATACAGTGTTACAAAAACATTTCTATGGTTGGGAATAACTTTTAAAGTTTTCAAGGAGGTCGATAATTTTATATCTAAATTAAAGCTTAGGTTCTCCCTTTCAGAAAAACACCATACTTTTGAATTTGGATAATTATTTCGTACCTTAAACGGCCTCCATGGACACATAGCCCTCTGTAAAATACTGTCAACTTGCATGCGGTTTCACCGCAAACAATACAGCACTATACAGTGTTACAAAAAACATTTCTATGGTTGGGAATAACTTTAAAGTTTTAAAGGGAGGTCGATAATTTTATATCTAAATTAAAGCGTAGGTTCTCCCTTTCAGAAAAACACCATACTTTTGAATTTGGATAATTATTTCGTACCTTAAACGGCCTCCATGGACACATAGCCCTCTGTAAAATACCGTCAACTTGCATGCGGTTTCACCGCAAACAATACAGCACTATACAGTGTTACAAAAAACATTTCTATGGTTGGGAATAACTTTTAAAGTTTTCAAGGGAGGTCGATAATTTTATATCTAAATTAAAGCGTAGGTTCTCCCCTTTCAGAAAAACACCATACTTTTGAATTTGGATAATTATTTCGTACCTTAAACGGCCTCCATGGACACATAGCCCTCTGTAAAATACCGTCAACTTGCATGCGGTTTCACCGCAAACAATACAGCACTATACAGTGTTACAAAAAAACATTTCTATTGTTGGGAATAACTTTAAAGTTTTCAAGGGAGGTCGATAATTTTATATCTAAATTAAAGCTTAGGTTCTCCCTTTCAGAAAAACACCATACTTTTGAATTTGGATAATTATTTCGTACCTTAAACGGCCTCCATGGACACATAGCCCTCTGTAAAATACCGTCAACTTGCATGCGGTTTCACCGCAAACAATACAGCACTATACAGTGTTACAAAAAAACATTTCTATGGTTGGGAATAACTTTTAAAGTTTTCAAGGGAGGTCGATAATTTTATATCTAAATTAAAGCGTAGGTTCTCCCTTTCAGAAAACACCATACTTTTGAATTTGGATAATTATTTCGTACCTTAAACGGCCTCCATGGACACATAGCCCTCTGTAAAATACCGTCAACTTGCATGCGGTTTCACCGCAAACAATACAGCACTATACAGTGTTACAAAAAAAACATTTCTATGGTTGGGAATAACTTTTAAAGTTTTCAAGGGAGGTCGATAATTTATATCTAAATTAAAGCGTAGGTTCTCCCCTTTCAGAAAAACACCATACTTTTGAATTTGGATAATTATTTCGTACCTTAAACGGCCTCCATGGACACATAGCCCTCTGTAAAATACCGTCAACTTGCATGCGGTTTCACCGCAAACAATACAGCACTATACAGTGTTACAAAAAAAAATTCTATGGTTGGGAATAACTTTAAAAGTTTTCAAGGGAGGTCGATAATATTATATCTAAATTAAATCTTAGGTTCTCCCATTTCAGAAAACACCATACTTTTGAATTTGGATAATTATTTCGTACCTTAAACGGCCTCCATGGACACATAGCCCTCTGTAAAATACGTTTAACTTGCATGCGGTTTCACCGCAAACAATACAGCACTATACATTGTTACAAAAAACATTTCTATGGTTGGGAATAACTTTTAAAGTTTTCAAGGCAGGCCGATAATTGTATATCTAAATTAAAGATTAGGTTCTCCCCTTTCAGAAAAACACCATACTTTTGAATTTGGATAATTATTTCGTACCTTAAACGGCTTCCATTGGCACATAGCCCTCTGTAAAATACCGTCAACTTGCATGCGGTTTCACCGCAAACAATACAGCACTATACAGTGTTACAAAAAAAAATACATTTCTATGGTTGGGAATAACTTTTAAAGTTTTCAAGGGAGGTCGATAATTTTATATCTAAATTAAAGTTTAGGTTCTCCCTTTCAGAAAACCCAATACTTTTGAATTTGGATAATTATTTCGTACCTTAAACGGCCTCCATGGACACATAGCCCTCTGTAAAATACTGTCAACTTGCATGCGGTTTCACCGCAAACAATACAGCACTATACAGTGTTACAAAAAACATTTCTATGGTTGGGAATAACTTTAAAGTTTTCAAGGAGGTCGATAATTTTATATCTAAATTAAAGCGTAGGTTCTCCCCTTTCAGAAAAACACCATACTTTTGAATTTGGATAATTATTTCGTACCTTAAACGGCCTCCATGGACACATAGCCCTCTGTAAAATACAGTCAACTTGCATGCGGTTTCACCCAAAACAATACAGCACTATACAGTGTTACAAAAACATTTCTATGGTTGGGAATAACTTTTAAAGTTTTCAAGGAGGTCGATAATTTTATATCTAAATTAAAGCGTAGGTTCTCCCTTTCAGAAAAACACCATACTTTTGAATTTGGATAATTATTTCGTACCTTAAACGGCCTCCATGGACACATAGCCCTCTGTAAAATACTGTCAACTTGCATGCGGTTTCACCGCAAACAATACAGCACTATACAGTGTTACAAAAAAACATTTCTATGGTTGGGAATAACTTTAAAGTTTTCAAGGGAGGCCGATAATTTTATATCTAAATTAAAGCTTAGGTTCTCCCTTTCAGAAAACACCATACTTTTGAATTTGGATAATTATTTCGTACCTTAAACGGCCTCCATGGACACATAGCCCTCTGTAAAATACTGTCAACTTGCATGCGGTTTCACCGCAAACAATACAGCACTATACAGTGTTACAAAAACATTTCTATGGTTGGGAATAACTTTTAAAGTTTTCAAGGAGGTCGATAATTTTATATCTAAATTAAAGCGTAGGTTCTCCCCTTTCAGAAAAACACCATACTTTTGAATTTGGATAATTATTTCGTACCTTAAACGGCCTCCATGGACACATAGCCCTCTGTAAAATACTGTCAACTTGCATGCGGTTCCACCGCAAACAATACAGCACTATACAGTGTTACAAAAACATTTCTATGGTTGGGAATAACTTTTAAAGTTTTCAAGGAGGTCGATAATTTTATATCTAAATTAAAGCGTTAGGTTCTCCCTTTCAGAAAAACACCATACTTTTGAATTTGGATAATTATTTCGTACCTTAAACGGCCTCCATGGACACATAGCCCTCTGTAAAATACTGTCAACTTGCATGCGGTTTCACCGCAAACAATACAGCACTATACAGTGTTACAAAAAACATTTCTATGGTTGGGAATAACTTTAAAGTTTTCAAGGAGGTCGATAATTTTATATCTAAATTAAAGCGTAGGTTCTCCCTTCAGAAAACACCATACTTTTGAATTTGGATAATTATTTCGTACCTTAAACGGCCTCCATGGACACATAGCACATAGTAAAATACAGTCAACTTGCATGCGGTTTCACCGCAAACAATACAGCACTATACAGTGTTACAAAAACATTTCTATGGTTGGGAATAACTTTAAAGTTTTCAAGGAGGTCGATAATTTTATATCTAAATTAAATCGTAGGTTCTCCCCTTTCAGAAAAACACCATACTTTTGAATTTGGATAATTATTTCGTACCCTAAACGGCCTCCATGGACACATAGCCCTCTGTAAAATACCGTCAACTTGCATGCGGTTTCACCGCAAACAATACAGCACTATACAGTGTTACAAAAAAAAAATCTATGGTTGGGAATAACTTTTAATGTTTTCAAGGGAGGTCGATAATTTTATATCTAAATTAAAGCGTAGGTTCTCCACTTTCAGAAAAACACCATACTTTTGAATTTGGATAATTATTTCGTACCTTAAACGGCCTCCATGGACACATAGCCCTCTGTAAAATACCGTCAACTTGCATGCGGTTTCACCGCAAACAATACAGCACTATACAGTGTTACAAAAACATTTCTATTGTTGGGAATAACTTTTAAAGTTTTCAAGGGAGGTCGATAATTTTATATCTAAATTAAAGCTTAGGTTCTCCCCTTTCAGAAAAACACCATACTTTTGAATTTGGATAATTATTTCGTACCTTAAACGGCCTCCATGGACACATAGCCCTCTGTAAAATACCGTCAACTTGCATGCGGTTTCACCGCAAACAATACAGCACTATACAGTGTTACAAAAAACATTTCTATGGTTGGGAATAACTTTAAAGTTTTCAAGGGAGGTCGATAATTTTATATCTAAATTAAAGCGTAGGTTCTCCCCTTTCAGAAAAACACCATACTTTTGAATTTGGATAATTATTTCGTACCTTAAACGGCCTCCATGGACACATAGCCCTCTGTAAAATACCGTCAACTTGCATGCGGTTTCACCGCAAACAATACAGCACTACACAGTGTTACAAAAACAACATTTCTATGGTTGGGAATAACTTTTAAAGTTTTCAAGGGAGGTCGATAATTTTATATCTAAATTAAATCGTAGGTTCTCCCCTTTCAGAAAAACACCATACTTTTGAATTTGGATAATTATTTCGTACCTTAAACGGCCTCCATGGACACATAGCCCTCAGTAAAATACCGTCAACTTGCATGCGGTTTCACCGCAAACAATACAGCACTACACAATGTTACAAAACCAACATTTCTATGGTTGGGAATAACTTTTAAAGTTTTCAAGGGAGGCCGATAATTTTATACCTAAATTAAAGCTTAGGTTCTCCCCTTTCAGAAAAACACCATACTTTTGAATTTGGATAATTATTTCTTACCTTAAACGGCCTCCATGGACACTTAGCCCACTGTAAAATACGGTCAACTTGCATGCGGTTTCACCGCAAACAATACAGCACTATACAGTGTTACAAAAAACATTTCTAGGGTTGGGAATAACTTTTAAAGTTTTCAAGGAGGTCGATAATTTTATATCTAAATTAAAGCGTAGGTTCTCCCCTTCAGAAAAACACCATACTTTTGAATTTGGATAATTATTTCGTACCTTAAACGGCCTCCATGGACACATAGCCCTCTGTAAAATACCGTCAACTTGCATGCGGTTTCACCGCAAACAATACAGCACTATACAGTGTTACAAAAAACATTTCTATGGTTGGGAATAACTTTTAAAGTTTTCAAGGGAGGTCGATAATTTTATATCTAAATTAAAGCGTAGGTTCTCCCTTCAGAAAAACACCATACTTTTGAATTTGGATAATTATTTCGTACCTTAAACGGCCTCCATGGACACATAGCCCTCTGTAAAATACTGTCAACTTGCATGCGGTTTCACCGCAAACAATACAGCACTATACAGTGTTACAAAAACATTTCTATGGTTGGGAATAACTTTTAAAGTTTTCAAGGAGGCCGATAATTTTATATCTAAATTAAAGCTTAGGTTCTCCCTTTCAGAAAACACCATACTTTTGAATTTGGATAATTATTTCGTACCTTAAACGGCCTCCATGGACACATAGCCCTCTGTAAAATACCGTCAACTTCCATGCGGTTTCACCGCAAACAATACAGCACTATACAGTGTTACACAAAAACATTTCTATGGTTGGGAATAACTTTTAAAGTTTTCAAGGAGGCCGATAATTTTATATCTAAATTAAAGTTTAGGTTCTCCCTTTCAGAAAAAAACCCAATACTTTTGAATTTGGATAATTATTTCGTACCTTAAACGGCCTCCATGGACACATAGCCCTCTGTAAATACTGTCAACTTGCATGCGGTTTTACACGCAAACAATACAGCACTATACAGTGTTACAAAAAACATTTCTATGGTTGGGAATAACTTTAAAGTTTTCAAGGGAGGTCGATAATTTTATATCTAAATTAAAGCGTAGGTTCTCCCCTTTCAGTAAAACACCATACTTTTGAATTTGGATAATTATTTCGTACCTTAAACGGCCTCCATGGACACATAGCCCTCTGTAAAATACCGTCAACTTGCATGCGGTTTCACCGCAAACAATACAGCACTAAACAGTGTTACAAAAATATTTTTTCTATGGTTGGGAATAACTTTAAAGTTTTCAAGGAGGTCGATAATTTTATATCTAAATTAAAGCGTAGGTTCTCCCTTCAGAAAAACACCATACTTTTTGAATTTGGATAATTATTTCGTACCTTAAACGGCCTCCATGGACACATAGCCCTCTGTAAAATACTGTCAACTTGCATGCGGTTTCACCGCAAACAATACAGCACTATACAGTGTTACAAAAAAACATTTCTATGGTTGGGAATAACTTTTAAAGTTTTCAAGGAGGCCGATAATTTTATATCTAAATTAAAGTTTAGGTTCTCCCTTTCAGAAAACCACCATACTTTTGAATTTGGATAATTATTTCGTACCTTAAACGGCCTCCATGGTCACATAGCCCTCTGTAAAATACTGTCAACTTGCATGCGGTTTCACCGCAAACAATACAGCACTATACAGTGTTACAAAAACATTTCTATGGTTGGGAATAACTTTAAAGTTTTCAAGGGAGGTCGATAATTTTATATCTAAATTAAAGCTTAGGTTCTCCCTTTCAGAAAAACACCATACTTTTGAATTTGGATATTTATTTCGTACCTTAAACTGCCTCCATGGTCTCATAGCCCTGTGTAATATACTGTCAACTTGCATGCGGTTTCACCGCAAACAATACAGCACTATACAGTGTTACAAAAAAAAATTTGTATGGTTGGGAATAACTTTAAAGTTTTCAAGGAGGTCGATAATTTTATATCTAAATTAAAGCGTAGGTTCTCCCTTTCAGAAAAACACCATACTTTAGAATTTGGATAATTATTTCGTACCTAACACTGCCACCATGGACACCTAGCCCTCTCTAAAATACTGTCAACTTGCATGCGGTTTCACCGCAAACAATACAGCACTATACAGTGTTACAAAAACACATTTTTATTGTTGGGAATAACTTTAAAGTTTTCAAGGAGGTCGATAATTTTATATCTAAATTAAAGCGTAGGTTCTCCCTTTCAGAAAAACACCATACTTTTGAATTTGGATAATTATTTCGTACCTTAAACGGCCTCCATGGACACATAGCCCTCTGTAAAATACTGTCAACTTGCATGCGGTTTCACCGCAAACAATACAGCACTATACAGTGTTACAAAAAACATTTCTATGGTTGGGAATAACTTTAAAGTTTTCAAGGAGGTCGATAATTTTATATCTAAATTAAAGCGTAGGTTCTCCCTTTCAGAAAACACCATACTTTTGAATTTGGATAATTATTTCGTACCTTAAACGGCCTCCATGGACACATAGCCCTCTGTAAAATACCGTCAACTTGCATGCGGTTTCACCGCAAACAATACAGCACTATACAGTGTTACAAAAAATTTATGTCTATGGTTGGTAATAACTTTTAAAGTTTTCAAGGGAGGTCGATAATTTTATATCTAAATTAATTCGTTGGTTCTCCCTTTCAGAAACACACAATACTTTTGAATTTGGATAATTATTTCGTACCTTAAACGGCCTCCATGGACACATAGCCCTCTGTAAAATACCGTCAACTTGCATGCGGTTCACCGCAAACAATACAGCACTATACAGTGTTACAAAAAAACATTTCTATTGTTGGGAATAACTTTAAAGTTTTCAAGGAGGTCGATAATGTTATATCTAAATTAAAGCGTAGGTTCTCCCCTTCAGAAAAACACCATACTTTTGAATTTGGATAATTATTTCCTACCTTAAACGGCCTCCATGGACACATAGCCCTCTGTAAAATACCGTCAACTTGCATGCGGTTTCACCGCAAACAATACAGCACTATACAGTGTTACAAAAAGTACATTTATATGGTTGGGAATAACTTTTAAAGTTTTCAAGGGAGGTCGATAATTTTATATCTAAATTAAATCGTAGGTTATCCGCTTTCAGAAAAACACCATACTTTTGAATTTGGATAATTATTTCGTACCTTAAACGGCCTCCATGGACACATAGCCCTCTGTAAAATACGGTCAACTTGCATGCGGTTTCACCGCAAACAATACAGCACTATACAGTGTTACAAAACAAAACATTTCTATGGTTGGGAATAACTTTTAAAGTTTTCAAGGGAGGCCGATAATTTTATATCTAAATTAAAGCTTAGGTTCTCCCCTTTCAGAAAAACACCATACTTTTGAATTTGGATAATTATTTCGTACCTTAAACGGCCTCCATGGACACATAGCCCCTTGTAAAATACCGTCAACTTGCATGCGGTTTCACCGCAAACAATACAGCACTATACAGTGTTACAAAAAATCATTTTTATGGTTGGGAATAACTTTTAAAGTTTTCAAGGGAGGTCGATAATTTTATATCTAAATTAAAGCGTAGGTTCTCCCCTTTCAGAAAAACACCATACTTTTGAATTTGGATAATTATTTCGTACCTTAAACGGCCTCCATGGACACATAGCCCTCTGTAAAATACCGTCAACTTGCATGCGGTTTCACCGCAAACAATACAGCACTATACAGTGTTACAAAAAACATTTTTATGGTTGGGAATACCTATTAAAGTTTTCAAGTTATGTCTATAATTTTATATCTAAATTAAAGTTTAGGTTCTCCCCTTTCAGAAAAACACCATACTTTTGAATTTGGATAATTATTTCGTACCTTAAACGGCCTCCATGGACACATAGCCCTCTGTAAAATACCGTCAACTTGCATGCGGTTTCACCGCAAACAATACAGCACTATACAGTGTTACAAAAAAAACATTTCTATGGTTGGGAATAACTTTAAAGTTTTCAAGGAGGCCGATAATTTTATATCTAAATTAAAGTTTAGGTTCTCCCTTTCAGAAAAACACCATACTTTTGAATTTGGATAATTATTTCGTACCTTAAACGGCCTCCATGGACACATAGCCCTCTGTAAAATGCGGTCAACTTGCATGCGGTTTCACCGCAAACAATACAGCACTATACAGTGTTACAAAAAACATTTCTAGCGTTGGGAATAACTTTTAAAGTTTTCAAGGAGGTCGATAATTTTATATCTAAATTAAAGCGTAGGTTCTCCCTTTCAGAAAACACCATACTTTTGAATTTGGATAATTATTTCGTACCTTAAACGGCCTCCATGGACACATAGCCCTCTGTAAAATACTGTCAACTTGCATGCGGTTTCACCGCAAACAATACAGCACTATACAGTGTTACAACAAACAAACATTTCTATGGTTGGGAATAACCTTTAAAGTTTTCAAGGGAGGTCGATAATTTTATATCTAAATTAAAGCGTAGGTTCTCCCCTTTCAGAAAAACACCATACTTTTGAATTTGGATAATTATTTCGTACCTTAAACGGCCTCCATGGACACATAGCCCTCTGTAAAATACCGTCAACTTGCATGCGGTTTCACCGCAAACAATACAGCACTATACAGTGTTACAAAAACATTTCTATGGTTGGGAATAACTTTAAAGTTTTCAAGGGAGGTCGATAATTTTATATCTAAATTAAAGCTTAGGTTCTCCCTTTCAGAAAAACACCATACTTTTGAATTTGGATAATTATTTCGTACCTTAAACGGCCTCCATGGACACTTAGCCCTCTGTAAAATACGGTCAACTTGCATGCGGTTTCACCGCAAACAATACAGCACTATACAGTGTTACAAAAAAACATTTCTATGGTTGGGAATAACTTTTAAAGTTTTCAAGGGAGGTCGATAATTTTATATCTAAATTAAAGCGTAGGTTCTCCCCTTTCAGAAAAACACCATACTTTTGAATTTGGATAATTATTTCGTACCTTAAACGGCCTCCATGGACACATAGCCCTCTGTAAAATACTGTCAACTTGCATGCGGTTTCACCGCAAACAATACAGCACTATACAGTGTTACAAAAACATTTCTATTGTTGGGAATAACTTTTAAAGTTTTCAAGGAGGCCGATAATTTTATATCTAAATTAAAGCTTAGATTCTCCCTTTCAGAAAACACCATACTTTTGAATTTGGATAATTATTTCGTACCTTAAACGGCCTCCATGGACACATAGCCCTCTGTAAAATACTGTCAACTTGCATGCGGTTTCACCGCAAACAATACAGCACTATACAGTGTTACAAAAACATTTCTATGGTTGGGAATAACTTTAAAGTTTTCAAGGAGGTCGATAATTTTATATCTAAATTAAAGCGTAGGTTCTCCCTTTCAGAAAAACACCATACTTTTGAATTTGGATAATTATTTCGTACCTTAAACGGCCTCCATGGACACATAGCCCTCTGTAAAATACTGTCAACTTGCATGCGGTTTCACCGCAAACAATACAGCACTATACAGTGTTACAAAAAACATTTCTATGGTTGGGAATAACTTTAAAGTTTTCAAGGAGGCCGATAATTTTATATCTAAATTAACGTTTAGGTTCTCCCTTTCAGAAAACCCCATACTTTTGAATTTGGATAATTATTTCGTACCTTAAACGGCCTCCATGGACACATAGCCCTCTGTAAAATACTGTCAACTTGTATGCGGTTTCACCGCAAACAATACAGCACTATACAGTGTTACAAAAACATTTCTATGGTTGGGAATAACTTTTAAAGTTTTCAAGGAGGTCGATAATTTTATATCTAAATTAAAGCGTAGGTTCTCCCTTTCAGAAAAACACCATACTTTTGAATTTGGATAATTATTTCGTACCTTAAACGGCCTCCATGGACACATAGCCCTCTGTAAAATACCGTCAACTTGCATGCGGTTTCACCGCAAACAATACAGCACTATACAGTGTTACAAAAAAACATTTCTATGCTTGGGAATAACTTTTAAAGTTTTCAAGGGAGGTCGATAATTTTATATCTAAATTAAAGCGTAGGTTCTCCCCTTTCAGAAAAACACCATACTTTTGAATTTGGATAATTATTTCGTACCTTAAACGGCCTCCATGGACACATAGCCCTCTGTAAAATACTGTCAACTTGCATGCGGTTTCACCGCAAACAATACAGCACTATACAGTGTTACAAAAACATTTCTATGGTTGGGAATAACTTTAAAGTTTTCAAGGGAGGTCGATAATTTTATATCTAAATTAAAGCTTAGGTTCTCCCTTTCAGAAAAACACCATACTTTTGAATTTGGATAATTATTTCGTACCTTAAACGGCCTGTGGACACATAGCCCTCTGTAAAATACTGTCAACTTGCATGCGGTTTCACCGCAAACAATACAGCACTATACAGTGTTACAAAAACATTTCTATGGTTGGGAATAACTTTTAAAGTTTTCAAGGGAGGTCGATAATTTTATATCTAAATTAAAGCGTAGGTTCTCCCTTTCAGAAAACACCATACTTTTGAATTTGGATAATTATTTCGTACCTTAAACGGCCTCCATGGACACATAGCCCTCTGTAAAATACCGTCAACTTGCATGCGGTTTCACCGCAAACAATACAGCACTATACAGTGTTACAAAAAAACATTTCTATGGTTGGGAATAACTTTTAAAGTTTTCAAGGAGGTCGATAATTTTATATCTAAATTAAAGCGTTAGGTTCTCCCTTTCAGAAAACACCATACTTTTGAATTTGGATAATTATTTCGTACCTTAAACGGCCTCCATGGACACATAGCCCTCTGTAAAATACCGTCAACTTGCATGCGGTTTCACCGCAAACAATACAGCACTATACAGTGTTACAAAAAAACATTTCTATTGATGGGAATAACTTTTAAAGTTTTCAAGGGAGGCCGATAATTTTATATCTAAATTAAAGCTTAGGTTCTCCCCTTTCAGAAAGACACCATACTTTTGAATTTGGATAATTATTTCGTACCTTAAACGGCCTCCATGGACACATAGCCCACTGTAAAATACCGTCAACTTGCATGCGGTTTCACCGCAAACAATACAGCACTATAGAGTGTTACAAAAAAAACATTTCTATGGTTGGGAATAACTTTTAAAGTTTTAAAGGGAGGCCGATAATTTTATATCTAAATTAAAGTTTAGGTTCTCCCCTTTCAGAAAAACCCAATACTTTTGAATTTGGATAATTATTTCGTACCTTAAACGGCCTCCATGGACACATAGCCCTCTGTAAAATACCGTCAACTTGCATGCGGTTTTACCGCAAACAATACAGCACTATACAGTGTTACAAAAAAACATTTCTATTGTTGGGAATAACTTTTAAAGTTTTCAAGGGAGGCCGATAATTTTATATCTAAATTAACGTTTAGGGTCTCCCATTTCAGAAAATGCCAATACATTTGAATTTGGTTAATTATTTCGTACCTTAAACGGCCTCCATGGACACATAGCCCTCTGTAAAATACCGTCAACTTGCATGCGGTTTCACCGCAAACAATACAGCACTATACAGTGTTACAAAAAAAACATTTCTATGGTTGGGAATAAATTTTAAAGTTTTCAATGGAGGTCGATATTTTTATATCTAAATTAAAGCGTAGGTTCTCCACTTTCAGAAAAACACCATACTTTTGAATTTGGATAATTATTTCGTTGCTTAAACGGCCTCCATGGACACTTAGCCCTCTGTAAAATACGGTCAACTTGCATGCGGTTTCACCGCAAACAATACAGCACTATACAGTGTTACAAAAAAACATTTCTAGGGTTGGGAATAACTTTTAAAGTTTTCAAGGAGGTCGATAATTTTATATCTAAATTAAAGCGTAGGTTCTCCCTTTCAGAAAAACACCATACTTTTGAATTTGGATAATTATTTCGTACCTTAAACGGCCTCCATGGACACATAGCCCTCTGTAAAATACCGTCAACTTGCATGCGGTTTCACCGCAAACAATACAGCACTATACAGTGTTACAAAAAAAACATTTCTATGGTTGGGAATAACTTTTAAAGTTTTCAAGGAGGTCGATAATTTTATATCTAAATTAAAGCGTAGGTTCTCCCTTTCAGAAAAACACCATACTTTTGAATTTGGATAATTATTTCGTACCTTAAACGGCCTCCAAGGACACATAGCCCTCTGTAAAATACTGTCAACTTGCATGCGGTTTCACCGCAAACAATACAGCACTATACAGTGTTACAAAAAACATTTCTATGGTTGGGAATAACTTTTAAAGTTTTCAAGGGAGGTCGATAATTTTATATCTAACTTGAAGCGTAGGCTCTCATCCTCCAGAATAACACCATACTTTTGAATTTGGATAATTATTTCGTACCTTAAACGGCCTCCATGGACACATAGCCATATCTAAAAAACCCACAACTTGAATCCAGTAACACAGCAAACAATACAAAACTATAAAGTGGTACAAAAAACATTTCTATTGTTGGGAATAACTTTAAAGTTTTCAAGGAGGTCGATAATTTTATATCTAAATTAAAGCTTAGGTTCTCCCCCTTCTTAAAAACACCATACTTTTGAATTTGGATAATTATTTCGTACCTTAAACGGCCTCCATGGACACATAGCCCTCTGTAAAATACTGTCAACTTGCATGCGGTTTCACCGCAAACAATACAGCACTATACAGTGTTACAAAAAACATTTCTATGGTTGGGAATAACTTTAAAAGTTTTCAAGGGAGGTCGATAATTTTATATCTAAATTAAACACCATACTTTTGAATTTGGATAATTATTTCGTACCTTAAACGGCCTCCATGGACACATATCCCTATTTAAAATACAGTCAACTTGCATGCGGTTTCACCGCAAACATTAATGCACTATACATTGTTGCATTTAAAAACATTTCTATGGTTGGGATTAACTTTTAAAGTTTTCAAGGGAGGTCGATAATTTTATATCTAAATTAAAGCGTAGGTTCTCCCTTTCAGAAAAAACCATACTTTTGAATTTGGATAATTATTTCGTACCTTAAACGGCCTCCATGGACACATAGCCCTCTGTAAAATACTGTCAACTTGCATGCGGTTTCACCGCAAACAATACAGCACTATACAGTGTTACAAAAAAACATTTCTATGGTTGGGAATAACTTTAAAGTTTTCAAGGAGGTCGATAATTTTATATCTAAATTAAAGCGTAGGTTCTCCCTTTCAGAAAACACCATACTTTTGAATTTGGATAATTATTTCGTACCTTAAACGGCCTCCATGGACACATAGCCCTCTGTAAAATACCGTCAACTTGCATGCGGTTTCACCGCAAACAATACAGCACTATACAGTGTTACAAAAACAAATCTATTGTTGGGAATAACTTTTAAAGTTTTCAAGGAGGTCGATAATTTTATATCTAAATTAAAGCTTAGGTTCTCCCTTTCAGAAAAACACCATACTTTGTAATTTTGAAATTTTTTTCGTACCTTAAACGGCCTCCATGGACACATAGCCCTCTGCAAAATACTGTCAACTTGCATGCGGTTTCACCGCAAACAATACAGCACTATACAGTGTTACAAAAAAACATTTCTATGGTTGGGAATAACTTTTAAAGTTTTCAAGGGAGGTCGATAATTGTATATCTAAATTAAACACCATACTTTTGAATTTGGATAATTATTTCGTACCTTAAACGGCCTCCATGGACACATAGCCCTCTGTAAAATACCGTCAACTTGCATGCCGTTCACCGCAAACAATACAGCACTACACAGTGTTACAAAAAAACATTTCTATGGTTGGGAATAACTTTTAAAGTTTTCAAGGGAGGTCGATAATTTTATATCTAAATTAAAGCGTAGGTTCTCCCATTTCAGAAAAACACCATACTTTTGAATTTGGATAATTATTGTACCTTAAACGGCCTCCATGGACACATAGCCCTCTGTAAAATACCGTCAACTTGCATGCGGTTTCACCGCAAACAATACAGCACTATACAGTGTTACAAAAAACATTTCTATGGTTGGGAATAACGTTAAAGTTTTCAAGGGAGGCCGATAATTGAATATCTAAATTAAAGCTTAGGTTCTCCCCTTTCAGAAAAACACCATACTTTTGAATTTGGATAATTATTTCGTACCTTAAACGGCCTCCATGGACACATAGCCCTCTGTAAAATACCGTCAACTTGCATGCGGTTTCACCGCAAACAATACAGCACTATAGAGTGTTACAAAAAAAACATTTCTATGGTTGGGAATAACTTTTAAAGTTTTCAAGGGAGGCCGATAATTTTATATCTAAATTAAAGCTTAGGTTCTCCCCTTTCAGAAAAAGCCAATACTTTTGAATTTGGATAATTATTTCGTACCTTAAACGGCCTCCATGGACACATAGCCCTCTGTAAAATACGGTCAACTTGCATGCGGTTTCACCGCAAACAATACAGCACTATACAGTGTTACAAAAGCAACATTTCTATGGTTGGGAATAACTTTTAAAGTTTTCAAGGGAGGCCGATAATTTTATATCTAAATTAACGTTTAGGTTCTCCCCTTTCAGAAAAACCCAATACTTTTGAATTTGGATAATTATTTCGTACCTTAAACGGCCTCCATGGACACATAGCCCTCTGTAAAATACGGTCAACTTGCATGCGGTTTCACCGCAAACAATACAGCACTATACAGTGTTACAAAAACATTTCTAGGGTTGGGAATAACTTTTAAAGTTTTCAAGGGAGGTCGATAATTTTATATCTAAATTAAAGCGTAGGTTCTCCCCTTTCAGAAAAACACCATACTTTTGAATTTGGATAATTATTTCGTACCTTAAACGGCCTCCATGGACACATAGCCCTCTGTAAAATACGGTCAACTTGCATGCGGTTTCACCGCAAACAATACAGCACTATACAGTGTTACAAAAAAACATTTCTATTGTTGGGAATAACTTTTAAAGTTTTCAACAGGTCGATAATTTTATATCTAAATTAAAGCGTAGGTTCTCCCCTTTCAGAAAAACACCATACTTTTGAATTTGGATAATTATTTCGTACCTTAAACGGCCTCCATGGACACATAGCCCTCTGTAAAATACAGTCAACTTGCATGCGGTTTCACCGCAAACAATACAGCACTATACAGTATTACAAAAAACATTTATATTGTTGGGAATAACTTTAAAGTTTTCAAGGAGGTCGATAATTTTATATCTAAATTAAAGCGTAGGTTCTCCTTCAGAAAACACCATACTTTTGAATTTGGATAATTATTTCGTACCTTAAACGGCCTCCATGGACACATAGCCCTCTGTAAAATACTGTCAACTTGCATGCGGTTTCACCGCAAACAATACAGCACTATACAGTGTTACAAAAAAAACCATTTCTATGGTTGGGAATAACTTTTAAAGTTTTCAAAGGAGGTCGATAATTTTATATCTAAATTAAATCGTATGTTCTCCTCTTTCAGAAAAACACCATACTTTTGAATTTGGATAATTATTTCGTACCTTAAACGGCCTCCATGGACACATAGCCCTCTGTAAAATACCATCAACTTGCATGCGGTTTCACCGCAAACAATAAAGCACTATACAGTGTTACAAAAAAACATTTTTATTGTTGGGAATAACTTTTAAAGTTTTCAAGGAGGTCGATAATTTTATATCTAAATTAAAGCGTTAGGTTCTCCCCTTTCAGAAAAACACACCATAGTTTTGAATTTGGATAATTATTTCGTACCTTAAACGGCCTCCATGGACACATAGCCCTCTGTAAAATACCGTCAACTTGCATGCGGTTTCACCGCAAACAATATAGCACTATACAGTGTTACAAATAAAAAAATTCTATAGTTGGGAATAACTTTTAAAGTTTTCACGGGAGCTCGATAATTTTATATCTAAATTAAATCGTAGGTTCACCCCTTTCAGAAAAACACCATACTTTTGAATTTGGATAATTATTTCTTACCTTAAACGGCCTCCATGGACACATAGCCCTCTGTAAAATACGGTCAACTTGCATGCGGTTTCACCGCAAACAATACAGCACTATACAGTGTTACAAAAGAAACATTTCTATGGTTGGGAATAACTTTTAAAGTTTTCATGGAGGTCGATAATTTTATATCTAAATTAAAGCGTAGGTTCTCCCCTTTCAGAAAAACACCATACTTTTTGAATTTGGATAATTATTTCTGTACCTTAAACGGCCTCCATGGACACATAGCCCTCTGTAAATACCGTCAACTTGCATGCGGTTTCACCGCAAACAATACAGCACTATACAGTGTTACAAAAAACATTTCTATTGTTGGGAATAACTTTTAAAGTTTTCAAGGGAGGTCGATAATTTTATATCTAAATTAAAGCGTAGGTTCTCCCCTTTCAGAAAAACACCATACTTTTGAATTTGGATAATTATTTCGTACCTTAAACGGCCTCCATGGACACATAGCCCTCTGTAAAATACGGTCAACTTGCATGCGGTTTCACCGCAAACAATACAGCACTATACAGTGTTACAAAAACACATTTCTAGGGTTGGGAATAACTTTAAAGTTTTCAAGGAGGGTCGATAATTTTATATCTAAATTAAAGCGTAGGTTCTCCCTTTCAGAAAAACACCATACTTTTGAATTTGGATAATTATTTCGTACCTTAAACGGCGTCCATGGACACATAGCCTCTCTGTAAAATACTGTCAACTTGCATGCGGTTTCACCGCAAACAATACAGCACTATACAGTGTTACAAAAACATTTCTATTGTTGGGAATAACTTTAAAGTTTTCAAGGGAGGCCGATAATTTTATATCTAAATTAAAGCTTAGGTTCTCCCTTTCAGAAAGACACCATACTTTTGAATTTGGATAATTATTTCTGTACCTTAAACGGCCTCCATGGACACATAGCCCTCTGTAAAATACTGTCAACTTGCATGCGGTTTCACCGCAAACAATACAGCACTATACAGTGTTACAAAAACATTTCTATGGTTGGGAATAACTTTTAAAGTTTTCAAGGAGGCCGATAATTTTATATCTAAATTAAAGTTTAGGTTCTCCCCTTTCAGAAAAAGCCAATACTTTTGAATTTGGATAATTATTTCGTACCTTAAACGGCCTCCATGGACACATAGCCCTCTGTAAAATACCGTCAACTTGCATGCGGTTTTACCGCAAACAATACAGCACTATACAGTGTTACAAAAAAACATTTCTATTGTTGGGAATAACTTTTAAAGTTTTCAAGGGAGGCCGATAATTTTATATCTAAATTAACGTTTAGGTTCTCCCCTTTCAGAAAAACCCAATACTTTTGAATTTGGATAATTATTTCGTACCTTAAATGGCCTCCATGGACACATAGCACTCTGTAAAATACCGTCAACTTGCATGCGGTTTCACCGCAAACAATACAGCACTATACAGTGTTACAAAAAACATTTCTATGGTTGGGAATAACTTTTAAAGTTTTCAAGGAGGTCGATAATTTTATATCTAAATTAAAGCGTAGGTTCTCCCCTTCAGAAAACACCATACTTTTGAATTTGGATAATTATTTCGTACCTTAAACGGCCTCCATGGACACATAGCCCTCTGTAAAATACTGTCAACTTGCATGCGGTTTCACCGCAAACAATACAGCACTATACAGTGTTACAAAAAACATTTCTATGGTTGGGAATAACTTTAAAGTTTTCAAGGGAGGCCGATAATTTTATATCTAAATTAAAGCGTAGGTTCTCCCTTTCAGAAAAACACCATACTTTTGAATTTGGATAATTATTTCGTACCTTAAACGGCCTCCATGGACACATAGCCCTCTGTAAAATACTGTCAACTTGCATGCGGTTTCACCGCAAACAATACAGCACTATACATTGTTACAAAAAACCTTTCTATGGTTGGGAATAACTTTAAAGTTTTCAAGGAGGTCGATAATTTTATATCTAAATTAAAGCGTAGGTTCTCCCCTTTCAGACAAACACCATACTTTTGAATTTGGATAATTATTTCCTACCTTAAACGGCCTCCATGGACACATAGCCCTCTGTAAAATACCGTCAACTTGCATGCGGTTTCACCGCAAACAATACAGCACTATACAGTGTTACAAAAAAACATTTCTATGGTTGGGAATAACTTTTAAAGTTTTCAAGGGAGGTCGATAATTTTATATCTAAATTAAAGCGTAGGTTCTCCCTTTCAGAAAAACACCATACTTTTGAATTTGGATAATTATTTCTGTACCTAAACGGCGTCCATGGACACATAGCCCTCTGTAAAATACCGTCAACTTGCATGCGGTTTCACCGCAAACAATACAGCACTATACAGTGTTACCCAAAAAAAATTTCTATGGTTGGGAATAACTTTTAAAGTTTTCAAGGGAGGTCGATAATTTTATATCTATATTAAAGCTTATGTTCTCTCCTTTCAGAAAAACACCATACTTTTGAATTTGGATAATTATTTCGTACCTTAAACGGCCTCCATGGACACATAGCCCTCTGTAAAATACCGTCAACTTGCATGCGGTTTCACCGCAAACAATACAGCACTATACAGTGTTACAAAAAAACATTTCTATGGTTGGGAATAACTTTTAAAGTTTTCAAGGGAGGTCGATAATTTTATATCTAAATTAAAAGCGTAGGTTCTCCCTTTCAGAAAACACCATACTTTGAATTTGGATAATTATTTCGTACCTTAAACGGCCTCCATGGACACATAGCCCTCTGTAAAATACCGTCAACTTGCATGCAGTTTCACCGCAAACAATACAGCACTATACAGTGTTACAAAAAAAACATTTATAGGGTTGGGAATAACTTTTAAAGTTTTCAAGGGAGGTCGATAATTTTATATCTAAATTAAAGCGTAGGTTCTCCCCTTTCAGAAAAACACCATACTTTTGAATTTGGATAATTATTTCCTACCTTAAACGGCCTCCATGGACACATAGCCCTCTGTAAAATACCGTCAACTTGCATGCGGTTTCACCGCAAACAATACAGCACTATACAGTGTTACAAAAAAACATTTCTATGGTTGGGAATAACTTTTAAAGTTTTCAAGGGAGGTCGATAATTTTATATCTAAATTAAAGCGTAGGTTCTCCCTTTCAGAAAACACCATACTTTTTGAATTTGGATAATTATTTCTACCTTAAACGGCCTCCATGGACACATAGCCCTCTGTAAAATACTGTCAACTTGCATGCGGTTTCACCGCAAACAATACAGCACTATACAGTGTTACAAAAAACATTTCTATGGTTGGGAATAACTTTAAAGTTTTCAAGGAGGTCGATAATTTTATATCTAAATTAAAGCGTAGGTTCTCCCTTCAGAAAAACACCATACTTTTGAATTTGGATAATTATTTCGTACCTTTAAACGGCCTCCATGGACACATAGCCCTCTGTAAAATACTGTCAACTTGCATGCGGTTTCACCGCAAACAATACAGCACTATACAGTGTTACAAAAACATTTCTATGGTTGGGAATAACTTTAAAGTTTTCAAGGAGGCCGATAATTTTATATCTAAATTAAAGCGTAGGTTCTCCCTTTCAGAAAAACACCATACTTTTGAATTTGGATAATTATTTCGTACCTTAAACGGCCTCCATGGACACATAGCCCTCTGTAAAATACTGTCAACTTGCATGCGGTTTCACCGCAAACAATACAGCACTATACAGTGTTACAAAAAAACATTTCTATTGGTTGGGAATAACTTTTAAAGTTTTCAAGGAGGTCGATAATTTTATATCTAAATTAAAGCGTAGGTTCTCCCTTTCAGAAAAACACCATACTTTTTGAATTTGGATAATTATTTTACCCTTAAACGGCTCTCCATGGACACATAGCCCTCTGTAAAATACCGTCAACTTGCATGCGGTTTCACCACAAACAGTACAGCACTATACAGTGTTACAAAAACAAATTCTATGGTTGTGAATAACTTTTAAAGTTTTCAAGGGAGGTCGATAATTTTATATCTAAATTAAAGCGTAGGTTCTCCCCTTTCCGAAAAACACCATACTTTTGAATTTGGATAATTATTTCGTACCTTAAACTGCCTCCGTGGACACATAGCCCTCTGTAAAATACTGTCAACTTGCATGCGGTTTCACCGCAAACAATACAGCACTATACAGTGTTACAAAAAAACATTTTTATTGTTGGGAATAACTTTTAAAGTTTTCATGGGAGGCCGATAATTTTATATCTAAATTAAAGCGTAGGTTCTCCCCTTTCAGAAAAACACCATACCTTTGAATTTGGATAATTATTTCGTACCTTAAACGGCCTCCATGGACACATAGCCCTCTGTAAAATACCGTCAACTTGCATGCGGTTTCACCGCAAACAATACAGCACTATACAGTGTTACAAAAAAAACATTTCTATGATTGGGAATAACTTTTAAAGTTTTCAAGGGAGGTCGATAATTTTATATCTAAATTAAAGCGTAGGTTCTCACCATACTTTTGAATTTGGATAATTATTTCGTACCTTAAACGGCCTCCATGGACACTTAGCCCTCTGTAAAATACGGTCAACTTGCATGCGGTTTCACCGCAAACAATACAGCACTATACAGTGTTACAAAAACATTTCTATGGTTGGGAATAACTTTTAAAGTTTTCAAGGAGGTCGATAATTTTATATCTAAATTAAAGCGTAGGTTCTCCCTTTTCAGAAAAAAATCATACTTTTGAATTTGGATAATTATTCGTACCCTTAAACGGCCTCCATGGACACATAGCCCTCTGTAAAATACTGTCAACTTGCATGCGGTTTCACTGCGCAAACAATACAGCACTATACAGTGTTACAAAAAAACATTTCTATGGTTGGGAATAACTTTTAAAGTTTTCAAGGAGGTCGATAATTTTATATCTAAATTAAAGCGTAGGTTCTCCCCTTTCAGAAAAACACCATACTTTTGAATTTGGATAATTATTTCGTACCTTAAACGGCCTCCATGGACACATAGCCCTCTGTAAAATACCGTCAACTTTCATGCGGTTCACCGCAAACAATACAGCACTATACAGTGTTACAAATTTTTTTTTCTATTGTTGGGAATAACTTTTAAAGTTTTCAAGGGAGGTCGATAATTTTATATCTAAATTAAAGCTTAGGTTCTCCCCTTTCAGAAAAACACCATACTTTTGAATTTGGATAATTATTTCGTACCTTAAACGGCCTCCATGGACACATAGCCCTCTGTAAAATACCGTCAACTTGCATGCGGTTTCACCGCAAACAATACAGCACTATACAGTGTTACAAAAAAACATTTCTATGGTTGGGAATAAACTTTAAAGTTTTCAAGGGAGGTCGATAATTTTACAGCTAAATTAAAGCGTAGGTTCTCCCTTTCAGAAAAACACCATACTTTTGAATTTGGATAATTATTTCGTACCTTAAACGGCCTCCATGGACACTTAGCCCTCTGTAAAATACGGTCAACTTGCATGCGGTTTCACCGCAAACAATACAGCACTATACAGTGTTACAAAAAAAAAAACATTTCTATGGTTGGGAAAAAAATTAAAGTATTCAAGGAAGGTCGATAATTTTATATCTAAATTAAAGCGTAGGTTCTCCCTTTCAGAAAACACCATACTTTTGAATTTGGATAATTATTTCGTACCTTAAACGGCCTCCATGGACACATAGCCTCTGTAAAATACTGTCAACTTGCATGCGGTTTCACCGCAAACAATACAGCACTATACAGTGTTACAAAAAACATTTCTATGGTTGGGAATAACTTTTAAAGTTTTCAAGGAGGTCGATAATTTTATATCTAAATTAAAGCGTAGGTTCTCCCTTTCAGAAAAAACACCATACTTTTGAATTTGGATAATTATTTCTGTACCTTAAACGGCCTCCATGGACACATAGCCCTCTGTAAATACCGTCAACTTGCATGCGCTGTTTCACCGCAAACAATACAGCACTATACAGTGTTACAAAAAAACATTTCTATTGTTGGGAATAACTTTTAAAGTTTTCAAGGAGGTCGATAATTTTATATCTAAATTAAAGCTTAGGTTCTCCCCTTCAGAAAAACACCATACTTTTGAATTTGGATAATTATTTCTGCACCTTAAACGGCCTCCATGGACACATAGCCCTCTGTAAAATACCGTCAACTTGCATGCGGTCTCACCGCAAACAATACAGCACTATACAGTGTTACAAAAAAAAACATTTCTATGGTTGGGAATAACTTTTAAATTTTTCAAGGGAGGTCGATAATTTTATATCTAAATTAAAGCGTAGGTTCTCCCCCTTTCAGAAAAACCCAATACTTTTGTATTTGGATAATTATTTCACACCTTAAACGGCCTCCATGGACACATAGCCCTCTGTAAAATACCGTCAACTTGCATGCGGTTTCACGGCAAACAATACAGCACTATACAGTGTTACAAAAAAAAACATTTCTATGGTTGGGAATAACTTTTAAAGTTTTCAAGGAGGTCGATAATTTTATATCTAAATTAAAGCGTAGGTTCTCCCTTTCAGAAAAACATCATACTTTTTAATTTGGATAATTTTTTCGTACCTTAAACGGCCTCCATGGACACATAGCCCCTGTAAAATAACCGTCACTTTGCATGCGTTTCACGGCAAATAATACAGCACTATACAGTGTTACAAAAAAACATTTCTATGGTTGAGAATAACTTTTAAAGTTTTCAAGGGAGGCCGATAATTTTATATCTAAATTAAAGCTTAGGTTCTCCCCTTTCAGAAAAACACCATACTTTTGAATTTGGATAATTATTTCGTACCTTAAACGGCCTCCATGGACACATAGCCCTCTGTAAAATACCGTCAACTTGCATGCGTTTTCACCGCAAACAATACAGCACTATACAGTGTTACAAAAAAAACATTTCTATGGTTGGGAATAACTTTTAAAGTTTTCAAGGGAGGCCGATAATTTTATATCTAAATTAAAGCGTAGGTTCTCCCCTTTCAGAAAAACACCATACTTTTGAATTTGGATAATTATTTCGTACCTTAAACGGCCTCCATGGACACATAGTTCCTCTGTAAAATACTGTCAATTTGCATGCGGTTTCACCGCAAACAATACAGCACTATACAGTGTTACAAAAACATTTCTATTGTTGGGAATAACTTTAAGTTTTCAAGGAGGTCGATAATTTTATATCTAAATTAAAAGCGTAGGTTCTCCCTTTCAGAAAACACCATACTTTTGAATTTGATAATTATTTCGTACCTTAAACGGGCCTCATGGAACACATAGCCCTGTAAAATACCGTCAAACCTGGTTTGCGTGGTTTCACCAAACAATACAGCACTATACAGTGTTAAAAAAAACATTTCTATGGTTGGGAATAACTTTTAAAGTTTTCAAGGGAGGTAATAATTTATATCTAAATTAAAGCGTAGGTTCTCCCCTTTCAGAAAACACCATACTTTTGAATTTGGATAATTATTTCGTACCTTAAACGGCCTATGGACACATAGGCCCTGTTCAACTTGCACATGCGGTTTCACCGCAAAACAATACAGCACTATACAGTGTTACAAAAAAACATTTCTATTGTTGGGAATAACTTTAAAGTTTTCAAGGAGGCCGATAATTTTATATCTAAATTAAAGCTAGGTTCTCCCCTTTCAGAAAACAAATACTTTTGAATTTGGATAATTATTTCAGCCTTAAATCGGCCCATGGAACACACATAGCCCTCTGTAAAATACCGTCAACTTGCATCCGGTTTCACCGCAACACAATACAGCACTATACAGTGTTACAAAAAAACATTTCTATGGTTGGGAATAACTTTTAAAGTTTTCAAGGGAGTGTCGGATAATTTTGTATATCTAAATTAAAGCGTAGGTTCTCCCTTTTCAGAAAAAACACCATACTTTTGAATTTGATAACTATTTGTACCTTAAACGGCCTCCTTGGGACACATAGGCCTCTGTAAATAGTTGTCAATTTTGTACATGCGGTTTCACCGCAAACAATACAGCACTATACAGTGTTACAAAAAAACATTTCTATTGGGTTGGGAATAACTTTAAAGTTTTCAAGGGAGGTCGATAATTTATATTCAAATTAAAGCTTAGGTTCTTCTCCCTTTCAGAAAAACACATACTTTTTGAATTTGGATAATTATTTCGTACCTTAAACGGCCTCCCATGGACACATAGCCCCTCTGTAAAATACCGTGTAAATTTGCATGCGGTTTCACCCTGCAAACAATACAGCACTATGTTGTTACAAAAAAAAACATTTCTATGGTTGGGAATAACATTTTAAAGTTTTCAAGGGAGAAAGTCGATAATTTTATGTCCAAATTAGCGTAGGTAATTCTCCTTCAGAAAAACACCATACTTTTGAATTCTGGATAATTATTTCGTACCTCAAACGGCCTCCATGGACACATAGCCTCTCTGTAAAATACTGTCAATCCTGGTATGCGGTTTCACCGCAAACAATACAGCACTATACAGTGTTACAAAAACATTTCTATGGGGGGGAATACTTTTAAAGTTTTCAAGGAGGTCGATAATTTTATATCTAAATTGTGCCGTAGGTTCTCCCCTTTCAGAAAAACACCATACTTTGAAATTTGGACAATTATTTCACCTCTTAAACGGCCTTATGGCACAAGAAGAGTCCCCCTTTGTAAAATACTGTCAACTTGCATGCGGTTTCACAGCAAACAATACAGCACTATACAGTGTTACATAAAAAACATTTCTATGGTTGGGAATAACATTTAAAGTTTTCAAGGAGGTCGAATATAATTTTATATCTAAAATTAAAAGCGTAGGTTCTCCCCTTCAGAAAACACCATACATTTTTGAATTTGGATAATTATTTCGTACCTTAAACGGCCTCCTATGGACACATAGCCCTCTGTAAAATACTGTCAACTCTGCATGCGGTTTCACACCGCAAACAATACAGCACTACATACAGTGTTACAAAAAACATTTCTATTGGTTTAGGAATAACTTTTTAAAGTTTTCAATGGAGGTCGATAATTTTATATCTAAATTAAAAGCGTAGGTTCTCTCCCTTTTTCAGAAAAAACACCGTTTGAATTTGGATAATTATTTGGGTACCTTAAACTGGCCTCATGGACACATAACACACATAGGCCTCTGTAAAATACTGGTCAACAACTTGCATGGTGGTTTCACCGCAAACAATACAGCACTATACAGTGTTACAAAAAACATTTATTGGGTTGGGAATACTTTCTTAAAGCCTTTTCGGGAGGCCGATAATTTTATATCTAAATTAAAGCGTAGGTTCTCCCCTTTCAGAAAAAACACCATACTTTTGAATTTGGATAATTATTTCTGTACCTTAAAACGGCCTCCATGGACACATAGCCCTCTGTAAAATACTGTCAACTTGCATCCGTGGTTCTTCACCGCAAACAATACAGCACTATACAGTGTTACAAAAAACATTTCTATGGTTGGGAATAACTTTTAAAGTTTTCAAGGGAGTGTCGATAATTTTATATCTAAATTAAAGCGTAGGTAATTCTCCCCTTTCAGAAAAACACCATACTTTTTGAATTTGGATAATTATTTCGGTACCTTTAAAACGGTTGGCTCATGTATATAGTCTCTGTAAAATATCGTCATCTTCATGTGGTCATCGCAACAATACACTATACAGTGTTACAAAAAATATTTCTATTGTTGGGAATACTTTTTAAAGTTTTCATGAGCTGATAATTATATTCCAAATTAAAGCTAGGTTCTCCCCTTCAGAAAAACACACTGTTTTGAATCTGGATAATTATTTTGGTACCTTAACGGCCTCCATGGACACATAGCCCTCTGTAAAATACCGTCAACTTGCATGCGGTTCTCACCGCAAACAATACAGCACTCATACAGTGTTACAAAAAACATTTCTATGGTTGGGAATCAACTTTTAAAGTTTCTTCAAGGAGGCCAATAATTTTATATCTAAATTAAAAGCGTAGGGTTCTCCCTTTCAGAAAAACACCATACTTTTGAATTTGATAATTATTTCCTGCACCTTCAAACGGCCTCCATGGACACACATATTAGCCCTCTGTAAAATCAGCTGTCAACTTGCATGCGGTTTCACCGCAAACAATACAGCACTATACAGTGTTACAAAAAACATTTCTATGGTTGGGAATAACTTTAAAGTTTTCAAGTGGAGGCCGATAATTTTATATCTAAATTGAAAGCGTTAGGTTCTCCTTTCAGAAAAACACCATACTTTTGAATTTGGATAATACCATTTGTACCTTAAACGGCCTCCATGGAACACATAGCTCCTCTGTAAAATACTGTCAACTTTGCATGCGGTTTTCACAGCAAACACATACAGCACTATACAGTAAGTTACAAAAAACATTTATATGGTTGGGAATAACTTTTAAAGTTTTCACATGGGAGGTCGATTAATTTTATATCTAAATTAAAGCGGTTGAAGCTTCTCCCTTTCGTAGAAAAACAGCCAATACTTTTGAATTTGGATAATTATTTCAGTACCTTAAACGGCCTCCATGGACACATAGCCCTCTGTAAAATACCTGGTCAACTTTCATGCGGTTTCACTGCAAACAATACAGCACTATACAGTGTTACAAAAAAACATTTCTATTGTTGGGAAGCTAACTTTTAAAGTTTTCATAAGCGAGGCCGATAATTTTATATCTAAATTAAAAGCTTAGGTTCTCCCTTTCAGAAAACACCATACTTTTGAATTTGGATAATTATTTCGTATCCTTAAACGGCCTCCATGGACACATAGCCCTCTGTAAAATACTGTCAATCTCTGCATGCGGTTTCACCCGCAAACAATATACAGCACTATACAGTGTTACAAAAAAAAACATTTCTATGGTTGGGAATAACTTTAGCAAGTTTCTCAAGGGAGGTCGATAATTTTATATTCTAAATTAAAAGCGTAGGTTCTCCCTTTCAGCAAAAACACCATACTTTTGAATTTGGATAATTATTTCGTACCTTAAACGGCTCTCCATGGACATTAATATGCCCTCTGTAAAATACTGTCAATCTCTGTGCGGTTTCACCGCAAACAATACAGCACTATACAGTGTTACAAAAAACAATATTTCTATGGTTAGGGAATAACTTTAAAGTTTTCAATGGAGTGCTCGATAATTTTATATCTAAATTAAAAGCGTAGGTTCTCCCCTTCTCAGAAAAAAACACCATACTTTTGAATTTGGATAATTATTTCGTACCTTAAACGGCCTCCATGGACACATAGCCTCCTCTGTAAAATACTGTCAATCTTGCATGCGGTGGTTTCACCGCAAACAATACAGCACTTCATACAGTGTTACAAAAACATTTCTATGGTTGGGATTAACTTTTAAAGTTTTCAAGGGAGGTCGATAATTTTAAGTATCTAAATTAAAGCGTAGGTTCTCCCTTTCAGAAAAAGCCACCATACTTTTTGAATTTGGATAATTATTTCTAACTTAAACGGCCTCCATGGACACATAGCCCACTGTAAAATACTGTCAATTTTGCATGCGGTTTCACCCGGCAAAACAATACAGCACTATACAGTGTTACAAAAAAACATTTCTATGGTTGGGAATAACTTTTAAAGTTTTCAAGGGAGTGTCGATAATTTATATATCTAAATTAAAAGCGTAGGTTCTCCCCTTTCAGAAAAACACCATGCTTTTGAATTTGGATAATTATTTCGTACCTTAAACGGCCTCCATGGACACATAGTCCCCTGTAAATACCGTTTGAACTTGCATGCGGTTTCACCGCAAACAATACAAGCACCATACAAAGTGTTACAAAAAACATTTCATATGGTTGGAATAACTTTAAAAGTTTTCAAGGAGTGTCGATAATTTTATATCTAAATTAAAGCGTAGGTTCTCCCTTCAGAAAAAACAAACCCACACTTTTTGAATTTGGATAATTATTTCGCACCTTAAACGGCCTCTTATGTGGAAGGACACATAGCCCTCTGTAAAATACTGTCAATCTGCATGCCGGTTTCACCCGCAAACAATACAGCACTATACAGTGTTACAAAAAAACAGACTTTCTATGGGTTGGGAATAACTTTTTAAAGTTTTCAAGGGAGGTCGATAATTTTATATAAATAAATTAAAGCGTAGGTTACTCTCCCTTTTCAGAAAAACACCATACTTTTGAATTTGGATAATTATTTCTGTACCTTATTAAACGGCCTCCATGGACACATAGCCCTTCTGTAAATATATGTTTGAATCCTGTATGCGGTTTCACCTCGCAAACAATACAGCACAGCACTATATACAGTGTTACAAAAAAACATTTCTATGTTGGGAATAACTTTTAAAGTTTTCAAGGGAGGCCGATAATTTTATATCTAAATTTAAAGCTTTTAGGTTCTCCCTTTCTCAGAAAAACACCATACTTTTTGAATTTGGATAATTATTTCGTACCTTAAGCTCCAGGACATACCCTTTCTG
>CM055823.1:33348068-33372994 GCA_029582265.1 Zoroaster sp. YZ-2022
TTAATATAGGTACATTGTCTTAATACGTATCATGTGTACATGTCCTAATGGGAGTGTAACGTTTCCTGTACCTACAACATTATGAATACTCAAGATTCCCATGCTCCGAAACAAGCTTCATTCATAATTTTATATTAATCTATTATTAAATATTTTATGGGTTTACAAATTGATTTTGTTGTCCCCTTAAGTGGAATAATAAAAAGGCATTTAAAATGCATATAAAATGAATCCATTATTATATATTAGTTGGGGAATCAAAACTGCTCAAAATGACAGAAATACATTTAAAATATAACACAAACACAATAATACAGAAAACAACAAATAAAATTTCAATTACATCAAATAAAACTAATTTGAAAAAGGGCAGGAACACTCATATTTGCAAACACTGCCTGACAGTCAATATCTTTGCTTCATTAGTTTCTTCATTTCATAGACAAATAGAACTTCATCCAATAATGATGAGCAAAGTGAGTCGGTGTATAGAACTATTTTCCAGTCGAAGGATGAATAATAAACCGAGAGTTTAGAGTAATACTTCTATACGACTCAGGCATTTCATGTAGGTAAAACCTATACAACAAATACACCGGGCACTAAACGAAATAATACAGCCAACTTGCCAAACGCAAGGACTTTACAATAGTGGAACATTTGATTATCTCTATCAACTTTTCAAGTACCTTTTTACCATGCCTTATAATGTTTATTTTCCTTTTTTTATGTATTTCCTTTACCACAGTGGTTTAATCCATTAAATTTTTCTGTTATGTGGGTTGGTTTCATTCTCAGTAATAAAAAAAAAAGAATCAAAGGATCCCTGGGGGATTGGTTTTGGTTATATTTTTTCCCAATTTATGGTTTTTTGGACATGTGGTTGAGATCTTCCCCTTCTATTGACACTGGTTTTTTGGAAAAAAAGGGGTTTTTAAAAATTTTTTTGGGGATTTAACACTGGTCAACCCCCAAATAATTATTTGGTGGCCTTTTTCCAGTTTGGTTTGTTTTTGTTCGTATAACACATTCATATTAGACTTAATTAAATCTGACTTGTAAACTTCAGTCTGTATTTTCATTTAGGAATAGACTCACTTCTGAAACTGACACATTTCGTTTGCACGCGTCATCATTACATCATCAATAGGGTACCGTGTAAGTATTTATCAATACTAACAACGTCCGATCGCGACGAGACTTAATATGAAATACGAATATTTGCTACATCTCCCAGGTTACATAATTATTACGTCACCATAAGGTGTCAAATTACATATGTATAACATAACATACTTTAAAAAAACCTTACATTTCCCCTCTTTTGATGTGTTAAATGAAGACATGTCACTTGCACTCTCATACTCTCCAAAAAAAAAATTGTTTAGTCAAAGGAAAACCTCAGAACAGTCGATTGTCTGTTCAAAAAGATATATCTCTAGTCTTATGTGTTACAATTTTTGTTCACAAGGCCAAAGGCGAAATATAAACACCTTTATAACTTAACGCACATCGTCTCATTTAGCTGTCCCGATGTATATCAACGTAATTATCTTTTGGCAATGACTGCAGTATCTGCCCATATCAATTAGTATATATCAAAGCATGATATTCTGAACTATTTATTATCTGAAACAGAACATTCCGAGGCATGTACGTGTTTCTTCAAAGTAATGGCACACATGTATATGTATAAACAATATCGCAATACAAATACGTGCATACACGTGAGAGCATATTCGAGCGAGGCCTCCCGTCCTGGTGTCGGAATTGTGGCTCTCTTGCCGCGCTGGCAGGGTAAGAGAAAAACTTGATGTTCAATTCTGAAACAAAGAACGTTAGTTACTTGACCAATTATATGTATGCTATCTATAAGCACCAGTGATCAAGATAAAAAAATGAAAGGATCAACTTTTCATTCAACAAGAAATTAATTAACATTTAATTTATTAATTTATTTATTAAAAATTATCTCATAGGGATAACGAGGAAATCAATAAAATTAAATACATTTTCCACAAGGGGAAGTTTGGGTAGTTCAATTAAAAGGAGGCTTCCTAAAACCATTCATCACACCCGCATCCATACACACAGTGTAGTAGTTTCACCAGCCACTGTGTAGCCAGCCAGTGTACGTAAACGGACTTCGGCGAAGCGAGCTAGGTCTAGATCTAGGGTTCCCCGGTGACCGGACTGACGCTGCCGCGCTGGCAGGCTTGAGAAAACGCCGGTGTTCAATTTGAAACGATATGTAACCATATATGTGATGCGATCTGGGAAAACCCGTGGATGTCGGCGAACTTGTTTTGAAGATAATGGCAAAATAGTCCCCCAATTTATTTTGACAATTTGAGTTTTGTAGTACCATTTTAATTGTTAATATCTAAATAATCATTCTTGAAAATATTCAATAAAAATTCCATCACTTTATATGTAAAAACATATGACAGATATTTAAAAAGCCGTCTTTTGTTTTTCATTTCCGCCATTGTTTTTTAAGGACAGCGGCTATAACTTCGAAAAGGATAACTCAAGTTACAGACAACCTAGAATCATGAGATAAAACAGTTTTGAAAACAGCACAGTCCTCGTTAATTTTATGTATATAACACAAAAATGGCAAATTTCACCATGTGAAGGGTTTTCCCAGATCTGATCACATATTTGCCCGATTTGTGACAGCCAATTACTTATTTTAACTAGCTCAGTATTTAAAACACAAATCAGCAAATAAACAATATAATTTTTTTTTAATTACAAATATCATTAATATACATAATAAACAATAAGGGACCTAATACACTGCCTTGGGGAACTCTGCATGAAATGTATGGATCAAGAGAGAGTTAAAGGAAACAACTGTTGTTCTATGTGATAAATAACTCCTGAACCAATCCAAGGCGAAATCCACGCACACCGTAATTCTCTAATTTAGAAATAAGAATGTTATGATTTACAGTGTCAAAAGCCTTGGAAAGGTTCAGGAAAATACCAACAGAAAACTGCTTATTTTCTATGGCTTCAATAATTGAATTTAAAACATTAGAGAATGCAAGTTCAGGTGAACGTCGGGTTCTAAAAAACTATTTTCAATGACATAATGTGAAATTTTTTTATTTCCACAAGAAATGAATAAACATTTAATTTATTAATGGAAGAACAATTTTATTGCCCTTCTTCATTTGTAAGCACAATAATTAATTTTACTCAATGCAAATTCTTTCGAAATACATTGTGAAGTAAATAAATATGTGGAAATCCTAAATGAAATGAATGTTAATCTACAATACAAAAGACTCAGTGAAAGGATGGATCATGATATTAAAATAAATGTATACACTACATGAAGATCCATGAGCATCACAGTTAGGGGGTTCACTTTATCCATTTTATTATAGGTTTCCAGATGAATTAAACAACATGCATTCAATTTGATACCAGACACATGCAATTTGATATAAGAATGAATGCTCCTTTCCATCATCATTCAATCAGCAAAAAGATACATTCAAATTCATAAGTTGATCATTCTATTGTCATTTAACCCAACTCACTGATAAAATAAGTACGTTCCACTTGAAAGTGTCATTCAGTTCAATCAATTTCAAAAGAACCAATCGCAAGTGGTTGATCAAGAATTCAATTTCATCAATTGGCATTCATTTGTCACATTTTTTACTTTCAATTCTCAGGCCCGGGTATGAAAGTTTATGACAGATTCATTATATGCAATGTTGAAGGGATAGAACAACAATATTTGTAAAATGTGGCAAAACTGCTCTTCTTTGAATAATTTTTATTTTAATTTTGTTCAATACATTTATAGTTTCATAAATATTATGGGGGACGTTTTGACAATAATATCTTTCTTAAAAATGACAGTTCCTCAGACTAAATAGTTTATTGTGAAGATTGATTCCATCATCAGCTTTATGCAAACTGAGTTGTACATTAACATTCAACCATTTTGGTTATTTCTGAATAATTTTTTTTAAATATGAGTTCTATAACCTACCTTTAAGACAAAAATATTAAATTCAATAAGAATTTATATTAGGCCAACTCTGTGTTGTGTGTTTCATTATAATTTTTCATTATAATTTACTTGTATATTAAATAACTTATATCTTCTTCAGTTAGGGTCCTTCGTGTTTCAACGTAATACAAATAAATTGCCCGACTCTATTTGCTCCATGTTCAATAGTGTTGTTGTTAAGTGTACATGACTATTTACCAGGCAATTTGATGACTAACATTAATCATTTCCTCCAACCATTCTTACTCAAAGAAATTAAATAATCCTCAAGTTGTGCAATTCTGTGAAATTATCTTCAAAAAACATTCAGTATTTTAATTGAAACATAAATCAAAGACTCAATTACTAAGAAAGTATTTATAATATAATAATAATAATAATAATAATAATAATAATAATAATAATAATAATAATAATAATAATAATAATAATAATAATAATAATAATAATAATAATAATAATAATAATAATAATAATAATAATAATAATAATAATAATAATAATAATAATAATAATAATAATAATAATAATAATAATAATAATAATAATAATAATAATAATAATAATAATAATAATAATAATAATAATAATAATAATAATAATAATAATAATAATAATAATAATAATAATAATAATAATGTGTGGACTTATATAGCGCACGTATCCACCAACTGAGTGGTGCTCAAGGCGCATTATTTCATTACTCCTGCTCATGAGGGCTCATAAGGCTCATAAATCATTCCTGAAAACCACTCAGCTCCCTGGGGAGTATACAGCTCAATTGCTGCCATTACAGCGCATATAGGGCTAATCAACCAACTCTGCCCTCACAGGTACCCATTTAACCCCTGGGTGGAGAGAAGCAATTATGGTTAAGTGTCTTGAATAAGATTAATTTCTGTATTAAATATTTCATACGTATACAATTTTGTTGTCCCCTTAAGTGTGGACAAATTAAGAAATCATTTAAAATGCATATAAAATTAATCTTAATATATATTAGTTGGAATCAAACCCAAAATAACGAACTACATTTAAAAACATGATTTACACAAATCACAATAATACAAGAAAACAACAAATAATTATTATTTAAGGACTACCGTATGTCAGAATAACTAACCATTCTCAAATTCAACAAGATCTCATGTCAACCGAATCCTTCCATCTTAGAGGTGTAATAGACCTTTAATTAATAAACCGCAGCCATCTTTGCTTTCCTTTACACAAGTCTATGAGAATCAGAATGAGGCACATGTACAACTGAACCAGTAGACAGGTTCCATACAATGTGATGGTTGCAAATCATAACGATATATATTCCGCCTGAAGATAGGGAACGTGACTATGGTAGACGTGTGTGAGGAACAAACTACACAATGGGTAATTATTATTCCATTGGTGTAAAACGATAATGTAATATAGGGGTGGATCCTGGGTGTCGATAAAGGAGCGGGGTTATACTGGCAAACAAGGGGGTGAACAAATGAAATATGATAACTTGATGCGCAAAGATTCACCATTTTCATCGTCATTGAAGTAAATTTATATGCTAATTACGTTTTCTCCCACCCCGAATCAGCCTCTGTTATCGAATGAATAAAACTGATGAAACAATAACGGCGATATACCTGTCCGAGTCATTGTATTTTGTCAGTAGGATAGTATAGATTTTCCCGGCCATTTCCATATTTAAAAAAAAACATAAATTAAAGATTCAAGAAAGTATTTATAATATGAATAAGATTCTTTGTTAATATGGGTAACATTGTCTTTCTTACCGCTATCTTGTGTACATGTCCTTATGGGAGTTTAACGTTTACTGTGCCGATAACATTATGAATATAGGGTCCTTGCTTAAACAAGCTTCATGCACATTCATAATTATATTAGTTTAATATTAAATATTTCATAAGCGTATGATTTTATCCTAATGCACTTCTCTATTGGAATCAAAATGAGGCTCTTGGCTCTTGTAAACAATTTTGCATAGGTTTTTATGGGAGCACTTACAAAATATATACCTGTATATATTCTGTTGCCGTTATTGTACGTAGAGTCAGTATCCTACTCTCTGCAATGACACTGGTGGATGTGCAAAGGGATTAGCGCTATCGTATATAACTTTCAGATTAGACTTAATTAAACCTGTATACTTCGTCTGTATTTTCAGTGTAGATTTAACTCATCAATAGGGCATGTGTTATTTATCAATGCAAACAACGTCTGATCGCGACGAGACTTAAGAAGTATGGAATACGAATATTTGTAAAGATACTTATGAAGTTACATAATTATTACGTTATAAGGTGTCAAATTGCATATTTATAACATTTTACTTAAAAACGTACATTTTACTTCTTTTCATGTGTTAATGAACATGTTATTTACACTCATACCTGTAAACAATTCAGCTCTGAGGTTTGTTTAAAAAAAGAGACATATCTCTAGTTCTATGTGCTACCTAGTCCACAATAACAAAATAAACACCTTGATAACACACGTCTCATTTAGCTGTTCCGATGTCAATGTATACCCTACATGAAGGCCCATGAACATCAAATTATTGTTTAGGGGGTTCACTTTATGAATTTTAGTAATATCTCCACATTATTATTACAACAAGTTCTTCAATAAATAAATAAATGAGTTCGTTCACACCCCAACCCCACTTAGTGATGCGCATATTAACCTTATATATTTTGAACAATTTATTTAAATTGTTGAAGGATTAACAAATCAAATTGGAACCGTTAAAATACAATGAAAACTAGATGTACAAAATTGTCAGTCAACCCCAAGATTGATCTGCAGAGGGGTGGTAACAAAACAATACGTTCCATCATTGGTGAATGAATTTGAATAAGAATAATACAATGTCAACTGGACAATTAAACATTGTATGAACTGTTGAAGGGATGGGATGGAAAACAACATTTGTAAAATGTTGGCAAAACTGTTTCTCTTTGAATCATATTTTGTTTAAATACATTTTATTCAAGTTATCATCAAATTTTGGTAATACAGTTTTATTGGCAATTATTTCTTTCTTAAAAATAACAGCTCCTCAGACTAAATGGTTTGTTTATTATCCATACTCAAGAATATCCAATTTGTTAGGCTATAGTTAGACCTAATAAGAAACTGCTCAAGTGCTCAGTTTGTATCGAGTGCCATGACGCTGGCTGATTCCTTATACACAGTATGATTGGTGCAATGAATAGGTCTAATTAAAATCATTACGTGCTCTGTTGATATACAATATACCCAATCAGCACTGGTGCACAGGTTTCTATAATAAAAAAGAAACAAAAATAAACAAAGCAAACCAATAATAAAAAACAAACAAAAAAGAAACAAACCAAACCAAAAGCAACATGAAATGTCTGGTCCTTGAAAAAAAAATGTATACAGAGTATAATTGTTGCAATGAATAGATATTGTAATCATACACAATATACCCAATCGACAGTGGTGCACAGGTTTCTAAAAAAGAAGAACAACAATTCATTGGAGACTGGTACAAATAACTACCAGATTGTGTCAAAAACTGTATTGCCTTCAGTAGTCATTATATTATTTATAAAAAAAAAAAATAACAGGCCCATATTGCATGTACTTAACTGTAATTGCAATACTGTCCCTCATTAATGCGGCTGTAAACAGTAAAAGAAGGTCTGATTCAAAATATGGGACCTTTCATTTTGGCAATGTTAAGGCTCCATTGAAATTGTTAACTTAGCGATGGGGGCTCAGACACCAAATTATTAACTTAGCGATGGGGCCCAGACCCCAAATTATTAACTCAGCGATGGGGGCTCAGACACCAAATTATTAACTTAGCGATGCGGGCTCAGACACCAAATTATTAACTTAGCGATGGGGGCTCAGACACCAAATTATTAACTCAGCGATGGGGCCCAGACCACAAATTATTAACTTAGCGATGGGGGCTCAGATACCAAATACATTAACTTAGCGATGGGGGCTCAGACACCAAATACATTAACTTAGCGATGGGGGCCCAGACACCAAGTTATTAACTCAGCGATGGGGCCCAGACCCCCAAATTATTAACTTAGCGATGGGGGCTCAGACACTAAATTATTAACTTAGCGATGGTGGCCCAGACACTAAATTATTAACTTAGCGATGGGGGCCCAGACACCAAATTATTAACTCAGCGATGGGGGCCCAGACACCAAATTATTAACTTAGCGATGGGGGCCCAGACACCAAATTATTAACTCAGCGATGGGGGCCTAGACACCAAATTATTGCACTCATCTGCAAACACCTAACTTAATTAACTCCAAAAATGCATGGATTTGTTGGTTTGGCTTCCCATTCTCCAATAGCATATAACCAATCCAGTTATAGCCATAGTCCCCGTCCACCCTTTCTTGTTTTAGCTCGCCAATAGCATATAACCAATCCAGTTACATCCATAGTCCCCGCCCACCCTTTGTTGTTTTTAGCTCGCCAATAGCGTACATCAAATCCAGTTGTGGTCACAACATATCGTTCACGTCACCGGCGTAAAATCCAAGCCCGTAACCGACATAGTAACGATTCTTCTGTACATGTCCTTATGGGAGTTTAACGTTTACTGTGCCTATAACATTATGAATATAGGGTCCTTGCTCGAACAAGTTTCATGCACATTCATAATTATATTAATTTAATATTAAATATTTCATAAGTGTATGATTTTATTGTCCCCATAAGTGTGGAGAAAATAAAGGAAGCATTTAAAATATAAAATGAATCCATTATTATATATTAGTTGGAATCAAAACTGCAAAATAACGAATTTAATTTAAAATATAACACAAATCACAATAATACAAGAAAACAAATAAAATTTCCTTTACATCAAATTAAACTAATTGAAAAAGGCAGAGCACTCCCTTGTTACAAAACACTGCCTGACAGTCAATATCTTGCTTCGTGGATTTTTTTCATTTCATAGACAAATAGAACTTCATCCAAGAATGGTCAATTTTGGTTTGCAAATTCACTTCTCTATTGGAATCAAAATGAGACTCTTGTCTTAAATAGTGTGGTGCCTTGCAAACTCATAGTAATTTATGATTAGCCGTCAGGTTACCAGACAAATATAACCTCAATGTAATGAGGATCTGTTAAAGCATGGAGAGGATGACTTCCTGGCAATGATTGCTTTAAATCAAAACAATAAAGTCATGGCAAATTTACCATGCATGTCTAGTTTACTTACACGAGGTCGATGTCAACTATATTATCCTCATACTATCCATTTTGATGTGATGGAAAACTTTTGGGAAAATTGCCTTGCTCCTACCTATACTCCTAGGAGGAAGAAATTCAAGGCCTGTGAGGTGATCAGACATTGTTAAATTAGATCGGTAAAACACCACAAGATTTACATATGTATGTGTCAGGTCTCTGTTCCTAAAACTAAGGTTATTGACATTGGGGTTAAGTATGGTCGGTAGCTTTATTATTTCAAGGACTATGTCAGAATAACTGATATGATGGGTCTCATCACTAACCATTCTCAAATTCAACAAAATCTCTTGTCAACCGAATCCTTTCATCGTATAGGTGTAATAGACCTTTAATTTAATAAACTGCAGCCATCTTTGCTTTCCTGTACACAAGTCTATGAGAATCAGAATGAGGCACATGTACAACTGAACTATTAGACAGGTTCCTTACAACAATGTGATGGTTCTAATCATAACGATATCTCTACCGCCCGTAGATAGGGAACTTGACTATGATAGACATGTGTAAGGGGGAAAAATACACAATGGGTAATTATTATTCCATTGGTGTAAAACAATAATGTAATACAGGGGTGGATCCAGGGTGTCGATAAAGGGGCGGGGTTACACTGCCAAACAAGGGGGAAAACAAATAACGTATGATAACTTGATGTGCATTTTCATTGTCATGGAAGTAAATTTATACGCTATTTACGTGTTCTCTTTATTCCCACCCTGAATCCACCTCTGTTATTGAATGAATAAAACTGATGAAACAATAACAGCAATAAAAAGTGAGCTATACACACGTCGGTGTAGGGCAAAATTTAAATCAGTTGTTTATCACCCTACGCAAGAATTTCATCAAACTGTAAATATTTGTTTCACTTTGCAATATTTTCTCCTCAATCTTCCGTTCCCCGAAGTTTAATTTCTTTCCTTGATTTTTCTCCTTTCTTTTACTTTTCTTTGTCTGTAATCTACTGACGAGCTAGGCAAATGAGTCAGGTAGGAACCTGTCCTAAAATCTCATACCCAGACCGTAGAATTGAAAGTAAAAATGTGACAAATGAATGGCAATTGATGACATTTTTGATCAACCACTTGTGACTGGTTCTGACGGAATTTAACGAACTTAGTGAACATCACGTTGGCATTTATAGGCAAGGGGTATGATATTTACGACGGTACATTGTGTCACAAATGTAGACAAGTAACATTGTTTCATAGCAAGTTTTAATGGTCACTGTCTATAATTTCAATGTTGTGTGTATTGCTTTTAACTGCCGGGAGGTCAGCTTCATCTTACTAATCAAATGCTTCTGCTTAATCTTCTCTGTAAAACAAAGCAGTGATTAACTGATTATCAACACTTCCCATGTCGATATTATTTAAAATAAAAAAATTATAAAAAAATGGTTCGCCCCAGGAATGTAGTCTTAAATACAAATCTAACTGCAAATTACACTTTGGCTTGATTGAGAATTGAGATGTTTATTGTGTAAAAAGAACAAAGAAACGCTGTGATTGTATTATTCTTGTCGTGTCTTCGATACAATTGGAGTTAGTGTTAGATGACGTCCTTCCATTGTACTCTGCCAGATCTTCAGTTGAGCACAGTGTACGTAGTTGAGGGCAGGTGAGAAGATGTTACATATCTTGTGGTCCAGTGCCACATTCACATATAGTTCGGTTTTTGGTGTACCCCAATTCCACCACTGCCACTTTTGTGCGACCAACTTTGCTGCGGAGGCGGTTAAATTACCTTTTTATCTAATTAATTAAATTTTAGTTGTATTTGTTTATATTATGTTTAATATTTATTTATCACTTTACTTTTATCTTGTGAATTATATTTTAATTATCATGTGAACGGATTACTTTCATAAAAGATAAGAAATAAATAAATAAAATTCAACATGGGAAGCAGCAATCTGGGGATCACTAGAAGATGACGCGATTTTTGTTATTATAAAATAGAGTAAACAATTTTGCATAATTTTTAATGGAAGCACTTACAAAATATATACCTGTATATATTCTGTAGGTGCCGTTATTGTACGTAGAGTCAGTATCGTACTCTCTGCAATGACACTGGTGGATGTGCAAAGGGATTAGCGCTATCGTATACAACTTTCAGATTAGACTTAATTAAACCTGTATACTTCGTCTGTATTTTTCAGTGTAGATTTAACTAATCAATAGGGCATGTGTTATTTATCAATGCAAACAACGACTGATCGCGACGAGACTTAATTTAAGAAGTATGGAATACGAATATTTGTAAAGATACTTCTGAAGTTATAATGTGTCAAATTGCATATTTATAACGTTTTACTTAAAAACGTACATTTTACTTCTTTTCATGTGTTAATGAACATGTTATTTACACTCATACATGTAAACAATTCAACTCTGAGGTTTGTTTTAAAAAAGAGACATATCTCTAGTTCTATGTGTTAGCTAGTCCACAATAAAAGAAAAATAAACACTTTGATAACACACGTCTCATTTAGCTGTCCCGATGTCAATGTATACCCTACATGAAGGCCTATGAACATCAAATTATTGTTTAGGGGGTTCACTTTATGAATTTTAGTAATATCTCAACATTATTATTATAACAAGTTCTTCGATAAATAAATAAATGAGTTCGTTCACACCCCCAACCCCTCCAAGTGATGTGCATATTAACCTTATATTTTGTTTGAATTGTTGCAGGATTAACATATCAAATTGCAACCGTTAAAACACAATGAAAACTAGGTGTACAAAATTGTCAGTCAACCCCAAGATTGATCTGCAGAGGGGTGGTAACAAAACAATATGTTCCATCATTGGTGAATTAATTTGAATAAGAATAATACAATGTCAACTGGACAATCAAACATTATATGCATTGTTGAAGGGATAGGATGGAAAACAACATTTGTAAAATGTTGGTAAAACTGTTTCTCTTTGAATCATATTTTGTTTAAATACATTCTATTAAAGTTATCATCAAATTTTGGTAATACAGTTTTATTGGCAATTATTTCTTTCTTAAAAATGACAGCTCCTCAGACTAAAATGTTTGTTTATTATCCATACTCAAGAATATCCAATTTCATCTCTTAGGCTATAGTTAGACCTAATAAGAAACTGCTCAAGTGCTCAGTTTGTATCGAGTGCCATGACGCTGGCTGATTCCTTATACACAGTATGATTGGTGCAATGAATAGGTCTAATTAAAATCATTACGTGCTATGTTGATATACAATATACCCAATCAGCACTGGTGGACAGGTTTCTATAATAAAAAAGAAACAAAAATAAACAAACCAAACCAAAAGCAACTTGAAATTTCTGGTCCTTGAAAAACAAACTGTATACAGAGTATAATTGTTGCAATGAATAGATATTGAAATCATACACAATATACCCAATCGGCACTGGTGCCCGGGTTTCTATAATAAAAAAAAAAATAAAAAAAGAAACAATCCAAACCAAAAGCAACATGAAATGTCTGGTCCTTGAAAAAAAAATGTATACAGAGTATAATTGTTGCAATGAATAGATATTGTAATCTTACACAATATACCCAATCGACAGTGGTGCACAGGTTTCATTGGAGACTGGTACAAATAACTACCAGATTGTGTCTAAAACTGTATTACCTTCATTAGTCATTATATTATTTAAAAAAATAAATAAATAACAGGCCCATATTGCATGTACTTAACTGTAATTGCAATACTCTCCCTCATTAGTGCGGCTGTAAACAGTAAAAGAAGGTCTGATTCAAAATATGGGACCTTTCATTTTGGCACTGTTAAGGCTCCATTGAAATTGTTAACTTAGCGATGGGGGCTCAGACACCAAATTGTTAACTTAGCGATGGGGGCTCAGACACCAAATTATTAACTCAGCGATGGGGCCCAGACCCCAAATTATTAACTTAGCGATGGGGGCTCAGACACCAAATACATTAACTTAGCGATGGGGCTCAGACACCAAATACATTAACTTAGCGATGGGGGCCCAGACACCAAATTATTAACTCAGCGATGGGGGCCCAGACACCAAATTATTAACTTAGCGATGGGGGCTCAGACACCAAATTATTAACTTAGCGATGGGGGCCCAGACACCAAATTATTAACTTAGCGATGGGGGCCCAGACACCAAATTATGAACTTAGCGATGGGACCCAGACACCAAATTATTAACTCAGCGATGGGGGCCCAGACACCAAATTATTAACTTAGCGATGGGGGCCCAGACACCAAATTATTAACTTAGCGATGGGGGCCCAGACACTAAATTATTAACTTAGCGATGGGGGCCCAGACACCAAATTATTAACTTAGCGATGGGGGCCCAGACACCAAATTATGAACTTAGCGATGGGACCCAGACACCAAATTATTAACTCAGCGATGGGGGCCCAGACACCAAATTATTAACTTAGCGATGGGGGCCCAGACACCAAATTATTAACTTAGCGATGGGGGCCCAGACACTAAATTATTAACTTAGCGATGGGGGCCCAGACACCAAATTATTAACTCAGCGATGGGGGCCCAGACACCAAATTATTAACTTAGCGATGGGGGCCCAGACACTAAATTATTAACTCAGCGATGGGGGCCTAGACACCAAATTATTGCACTCATCTGCAAACACCTAACTTAATTAACTCCAAAAATGCATGGATTTGTTGGTTTGGCTTCCCATTCTCCAATAGCATATAACCAATCCAGTTATAGCCATAGTCCCCGTCCACCCTTTCTTGTTTTAGCTCGCCAATAGCTTATAACCAATCCAGTTAGATCCATAGTCCCCGCCCACCCTTCGTTGTTTTTAGCTCGCCAATAGCGTACATCAAATCCAGTTGTGGTCACAAAAAATCGTTCACGCCACCTGCGTAAAATCCAAGCCCGTGACCGACATAGTAACGATTCTTGTGTACATGTCCTTATGGGAGTTTAACGTTTACTGTATCCATAACATTATGAATATAGGGTCCTTGCTCGAACAAGCTTCATGCACATTCATAATTATATTAATTTGATATTAAATATTTCATAAGTGTATGATTTTATTGTCCCCATAAGTGTGGAGAAAATAAAGGAAGCATTTAAAATATAAAATGAATCCATTATTATATATTAGTTGGAATCAAAACTGCAAAATAACGAATTAAATTTAAAATATAACACAAATCACACTAATACAAGAAAACAAATAAACTTTCCTTTACATCAAATTAAACTAATTGAAAAAGGCAGAACACTCCCTTGTTACAAAACACTGCCTGACAGTCAATATCTTGCGTCGTTGATTTTTTCATTTCATAGACAAATAGAACTTCATCCAAGAATGGTCAATTTTGGTTTGCAAATGCACTTCTCTATTGGAATCAAAATGAGGCTCTTGTCTTAAATAGTGTGGTGCCTTGCAAACTCATAGTAATTTATGATTAGCCGTCAGGTTACCAGACAAATATAACCTCAATGTAATGAGGATCTGTTAAAGCATGGAGAGGATGACTTCCTGGCAGGCATTGATTGCTTTAAATCAAAAACAATAAAGTCATGGCAAATTTACCATGCATGTCTAGTTTACATGCACGAGGTCGATGTCAACTATACTATCCTCATACTATCCATTTTGATGTGATGGAAACGTTCTTTGGGGAAAATTGCCTTGCTCCTAGCTATACTCCTAGGAGGAAGAAATTCAAGGCCTGTGAGGTGATCAGACATTGTTAAATTAGATCGGTAAAACACCACAAGATGTATGTGTCAGGTCTCTGTTCCTAAAACTAAGGTTATTGACATTGGGGTACACAAGTCTATGAGAATCAGAATGATGGACATGTACAACTGAACCAGTAGACAGGTTCTTTACAATGTGATGGTTGCAATCATAACGATATCTCTACCGCCTGTAGACTGGGAACGTTACTGTGGTAGACGTGTGTGAGGAACAAACAATACACAATGGGCAATTATTATTCCATTGGTGTAAAACGATAATGTAATACAGGGGTGGATCCAGGGGCGGGGTTACACTGCCAAACAAGGGGCAAAACAAGTAACGTATGATAAATTGATGTACAAAGAGTGCAATTCACCATTTTCATCGTCATGGAAGTAAATTATACGCTAATTACGTGTTCTCTTTATTCCCACCCTGAATCCACCTCTGTTATCGAATGAATAAAACTGATGAAACAATAACAGCAATAAAGAGTGGGCTGTATACCTGTCCGAGTCATCGTATTTTGTCAGTGAGATAGTATAGGTTTCCTGGCCAATTTCAAAACCGCCGTTTTAGTGTTCCAATCAAACTAAGGTTTCTTTTTTCTCTGTTGTTGCGTTAAAATTAATTTGTAAGCAATCATTATTTCATTCATATTACTCAACTGCGTTTATTTAGTTCTATTTCGTTTTTTTGGCATTCATGACTTCAATTGTGTCATCCTGAAATTTGATGTTTGCATCTTTTGCGATTGATGCAATCAAATTAACAGTTATCTATGCGCAAAGGATTTTCTGAAAATTTATTATCGCTTTCGTTTAATGGTCAATCAATTTCATCTGAAGAGTATTCAAACCTGACCATGGCAAATTTCAGTGAGTTTTCCAATGATTTCTTCAGATGTGAGTTATGAAAGTCATTAAGGTCTATCTTTTTCTTCTGTGTCGCTATCCAATTTTTTGATTTTTATTCCAATGTAAAAAAAATCAACTGGTACGAAACAAGAATCTGAGTATCCCTACGGGGTCATCTTGCATAACATATTTGTTCCACTTTATTTCCACGTCAATCTCCTGTTCCCGAAGTTTAACTTTCTTTCCTTTATTTTCCCCTTTCTTTTGCTTTCTTTTGCCTGTAATCTACTGTCGAGCTAGACAAATGAGAATCTGTCCTAAAATCTCATACCCAGGCCGTATAATTAAAAATAATAATAAAATAATAACTGGATTTACAGAGCGCCAAATTACTACAGGATACAAGGCGCTATAACAAGGAAAGGAAAAGGAACCAAGACAAAAGAAAGAATGGCAACCAGCTACGATTTGGGGAAAAGATAGGTCTTCAGAGCCTTTGTGAAGGACAGAACACTGTTCGAATTCCTGGTGGAGATGGGTAGGTTATTCCATAAACGAGGGGAGGGTGGAAAAAGGCCTTGTCACCAACCTGTTTACGTGATTTGTGCACAACAAGGGTTTCATCATCAGAAGAAAAGAGAGATAACCTGGTGCAGAGTGTTTCAGTGATTTGTATGTGTGAACCAATGTGCGGAATTGAATACGTTGGGCGACTGGAAGTAGCGTAATTATTGTTTGAGCAGATGAGAGGTGTAGGTGTGTTTATGTTTCTGAAAGACAAGACTGACACATCTGTTTTTCTTAGAAACACCGTTCAACAGACAGCAGCAATATAGTCTTGGACAGATTCAGGGCACGGACTGCATTGTGACAAGCATTACAGTCAAAAACATTCCTGATCAGATCTAAGAATTAAAAGTAAAAATGTGACAAATGAATGGCAATTGATGACATTTTTGATCAACCACTTGTGACTGGTTCTGATGGAATTTAATGACACTTTTATTTTATTTGTTGGTTTATTGCTTCACTTATCGCAGCCAAAAATATAGTTAAAATATTAAATATCACAAAAATGCATACCTATATAAACTTATTTTCTTTGTATTAAATATTAAATTAAAAAAACACACCAAAAATAGACGAAATGACGGAATTTAATGAACTTAGTGACACTTAATAAATAAATGCATATTCAAAGAAAGACATGTACAATGAACATGAGGACAAAAACCTGTAATATAATATACATGTTATACTTCACCCCTTAAATGAACTCAAGAGGGCGCTCTTACATAAAGGCAGAATATCATCTGAGTTGCTGTCCTATCATTGTCCTATCAACCGAGTCACTGACACCAAATACAGTCTGGGCTGTGTGTGCAATTATACAAATGAAATACAAACAATTAAAAATAAAAGCAAAATCCATCACATGTTTGTAGTTGTATTCGTGCAGTGTAAGTTTAAATGGACTTGATATGGCTGTGAGTGTACATTATTTCCAGGCGGTTATTTAAGGACTAGATGTCAGAATGACGGATAAGATGGAGCTTATCAGTAATCATGCTTAAATTCAACAACAACTTTAACATTATAATGGATCATATTGCCCACAGTAGTAAACAAAAGAAACACAATTGTTCTAGCTGATAGATTTAGTTGCGACCAGCAGCAGCAGGCTTAACACTTTTCTGACGTGGTATTTTTTTTGCATCTAGGCCTATATAGCAAGGCTTACTTGAACCCCTTCAAACATCAATTAGCCAACACATCTTGGAAAATGCACATCTTACACATCCATATCCCAACAATCACTTTTAAAAAGGACCTGGGTCTCCCCTACTTTTCAACCAAATTGGTCATGTAGCCTTGAGTGCTGATAATGATTCTCCTAAATTATTAAATACAAAAATCTACAAAAAATAAATAAATAAATAAATACAAAATATAAATTTTCAAAACCGATATATTCTTAAATTTTAACTAAATTAATAAACATTTACAGAAATTACCTTAAAATTTTCTAAAATGGTTTCCAATACTATTTTTAAATTAATGTCTCAAACCCAAAATGATTTGTTTTATTCAAGTGGAGCTGGGTTGGGCCATGGGGTTTATGACAGGGAGATCCTTAAGGGATGGTCATTGAAATGTTGACGGTAAATTTAACGTAAACAAAATCTACAGAAATGGGCAGGAGCTCAAATCTTGAGGGATGGGGGTATATATCCCCTAAAGATTTGACGGTGGATGACCAATGCAATTATCCATCGATAGAGGGCGGGCTTTCACCTGGATCACAGTCGTCTCGTCTTGGGGCAGATTATTTCGCATTGAAAATGCTACATATACCCCATGAACCGCGGCGCCTGCGTCTACCTAGGATGAGGAAGTGGGTAGGAAGTCATTGCATACCCTGTAGCTAGAGGAAGGGAACAAGCGCCTTCCTATTGCGCTTGCCAACAACCCCCACCCCAACCCCAAGGGATCGTGACCAGAGTCCAACACTGGATTAACACTGCTGGTTCGAAATTGGGCACGAATGATATAATGATCAATCAGACCATGTGGAAATACGTTGATACCCCATTGGACTTTTGAGATAGGAGGGCTTTTTCAGAATGAGTAAATCTTGCTTAACTGCAAAATAATTCACCCAATCTCAACAGCGCCCTCTTTGTGAGAAGACGGAGAGGATGAAAGGGATGGGCGGGAGATAACAAAGGAGCAATGTCACGTAATCCAATCAATATCAAGGGGCAATAAATACTTTAATAACCAGAAATGAGGACGTAGAACACCCCCTTGATATTATTGGGTTACTTGGCATTGATCCCCTTCCCCTCCCCGCCCCTACAAGTCTTCCCCTTTCTCCATCATCCCCATCTACTCCCCTTCCTCGCCACTCCTTCCCTCTCCCTTCCACCCATTCCTCTACTCTCCCCATTCCCCCATCCAATGCCTTCCTCTCCAGCATCAAGTCCAAAATTTAGTGCAAAATTTTCGAAGTCTCCCTTCCTCCTCCAGGACTCTACCCACCTAACTCCAATCCCCTTCCCTTTACCCCCTTCCTTCCACTCCCTCCCCATTCCTACCCACCCCTCCTTTCTCCTCCCTACCCCTCCTTCTCCTCCCTTCCTCTCGCTCTCAGCATCAAGTCGAAATTCAGTGCAAATTTATTCTGGTTCACTAAATGTTCGACTTGATACTGGAAATGCAAAGGATTCTGAAAGGTTGTATCAATTTACAAAATAGTGTCCCGTTGTAATGTCATGTTGGATGTCCCTTCAATGTCAGAGATGTTTAGTTATATATAGTCTCTGTAAACACCATGTGGCCATTTGTCCTGATCTGTCAGGTCACGTGGTCAAATTTAGAAGACTTCGTTTACACACAAACTCAAAAATGAAAGAAAACATTTGTATTCGGTTCCTATCACTCAGTTTATTGCACTTGATTCGAACCATGTTTTTCAACAGTATTACTGATTTTAATTGAGGGTATCCAATATTTTCGACATTTGAGTACTCGCTCAGTGTACCCATAACCTCCCTTGAAATGTTCAAGAAAACACTAAATAAATATTCCCAAAAATGCCATTATTCTCCTTTGAAAGTGTCTTAAATTGTGGATGGCCTCTTACAGCTAATTAATAACATCAATGCGTTATGTACAGGCAATTTCTTTTAATTACAACAATTGTTCTCAAAGATTGATATTCCGTGCTCAAACTGATTTTACCTCGGAAATATATTTCAATTTTAAATTCCGGTTTTAGTTGGGTAATCAAAATAAGGAATTAAAAATAATAGTTATATAAACTGACATAAGTTTATAACATTACGTCATCAATTCATAATTATTTATAATGGTTTCTCTTTTAAATGACATTTTTTACTTTAGTGACCAACACCGCTTGAGCATGGAATATAATAATATCTTTAATGACTTTAATTATAAAAATTAAGTAAATTGTAAAACAATTCAAATCCATTATCAACAAAGACAGCTTAAATTCTGCAGACTACTTATGTTTTGTTTTTCATCAGTCACTTTCCTCGTATGTACACTCACGTGAATCAGAGAACAAAAGAGGGTCGAAAACACATCAATTAACAGGTGCTTTCGCCACAGACATTTCAAAGTCCGCAGAATTCAACGGATTGTAATTGTTGACAAGAGACTAGGGTATATATAAATTCTACAAATACATTCAAATATTAATTTTAAAAATTTCAACAAAGATTTCTAAGAAAGAGGTATGCTTAAATAGTTTCACTGCATTTTGCCGGAGTCACTGGCTAACAATTACTAATGGAATGTGAAATAATTTTTGTATTATTATTTGTTTCATATATATATATATATATATATATATATATATATATATATATATATATATATATATATATATATATATATATATATATATATATATATATATATATATATATATATATATATATATATATATATTTGTTTTAGTACCGGTATTTATTATTATTCATTGTTAATCAGACCAAGTAAGACATAATAAACTAGTGATAGTCCTTTCAAATCGAAACTCAAGTTAGGTTGATTAATTGTATTTATTTATTTTCACCACATACAGCTACAACGCTGCTGCTTTCACTGTAATCTCGTTTAGGGATAAATTACCGGCCGGCCGAACTGGGATTATTTTACCGTTCATATCTGGGAGGGAGAAATCAAGTCAGGCCTTATCTATTAAGTAGAGCAAGGATGATCACCTTAATTAATATTTTGTTTACATGGTCTGTTATTTGTTCACATTTTAGTATTAACCTTTTTCGGTAGTAAGTAAAATCCACTAAACAAAGCTAAACACACCATTCATATATGATTTAGACCCGTAGACTAGTTTGAAAATAAGGGATGAGATGGCTTAAAGAGATTGTATACAACACTATTAGTAATATGTCTATAAATGTATCCATACTTTATAAGAATGAAGAGATATTTATACAATAAAATAAATGTGAAAGTTTCAGTTTATTCTCGTCGTTAACGAGAAAATAGTGAACAAGTAATCAGATTTATTTGTATGTATTCAAATGTAGAAAATGGATCCATTCTAAATTTGAAATACATTTCTCAAGTTTTCAAAACAATTACAGCAAGTCAGAGGCAATATTTTCCCTAGCTGTTTTGCATGAGCACTAACTTCACATAAAGTAAGTTTTTATATTATAATTTAGTAATCGTGTAATCGGGTGATTACCAAAGGTGTATACTGACATTGCACATTTTTTTTCCAATGAAACCCATTACCCATTATACAATGATGTTTCAAAGTATCATTAGGTTAAACACCAGAGCAAGTGCAACTTGCCCAGGAGGGGGAGGGGGCATTCACAAATACAGAGCTCCAGTCTATGGGGCCAGTGTTTACGATACTAATAATGATTACATTTACAAATATTGTGTAATTTTCAGTGCCAAACAAAAAACGCGGAATGTTTCTCATCACCGGCACGCATCTTTTTCTTCAGCAGCCAAGAAAAGCCAGTGCGGAATTTAATTCCATAATAATGCATGTTTGCAACATTCCGTGCAAAAAATAAAACACGCATTTTTAATTTGTTTTAAAGAGGTCTCGCCTAATCGCTGGAAGGTCGAGGCCTTTTTCATGATTCAAAGCTTTGAAAACTTCTTTATGTGAACTAACAAGACAAATATTGCAAGTTCATCCAATGTTATGCATTTCTAATGATAAAACATAAAATGCTTTCAGTTCAGTAAAAAAGATAAATTCATATTTAAACTTCTATCTTAATATCCAAAGTGATGACAACATTCGATTTCGTCTTTTTTTAAGATAAATGTTCCAAATCGTTCGCTTTATTTTGTTGTTTAATCGGTACACTTATATATTCCTATTTAATATGAGAAATTAATTTAATTTCTCTTGATCCATATCCACTTTTAGAGGAGAACGCACTCCCGTTCCCACGTACAGTGTGCGGGATAAACACAAGGAGGTGAACTACTTAGTACTGTACTGAAAAATAATTGTTTTTGATTCTCAGCCCCCCTAAAAATGTTCTGGATCCGCCCATGAAATGCCATTCAGAAATATCAGTTTATCCATTCAACAAATTCTTATCTATTCTATCAATTCTTGTAGGGTAACTCTGTCAGATTACGGAACAAGATCAAATCTCAACAGATTCAATTTTCCAAGAAATCTTGACAAAAGAAGGCGAAAAAAGTAAAAACGTCAAAATACCAAACTGAACTATGGTAGTTTTCTTCGGTTTGATATTTAAAAAAAATCCCATTATTACATATAGGCCAAAATATTTATTTTATAACAAAAAAATATGGTGGGTATAATTGATACTTTTTCTCCAAATTTAGCTGAAAATACTTGTATGATGGATATAGGCTTCATTTCTTCTTTTACTTTGCGTCTATTGTAGCATGTATTTGTTTTTGTTAAGTTTGTCAAAGCAAGTAGGACCGCAAAACAATAGGGTCGAAGTCAACTCCAATTTTCATCATTATTATTATTTGTAAACAAATAATTAGAGTTGGAAAAACACTTTTTTTATCTTTGTAATTAAATGATTGTGAATGCAGCCCCTATTTAGTTTTTGGACTCCAGAGTGTTGTGTCAGTGAATCCAAAAATTTCTTTGATATTCTGATACTGCCCATCATCAGGGTAATACGGACCATTTAAGTGAGAGTATGTAAAGTCATTAAACCACCAGGTTCCTTCATAGGATTATGTGCACAATTCCTCCTCACACTAACACGTCATTGTTATTATCGTTTGTTGTATTATGTAAAAAAAATAATAATAATTAGGGTTGGAAACACACCTTTGTTGCCTCAAAAAAAAAATTGTATTACATGTTTATCATTTATTAATTAAACTATATTAAGTCTGCGTGGTGATTGCGGAAAAAGAAACACAATATGTATGTATGTTTTGAGCCGCCAATTAAAACTTTTTATTTATTTCGATTATGTTTTTTCCCCAGTAAAGCTAATTGGTGTACTTACATGTCTGTTTCACGCATTTTCATGCTGGATGCTTTGAGAGGATTGCGGTTATGCCAGCGATACCACACAATGCCTCTGGTATCCTGATACTGCCCATCTGGGTAATAATAACCATTTAAGTCAGAATTGTGACAGTTATTAAACCACCAGGCTCCTTCATATTGTTGTGCACAATTCCGCCCATAGGCATCATTGTCATTATCCTTTGTTGAGAAGTGCATTCCCTTGTGATACCCAAGAGAGTCACCAGCAGTGCTGCTCACATCGTATTCGCCATAATTCAGTGTGTACTTCTCACCAGTGATTTGGAAATCCGTGTATTTCGCGAATGCCGTATCGTCACTCCAATCTGTGAGATCTATGCGGAGGTCCCATGTCCCGTGTGATTTATCAGAGGTCAGACTCACCATGTTATCATTGCCTAACCAATGCTCCACGCTAAGATAACCGAAGCCAGACTTGTATTGACTCCAGTCGCGATAAAAGTCAACACTGCCGTTCTCTCTGCGCTGAAACACAATCCATCCGCCGCCATCAATGTCCATGTCACAATAGACTTTGAGACCATTAATGAATCCGTCTGGGTAGATCTTGTAGACACTACTTGTGCGGTAACCTGCCTCCATTAGCTCTTTACAACTTCTGTAGCGATCAGTCTCAGGTAATGAGAAGAGAGGTGTGTCTTCATTTACATCAAAGTACACACTCTCTTGATCTTCAACGAATGATTCAAGATACTCAGCCCTTGTGGAGTTGTTTAACTCACACAGTTTATTGCATTTATAGAAGTTGAATGACTTACAGTTCTTATCCATGTTACAGTCTCGTCCGCACATGACGTAATAGGTACAGTTTTCGGCATACGTGAAGTTTTTTGAGTGCTCGGTTATCTGCAGGAGATATTCATTTGCAAGCCCACCATTGACTTCCCAAGCTACCGCTTGTGATATCAGTGGTACTATAAACACTGGAACATCATTTTGAATCGGCCGAGTACGCACATCAAGAGTACTTACAAGCGTCATCTATAAATGTATTGTTTGTATATGGGTGAAAAACGTTTCAAGATAAATCCAATTAAATATGTAAACTATCATTGGGGTTTTTATTCAATCAAGAGTTTTCGGGTATCACCGGTCGAACAACCGTTTGATTGAACACGACCATACTGCACACGGCGCAGTGTAGAAAATGTCATTAAAGTTTCTGACCGATGAGTGTTTATAGGCTTGAACGTTTGCGGGATCCCAAAGGATTACATGCGTAAAGCACTGATTGGGTCAAAGTGAAGCTCACTGCATGAATGGTGATTACATGTATCACCTGATTGGTTGAGCCAGAAACACACACCCTATGAAGCCATGTAAATGTAAATATAATTCACACATCTCTACTTGATGAGGCCTCGGCTTTATTTGTTTTCTGTTCCTAAAAAATTGATTTAAAAATATAAAATAATTCAATAAAAGATAGTCCCCATAGGTAATAAATAATTAGTCCAAATGTAGGTTTATTTGCAGATTATATTATGTGTCTCCCTCCCAAATCTTTTACCAAGGATTTGCAAAGGAAAATTATCTCTGTGATATCTAGCCGGCCAGTCCTCATTTTGCAATGACACAACAGTGATTCTTGGCAATAAGGAAAATAACGTAAAAATAAAAATCCTATTCCTGCCTGGGATTTTTGGTTTTTATTGGTGTCTGCAAATCGTGTAGCGTAGTTTTGAATTAAATCACCCCTGGACAACGGAATATCAGTTGAATCTCTCTCATCCTGACGCGGGCCAATAGGCCAATGATACATGTTTAAATTTTCACGGGTAGTCTCCTCGCAGCACTGTTGTAGTATTTTTTTTTTGTAAAGCGCTTTAGTATCGTAGGACGCAGATATCATTGACTCCTTGTGTACCCAGTGACAATCCCTCTCAAAAAGGAGAGCCTTGAATTTAAGCCATGTCTCTTTGTATGGTCCAACAATGGTTTAACAATGAAATCTCATCTGACAC
>CM055823.1:33373494-33529863 GCA_029582265.1 Zoroaster sp. YZ-2022
TTCCCTTTAAGTAGCCAGAGGTTATCAAATGTGTTGTAGTGAGGGTCACCCGAAGCTGAGCAGATACCATACTCTATAAGCAAGGAAAATAACATGCAATATCTCTACATAATTGTGTCTTTATAAATCATCAGTAATGCTGACTTCAAATAGAGCACATCCTCCTACACTAAAAGATTTCAACTATTCAACTATAATTAGAGTATAACCAGAGTAGAACAATTTATCAAATATACATCAATGTGACAACATAGAGAATCTGCTCAATAGTTTCTCAAAGATTTCAGATCAAACTATATACTTACCTGGTTCATCACACCTAGGTCCCATGAACCCTCCTGCACAAGTGCAAGTGTAATGGTCAATGAAATTGTTGCAGGTACCGCCATTCATACAAGGGCCACTTGAGCACGGTGTTAACTCTGTTTTTATGATACAATTTAAAATTAACTGCAGCAATCCACTTACAAGCCAAAATGACTTTCTTATATTACAAAAAATAAAACTACAAATTCATTATCAGATTCATCAACTGTAATTGTTATTATCGTTATCTTTACAAGGTGAATGTGGCTTTTTGGTAGTACAAACAAAAGTAGAACATATAAATATGTAATTAATATTGCATTTGTAACCTTTTTACAATGGGACATAATTCACCATAATTACATGCACTATAAGTGTAAAAATGGAGTCAAACAGTTTGATGTAGGCCCAATGTTTTGTTTTCAATTAGTATTAAGGTTGTTTTATTTCCAAAAAATAAAACATTGGGGGGACATCATAGTTGTCAGTTTGTATTGTTTAAGTTGAATGTTCACTTTTTACTTCAGTAATTAGTGTTCAAGTTTTGGACCCTGGAACAGTCGGAATGCTAATGGATTGCTTTGTAACATCACAAATGACCAATGATACATGCTTGTAAATGGTGTATTTGATCTTATATCTTATCTTATATTTAACAGTCAGTGTGGGCCAGGGTACTGTACTAGATCTATCAGTAAGATTTCCATATTTATCACATACTAATTTATCTGCTCAAGTGATTTAATCGGATACCAAGATTGTTTTATTTGCGACCTTCGTATTTTGATATTTTCGGCTTTTTTCAACCGGGTTTGGGTCACTTAATGATCGATTTCTTCAGGATCACAAAGATAGCAAATCACAAATTTATTATTATTAGCATAAACAGAATTGTGTTAACAATCATGATGTTTTGCAATCAGCTTTAAATAGTTATAGTAAGCTACAAAACCTTATAACTAATAATTAAAATATCAGATATGAAACGCTGACTTCTAATAACCAATGCTCACCTATTGTGGAGCCGGGGGTGGAGCCGGGGGTGGAGCCGGGGGTGGAGCCGGGGGTGGAGACGGGGGTGGACTCGGGGGTGGATTCCGGGGTGGACTCCGGAGTGGACTGGGGGGTGGATTCCGGGGTGGATTCCGGGGTGGACTCCGGGGTGGACTCGGGGGTGGACTCGGGGGTGGATTCCAGGGTGGAGCCGGTGGTGGGGCCGGTGGTGGGGCCGGTGGTGGGGCTGGGGGTGGAGCCGGTGGTGGAGCCAGTGGTGGAGCGGGTGGTGGAGCCGGTGGTGGAGCCGGTGGTGGAGCCGGTGGTGGAGCCGGGGGTGGAGCCGGTGGTTGTGCCGGTTGTGGAGCCGGGGGTGAAGCCGGTGGTGGTGCCGGTTGTAGAGCTGGGGGTGGAGTTGCTTGTGAAGACGGTTGTGGAGCCAGGCGTGGAGCCGGGCGTGGAGCCGGGCGTGGAGCCGGGCGTGGAGCCGGGCGTGGAGCCGGGCGTGGAGCCGGGCGTGAATTCTGTTGTGGAAACAGGAGTTAATTCTGATACACAAGTTATTAGAAAAAATTACCAATATTTATCACACCAAGGGAAAGATTTACTTCATGTGAAAATTGATGTTCATTATCAAGCTCAGCATTGTAAGCTCCACCACCCCTCTGTGATGATACACTACCTTAGTTTTGTTATTCAAAGTGAGTCGCTGCTTTGACCAGCGGCGTAGCCATGGGGGGGGCCTGGGGGGCCTGGGGGGCACGTTCCCCCCACAAATTTCCAGTGCCCCCCAGGTGCCCCCCACGAAAAATCCTCATAGTGCCCCAAAAAACAGAAAAGAAAAAGAAAAGGGAAAAAACCCATACCCCTGGGCCCCCCCACTGAAAAGCAATGCCCCCCCCCCCCTACTGAAAAAGTCCTGGGTACGCCGCTGGCTTTAACTGATGTTTACTATTAAAATAAGAAAGGACAACTCTGGTGTGTATAGCTGTATGCACCAATGCACAGGTGATTATCACAGTCATGGTAGACCTGTATGTTGCTGTACATGAATTGAAGTATGGTGTACTTATGTTATGTACATGTATGTGTACAATAGCAGTGTGAGATGTATTTTGAAATTCTGTATTTATTATACAGGGTGTTTCTTGGAGTTGGTTGTTGTAGCAATAAATAACCATTGATGTCAGATGCAACTAACTACATTTTGTCCTGAGTGGTTTGAGTTGACTACCGTTGTACCAGTCCTGACTCCTAGTCGTGGTCCAACCAAGGATTTAAGTCCCATCCCCTGTTGATGTTTACACCTCAGCAAACACCAGGGCTGCGCAAGTAGCTACTATCACATTAATAAGAACAATGTGAATGGGATATGCATTCAGATTATTTGTTTTCATTTTAACATACATGTAACAAGTTTTTATACAGTGAAAAGCATGAAGCATACTCTTTCTGATCAACTTATTGCCAGTAATTTCATTTGTTGTACTGTACAGTTCCACACAGAGATAGTTTTTGTTGTATTTTGAACAAAAAACCCAGAATGTTGACATTGTGAAACCGAAATAAAGGAATTCTTTAAAGGGAATAAAAGTTTAATACTCACCAATGATCCACATGTCAAATTCACATGAAGCACTATTCCCAGCTTGATCTGTCACTTTGATGAGTAAATTCAGTGTCCAATATGAAATACCTGTATACAGATATTTACATCGCCATTCTGCAAGCATACAGTCAAGGTGATGGAGGACGAGCTTACTACATTAACTTCTACATGTGTTACGTTGTAAGTCACTGGACATGCATTGTCTGTGGCATTAGGTAAAGTCAGGTTCACACTCTGTTCAGTTGAGTTCACTGTGGTATTGGCAGGACAGCTGTGTAGCACAGGTGCCTCAGTTGCTACAGAAAGAAGACATGAAATAAATGATGAAAAAAAACATAACAGCAAGATGGTAAATTACCAGAAACATTCCAACTTGTCTTGATAGTTTGGATAGCTATAAGCGGGACAAAATTATGCGACCAATCTGTTTCGACATGCCTTTATCAAGGCTATCCTTTTGATTGAGGTCTCAAATCAATAACCCTCACCCTTTTAAGTGTAACAATGGAGTCAAACAGTTTGATGTAGGCCCAATGTTTTGTTTTCAATTAGTATTAAGGTTGTTTTATTTCCAAAAAATAAAACATTGGGGGGACATCATAGTTGTCAGTTTGTATTGTTTAAGTTGAATGTTCACTTTTTACTTCAGTTATTAGTGTTAAAGTTTTGGACCCTGGAACAGTCGGAATGCTAATGGATTGCTTTGTAACATCAGTAATTACTTTTTTATTGTAATGCTCAGGCTGATTTTCATAATGGAAATAGTTACATGTTACTGAAAAATTATCTATTGAAAACGTTAATTGCTACACTTACCTGAACAGTTATCACCACTCCAGCATGGGACACAGATACAGTTACATGCAACGTTGTCAAGCGTACCTCCATTCTCACAGGTCAGTGGACATTCTAGAAAAATATTGCCAAGTTTAATGAAATCCAAATGATGCAATATATAGAAGGACTAGGCAGATACAGATACATACATTTTACATTTTACAAAATGTTTTCTTTCTGAATTTTACAGTTGTTCATGAAATTTTTTATAAGAAGTGAAATAGTGCTTATTGGACTATTTATAATGTTAAACATACCAGAACATGTTTTTCCTGCCCACGGGTCAACACAGTTGCATTCACATGTATCGCTATTCAGTGTTCCACCGTTCTCACAGGAAATGTTACAAACTGGAAAATGTTGGGGAAAAACGTATAGAGAAAAAATAATTACAGAACACAACATCAGTGTTGCAGTTGAGACCACAAAGTCTGAGACCAAGGCCGAGACTTTTGTATCCGAGACCGAAACCTCAAGTGTAAATTGCATAATAAAAAAATAAACCAAGATGAATCAAAATTACATGTTAAACAAGCTTTTATTGACATCTAGGGTCACGCATCTTATTAACAGCTTTGAACATTTGTGTATTTATTAATACATCCAAATATGCAATGTAAATTCTGTGCAATTATCTATTTAAAAAAAAAGGAAGAGTACGTGTAAAAAGTTATGCAGATATCGTTTCAGTAAGTTCATATTGAACTCAGCACGTATAATTTAGGCAAGTTGTATGGTTGTGCTTCCTATGGGTATGCTTAGTGTCCAAACAAGGTTGCTCACAAATGAACTCCAAGTGATGGTTACTTTCAGATTGTTTAGTTTTGTGAATGCAGATACTGTGTAATCAATTAGAGTGCAACCATAGCACAATAAAAGTTTTTCCCAGGACTTGATTTTCGACACCTACAAATTTGGAAACACCATTGGTCCGAAAGCAAGACGAGACCAAGACCATAAGGAGACAAGACCAAGACCGAAACTAACAAAAAGTGGTCTTGAGACCTACAACACTGTTCAACATTTACAATATATGTTACATTAGCAAACTTTCAGTAAATAAATTTAGCTTATTATTGTGAATAAATCTTCAAATCATTCGTTCGTTAATAATGGTAAGTTACATCTTCATTTATTTTGTTATTAATTCAATTAGACCTTTCTTCAACATTATTTAAGTCACAAAGGTGTTGACCAAAAACCAGTTGACATCATTTATTATTTCTTCACTTTCCACAAAACTCTGGACAAAATACATGATCAAAAGTAAACTACATATCTTGCTCCTGAATCATTCAAACTAAAAATGTACGAGCGTCACACATACAAGAGTCGGAGCATTCCATAAAAAGACCTTGTTCATCAATTAAAGGCAACAACAGTGTGTCCTTCCAAAAATCTTAAATGTATCAAATTGACTGAATATGTTTTTTTACAATTTTTATTGTAATGCTCAGGCTAATCTTCTTAATGGAAATAGTTACATGTTACTGAAAAATTATCTATTGAAAAAGTTAATTGCTACACTTACCTGAACAGTTATCACCACTCCAGCATGGGACACAGATACAGTTACATGCAAGGTTGTCAATCGTACCTCCATTCTCACAGGACAGTGGACATTCTAGAAAAACATTGTCAAGTTTAATGAAATCCAACTGATGCAATATATAGAAGGACTAGGCAGATACAGATACATACATTCACATGTATCGCTATTCAGTGTTCCACCGTTCTCACAGGAAATGTTACAAACTGGAAAATGTTGGGGAAAAACGTATAGAGAAAAAATAATTACAGAACACAACATCAGTGTTGCAGTTGAGACCGCAAAGTCTGAGACCAAGGCCGAGACCTTTGTATCCGAGACCGAAACCTCATGTGTAAATTACATAATAAAAAAATAAACCAAGATGAATCAAAATTACATGTTAAACAAGCTTTTATTGACATCTAGGGTCACGCATCTTATTAACAGCTTTGAACATTTGTGTATTTATTAATACATCCAAATATGCAATGTACATTCTGTGCAATTATCTATTTAAAAAAAGGAAGAGTACGTGTAAAAAGTTATGCAGATATCGTCTCAGTAAGTTCATATTGAACTCAGTACGTATAATTTAGGCAAGTTGTATGTTTGTGCTTCCTATGGGTATGCTTAGTGTCCAAAAAAGGTTGCTCACAAATGAACTCTGGAATCTGTTTCGATATAAAAATTAAATGTTTGCCGTTGACGTAGCCGCTACGTCAAATAATAATTTTAAAAAACTAAAAATGTTTTTTTTATTATACTTATTATAAATGGCGAGTATTTACGGTACTAGTCGTAAAAGCGGTAGCGCCTCTGGTAAAAATAACAACAATCAGTACATCGTTGAACGAAGTGGGGATATTGATGGAGATGAAATTCAACGAAGGATAACCTTTTTTGAATTAGGTGATATATTTTACATCATATGGAATGGCACATCAAATCAACCTGAGTTTGAAATCTATGAAAGAATAACAAACTGTTCAACTTATGCTAAAGTAATTGATGGTAATCTTTGGGTTTATTCATCCGCATCAAAACGCGAAATAAACCCAAAGATTACATTCTATGTTTTTGCAGAAAGTCCGGAGAGAAGATTTAGATTTGGCAATGAATCAAAACATTTAGAATGCGGAATTTGCTTTAAAATAGAAAATAGCGATAGGGTCAGCGACAAAAAAATCTTTGTACAAGCGACCTTTTTTGGCTCTCTAGAAACTGGAATATGTTACGATATAAACATTAAAAGTTTTCCGTTGGTTTAAAATAAAAAATATATAATCTTTTATTATTAATAGAATAATGTCGGATGCATTAGCGGTAGCGTCATCGCCACCAACCACCGAAACAACAAGAATTTATCCAACTTTGCCAGTTATAGATTCTTCTGGTAATGCTGAAGAGTCAAATGTGAATGCGTTTCGATATCAAAAAATCAACGACATTCAAAAAGAAATTTTAAAAGAGAGAAACGAGCGAGAGAAAACGTATAAAAAATACAATAAAATTATTAAAACTGTATCATCGTAGAAACGATGGCAGAATTAGGCTGTATGGGAGCCGGAGCGACTGGAATTGCTAGTATCGCCACCGTTATAGCAGCGCCGGTTGGATTCGTTTTAGAAGGATTAGCCTTAGGGTTAGGCGCGATGGCGATGGCGATGAGATACGTAAAATACAAACTCAATAAAAAATCCAAAAAACATAACGAAATAAGAGTTTTAGCCGAAAGTAAACTTGACACCATTAGCAACCATGCTTCAAAAGAAGAATTTGTTTTAATCAATGAAGAGCGAAACAAGTACTCGGAAATGAAAGAAAATATTCGGACGAAATTTAGCAATAGCGCCAGCGACTTTAACAAAGATTTAGCAATAGCGCCTTAATTCAACAAAAAACGATTTGTTAAATGTTGCCGAAGGCGCTACCGCTGCCAATATCGAAAAAGAAGGGAAAAAAAGACCTTATAGAAAAACTTTTGAAATTAAAGTAAACTTTACCAGAGAAAAATCTTATAGCGGTAGCGCCTTCGGCTACGAAGATTATATTCAAGAACGACCGCCGGCTTATAATTCGGCAGTGCGGTAGCCGCTATTGCTTTCAACTCTTTCATCACGACTTTATATTTTTTTCTAGTTTTTGCTTCAACTCGATCTAATTTTCTTTGCACAATCTCCGTACAAAACGTGCAAGTTGAACTCGCGGTCTTTGTGCCTTTCTTGCAATATTGACACGAAACCGTTATTAATTTTCCTTGTCGAATGCGGTACCGATGCAACGCACAATACTTTTCGTTGTAAGCGCACAGTCTGTTACACTTTTTTGTCGAACCTACTAAAAGCCAATCGCATGAATTAAATTTATAATATTAATAATATTTATACGCCGCGTATAAATAATCGCGTTTTGCCGTTTATCCCGGTAGGATTATCAATCTCAATATTCATATCTTTTACTAATTGTTTAAATTCTGCCAATGTCCATCTCGATAAATATCTTGTACTCATCGTCTTCTTATTATTAAACTAGATTTTATTTAATTGTTTTTTCAATTTTTAAAGTTTTTTTCTATATCTTTTTTATTCCTCTAGTTGGATGTAAGCAGCTACAACTTGATCTATCTCCCTGCCAAAAGTCTCGTCCATTTTTATACTAAAACCAAATTTGCCTCAAGGCTCTATCTAATTTTTCTTGAATATCCTCTTTTCGAAAAGAGTTTAAAAAGATTATTCTACAATTAAAAAATGTTTAATATAACCTTTACGCTCAGGGTCGAGAATATTAATATCTATACAAATCCTAAACTTTATAGACCAAAGTCAGAAAACAATATTTTGATAATCCTTACCTCAACCTCCCTAAAAAAGACGCTTAAATCTCTTTTTTCGATACGAGGATATTCAAGATTTATATATTGTTGCCGAAAATTTCCCATATCAATCATGGGCACAACTGTCGCGTAAAACCTTTTTAAAGCGCCAATGTAGTCTTTTTTTGTATGTAACCCTCTTTTTCCGCTCCCTTGTTCCGGTAAAGGAATTATTTTCAAAATCTTGAACCTCTATTAACTCTTCCAATGTTAATGTATTCAGCCATAATGGTATATGTTCTCTTTTATATTTTTTACGGCGTTATAATAACACCGTTTATTAACTCTTTTTACTAAGGGGAATGGGTACACCGATAGTTCATAAATAGCAGCATAATTCTTTAATTCTGCCAATGTCCAGCGAGATAAATATTTGTTTTCCATTTCCTATTTCTTATTATTAAACTAGATTTTATTAAACTGTTTTTTCAAGTTTTTTTTCTGTATCTTTTTTTTGTCTGACATTTTTTTTTTTATTCTTCCTTTTTTTGAAAAAGGGGGTTTTAAGAAATATCAGTTTTTCAAAAAATGATATTTCTTTGGTAGTGAGCCAGAACCCCCAATTATATACTACTTCACCTAACTCTTAAGGATTTTTCCTTGTGATCTGTATGTACCTACATTAATGTACACACAACCTCACGGATCAGGTTTGTGAGGTACATGTACAACCATTGATCCAATTTTCTTGATCATTAGCAGATCCTGGAGGGGTGGGGCATGTCCCCTTTTTAATTGCCGTACATGTATACATTTAAATGTACCATACGTTTTTGAGTGTGCTCTGTACGTTGTCTAGCAGTGCCCTTTTTTGCCGTGTGCCACACCCTTTTTTTTGAGACTCTGGATCCATGCCTGTTCTTTAGAATTTCTCTTGTGGGGTCTACCAAAACAAAGGAGAAACATGTAGGTTCTATGGTCCTCATTATGTCAGATCCACACAGGATGTGTACATAGGAAGGCAGTCAATGCACACACACACACAGGTAAGCGTAGCTATCGTTATGTGGACATTCCTTTGTTCTCGTGTACTTAAGGATAGGAAATTCTTAAAATCGTTCCCATTTCACACAGAAGAGTGTTTTTTGAGCGGTTTTCGTTCTATTTTTCCCTTTTAATAATATACTTCGATTTAAGTCAAAGAACCTGCCTAGACAAATCACTAATTTCAGAGATATTCGTACTTTTCCAAAGTCCAAAAACGTTGTGTGGACGTGTGCGAGTCCACACAGCGCAAGCACTCCATACGTTGTGTGGACCTCTTTTGTTCTCAGGTCCACACAATGAATGGTACGCTTACTCACACACACAGGTAAGCGTAGCTATCGTTGTGTGGACATTCCTTTGTTCTCGTGTACTTAAGGATAGGAAATTCTTAAAATCGTTCCCATTTCACACAGAAGAGTGTTTTGAGAGCGGTTTTCGTTCTATTTTTCCCTTTTAATAATATACTTCGATTTAAGTCAAAGAACCTGCCTAGACAAATCTCTAATTTCCGAGATATTCGTACTTTTCCAAAGTCCAACAACATTGTGTGGACGTGTGTAAGTCCACACAGTGCAAAACTTCCTGCACTGTGTGGACATCTTTTCTTCTCAAGTCCACACAGTGAATGTAATGCCTGTCCACACACACACACGCACACACCCTCACGCACATTGATTTGTGGGGTATTCCTTTGTTCGTTCTATTATCCCTTTTCCTTATAATTCTCCTGTGGGGTACAAGATTTTCTATAGTTACCTTGTGGGGTCCAATTGTTCTATTGTGTTTTGGACCCCACAACGAATGGTGTGTACGTTCACACACACACACACACACACACTCACACACACACACACACACACACCCTCACGCACATTGATTTGTGGGGTATTCCTTTGTTCGTTCTATTATCCCTTTTCCTTATAATTCTCCTGTGGGGTACAAGATTTTCTATAGTTACCTTGTGGGGTCCAATTGTTCTATTGTGTTTTGGACCCCACAACGAATGGTGTGTACGTTCACACACACACACACACCCTCACGCACATTGATTTGTGGGGTATTCCTTTGTTCGTTCTATTATCCCTTTTCCTTATAATTCTCCTGTGGGGTACAAGATTTTCTATAGTTACCTTGTGGGGTCCAATTGTTCTATTGTGTTTTGGACCCCACAACGAATGGTGTGTACGTTCACACACACCACCACGTGTGTAAACACCGGCATTCGGGGACTTCCTTTGTCAAATTCCTTTGTCCAAAAATACGGGGACGGATTGTTCTCCATTGTGAGAGCAACCGGGGACCATTGTCCCTTTTGTTATACGTCCCCGGTTTGAATGCGCTCACACACGCACACACACGCACACACACCCTCACGCACATTGATTTGTGGGGTATTCCTTTGTTCGTTCTATTATCCCTTTTCCTTATAATTCTCCTGTGGGGTACAAGATTTTCTATAGTTACCTTGTGGGGTCCAATTGTTCTATTGTGTTTTGGACCCCACAACGAATGGTGTGTACGTTCACACACCCTCACACACACACACACACACACACACACGTGTGGGTTCCATGGTCCCAATTATGTCAGATCCACACAGGATGTGTACATAGGAAGACAGTCAATATGCACACACAGGTCCTTGGTTAAACCTACACCATAAACAAAATTGGGTTAGAACTATTCTAGTTCATCGATCTAGTTCATGATAATCGCAACTGTCCCAATCTAGCAGGCAAGTACATGTATGTACATTTTACTGTGTGTGTAAGGCTACAATCCCGGTCAAATCTCGCTGGGCCCCCGGCCCACTCACAATGTTGGCTCTCATTCCAAGGTCTGTGCTCCGGCTGGAGATGACAACATTGGTGGGGGGAGCGGGGGACAGGGGAGGGTATGTTTATTGTCACGTGTCCCAACTATTTTGGCCGGGATTGTCTGAATTCCCTTGTAGTATTTGTGAGCGACATGCCCATTTTATCCATGCGCTTCTTGTCTGTCTTTGTGAATTTTATTTCATTTCATTTAAAAAAAAAAATTATTATTACAGTAATACTATTATTTTTTCCCTGGAGGGGTTTTTGGTTTTGTTTCCCAAACATGAAATGGCATCCAAAGGTTGAATTAAAGAACATTTATTTTGAGGAAAAATAATACAATATTATTGCAGTTTTTACCCTAACGTGTGATAAGTACTGTATACGCAGTGTTTCCCGAGTGCTGCGGAGAAAAACACACAATCGTTTTACACAGGTGGGATTCGAACCTACGATCCCTGCCTTCCAACGCACATGTCTCAACCACTACAGCACCGTGGTTCACCACCTTGGTATCCGCTGAAGTGGACAGTAAGGTTGAATTAAAGAACATTGAGGGAAAAGACAACAATATTCAAAAAGATTAAAAACATGTTATTTTTTATTTTACCCTAATATGTGATAAGCACTGTACACGCTGTATACTCAGTGTTTCCCCGAGTGCTGCGGAGAAAAATACACAATGCTTCTACTTAGATGGGATTAGAACCTACGATCCCTACGTTCCAACGCAGAAGTCTTAGCCAATACACCACCGTGGTACCCGCTCAAGTGGAGGCAAAGGTTGAATTAAAGAACATTGATGGAAAAGACAACAATATTTAAAACAAAAGTAATACAATATTATTGTTGATTTTACCATAATGTGTGATAAGCACTGTATACTCTGTGTTTCCTGAGTGCTGCGGACAAAAATCACAATAATTCTACTGGGGTGGGACTCGAACCTATGATCACCGCGTTCCACAGCAGGTGTCTTATCCACTATACCACCGTGGTATCCGCCGACAAGACCCCAGTTCGATCCCATTCATCTGTCGATGGATAATGTAACCACGGTTCACCACTGTACAATAAAGAAGGAGAGTCACTCCCTTCCTTTCTGTTTTGGTTTCGATGGATCACCGTTAGATATTTCGTCAAAATAACGGAATGAGGGGATGAAATCAAATTGAAGAGGCCTGTATGTTGTTTGTGTATCCTAATGTGCTTTTCGCGTTGAACACAAACTCTCTTTTAGGAACTTATGGACCAAAATGGCATGGTGAACCGTCATGGTGAACCGTCATGGTGAACCGTGTACGGTGCACCCTACAATAAAGTTCTGATCATCTGTGTTTTGCGCGCAAGCGCATTGCAGCCATGCATCGTCCTTAAACAATATTTTCTGCACCCAGAAACATGTTATTACTTAAAAGAGAGTTCGTGTTCAACGCGAAAAGCGCATTAGGATACACAAACAACATACAAGCCTCTTCAATTTGATTTCATCCCCTTATTCCGAAATTTAAAAAAAATTAAATGAAATAAAATTCAAAAAGACAGACAAGAAGCGCATGGATAAAATGGGCATGTCGCTCACAAATACTACAAGGGAATTCAGACAATCCCGGTCAAATCTCGCTGGGCCCCCCGGCCCCCTCACAATGTTGGCTCTCATTCCAAGGTCTGTGCTCCAGCTGGAGATGACAACATTGGTGGGGGGAGCGAGGGAGCGGGGTAGCGGGGGACAGGGGAGGGTATGTTTATTGTCACGTATCCCAACTATTTTGGCCGGGATTGTAGATGCATTTTCGGTTAATTAATAGGGATCGAACGAAATACCCGAAATTGTAAATCTTCGGATACCCTGTTAGCTGTAAATGTTTGGGTAAAATCACATAAATACAATAACCAAACACAAGTTTCATGTATTCGAATCTGACTTCTTTGGTTTGCTAACCGGGGGTGCTCAGGTCTATACTAAAATGTGATTCAAACTTCTTATGTTAGCATTTCAAATCCAAGTGGTATTCTGCTGTTTTTATTTGTGTGTTTAAATCAATTTCCTGTCTAAAACACCATTTTCATTTTGTTTGTGGTCGAACTTCAAATTTACAAGAACTAGACCTAAACGTTCTCTGATTAATTTATATATTGAGTTCTTTTTTATTACCCTCCAAGTTCATTATATTATCGTGAGATATTAGAACACATACTATACAATAGATGATTTTTGTTATTTGGACATGACAGCGATTATTATGCTTATGGGAGATTTCAGCAAACTAAACTGTGACTCAATTGAATCTAATTTGGGAATGATACAACTGATATCGCTTCCAATGCATGAAAATGCCATCCTCGATAAGATGTTTACTAATGTACCCCCTGTGTTCAAAGATCCTGAGCGATTGTCACCTCTTGGAACCAGTGACCACTGTTGTGTTCTTCTAACAACGATCTTTTACCTCCCCGATGGAAAAAGAATGGCGGTGACAAGCTTACGACCCTTTCGAGATTCTGCTGTATGCTCATTTGGTCAGTGGATTACCAACCACAATTGGCAAAACCCTATCGATGAGCTTCCGTTTCATTTGAAAATTGTTTGACTGAAATCACAAATGCTTACCAACTACACTTCCCCTCAGTAACCTCCACACGACAGGCTAAAGACAAACCATGGATGACTCATATAATTTGAGTAAGTGGCGCTTACTGCGCAACAAAATACAACGAGCAATTAATGATTCTAAGAGCAATTTCTACAGGAACTCTGTGCAGCATCTGAAATCTAGTCAACCCAGAAAATGGCTCAGCCAAATTCATAAATTGTGCCATTTTAAGCCCAAGTCTACATGTACCTTGATTGCTGAAGTGGACATAAAACCCTTAGCAAGGTCTGAAGCAACCAATCATCACTTTGCCAATATTTGCAACCAGCTACCTGCACTCAAGCTTCAAAACTTGCCATCCTATCTCCCAACCGAGTTTCCACCCCCCCCCCTCACTATCTATAGTGGTCAAGTGTTCAATGCCCTCAAAGGACTGAAACCATCTAAACCTGGCCATCCATCAGATAGTTTGCTAACGAGTTGGCAAACCCCCTTGCCTATTTGTTCAACAACTGCCTTAATACTGTAAACTTTACACAAGCTTTTGATCGGGTTAACCATAATATTGTTATTAATAAACTTTTACAATTAGGTGTGTGAAGATCCAACATCCCCATCGTCTGCAGCTTCCTCACTGACCGTACTCAGAATACTAAGCACCACGGTAATTTTCCTCCACTAGGGACATTTCCTGTGGTGTCCCTCAAGGTACCAAACTGGGCCCCATTTTGTTTCTAGTGTAATGCTTCAGCTAGAAGCTGTAGCCGATGGAAATATGTAGATGATCTAACTTTAGGTTAAGTAATCAAGTATGATCAACAATCACCTATGCAAAATCACCTTGATGATTTATCTTGCTGGTGTAGAAATAATGATGTGCTCCCCAATCCTGTCAAATGTCATACTATGACAGTTAGTTTTTTGAAGCGTAGCATACCTGAAACTTCAGTTTCTCTTAATTCAATAGATATTAAGTGTGTAACATCAATTCAATTGCTTGGTATGACTGTATAAAACAATATGAAATGGGACACGCACAAAGTGGAAATTGTTTCCAAGGCTTCCCGTAGGTTGTACACTTTGTGCATTTTACGTAAATCCAAAGTACCCATAACAGACATGGTGACTGTCTATACTTGTTATATTAGGCCTATTTTGAAAAACGCTAGTCAGTGGGTCATTGCTGTTGAAAATGTTCAGAAGCGAGCTGTGCACATTACACTTGGTCATCAATGTCATACTATGGCACTTGAATTGTAAAGTATCCCACCCCTCAAGTCCAGGAGAGAAAACCTTTGGTAATAATTTACTTGAGTCCACTAAATTTAGGAACATGCTCCCTCCTGAAAAGTAACTAATCTTAGTAGGGAACTTAGAGCTAGTACCTTATAACTGGTCTTCGCATGCCTAAATGCCGTACTGAAAGGTATACTCAATCCTGTACTTTTGCACTGTTTAGAGCATTTTTAAATGAAATAGTTATATTAATAATTGTAATGTGTTTTAATTACATGTATTTTTAATGTTTACAACTTTCTTTTTTTTGTAAATTTGAATATTATCGGCCCTTTGGCCGCTGCAATTCAAATTAAATAAAAAAAATAAAAAACAGAATAAATAAAACAGACAACATTGATTTGAGAAAACAACTGTGGATCGGCATACAACACACTCATACTGCTTAAAATTGTATGAACAAATATTCTATACGGTTAACAAATTGTAAAGAACTAAATCAAAGTCAATTATGTTCAGATCAGATAGCTTCACTGCCCTTCTTATTAAGTAGCAATGAAGGAATTGGGCATAGGGTTCATGCATGTACAATGCATTACCAGATATCACCATTACATGTATAAATTTGCTGCTAGTTTAATAACTTAATATCATTGTGATCTACAGGATTATCTACATCTTGGTTTAATTGAACATTCCAAGTAAACACCACCATATTTGGTAACACATAACGGTAAAAATATATAGGAAGGCTGAAATTGGTTGACTAATTTAAAGCTTATGCCTCCTTGAAAATCTAGTTTTTCAAAATGCAGGGGAAAAATCATATCGACATATACAGGATTACGTTTGTTCCTTATGATCATGAAAAAATAACGTTTGTACCTGGTTTGGTTCAGGAAATATGATTTTTCAAAATTAGAATTACATACATTGTGCTGAACATCTTAACTTCCAGTTCAGTCGTGTGACTGAATTTATACTTCACAATGGTAATGCACTGGATGTCTTTCATCATCGTTCTAAATCTGGTGAAATTCTGTTTGATAATTTCTGACATTTCAATAACTGCCGATAGAGGGCACTCTGATCTATGATGACGTCATCAAACATAAGATGCAGTGTTGGAGGTCTTGACCAAGGTCTTGCTCTCGAGACGATATTTTTCAGGGCTGGACGATTTTGAGGTCGCGAAATGTTTACGAGACCCATTAATTATACTCCAGAATGTATAGGCCAATTATGAGCATCTTCATAAGTTTCACCTTCATCAGTAGATTGCTGAGCATTCTCCACATCGCCATAGCAATGTGAACTTTTATGTCTTCGGTGCATTTGCCATCTGCTTGCTTAATGGAGCCAAGGTATTTAAAATTCTCTACTTTCTCAATTATTTCATTATCAATAACAACATTTGGTTTGTCTGTGAAATTTCCAACCGTCATCAAATTAGTTTTCTTAGCATTTAGCTTTAACAGTCTCTTCTTCCCCAAATTCGTTAACCTTTTCTGTAATTTGCGTTACATTCTAGAGGCTGTTTGATACCAGTGTCACCAATAGTTATTCTCAGATTTTCAATGTCTGCGTCATGCATAGCGGTCTCAGTATATAGAAAGAAAAGGGATGGTGAGGCAATAACAACCTTGTCGAACACCTTTATGTATGGCGAAGGGATCGCTGTACTTTCCATTCCACCTTATAACAGCTGACTGACCGATATAATAGTCTTTGGAGTATGTCAAAGAGCTGAACTTGACTGATGCTATCAAAAGCTTTGCTGTAGTCTATGAACAGCTTTAAATGTTTGTGTGTTTATTATTGCATCCGTATATGCAATATACATTCTGTGCAATTATCCATAAAAAAGAAATAGTACATGTAAATAGTTATGCCGACATCATCTCAATAAGTTCATATTGAACCCAACACGTATAATTGAGGCAAGTTGTATGGTTGTGCTTCCTATGGGAATGCTTAGTGTCCAAAGCTTAGCTTAGGTTGCTCACAAATGAACTCCAAGTTATGGTTACTGTCAGATTGTTTAGTTATATGAATGCTGATACTGTGTAATCGATTAGAGTGCAACCATAGCACAATAAAAAATTATCACACGTCTTGATTTTCAAGACCTAAAAATTTGGACACACCATTGGCCCAAGAGCAAGACCAGACCAAGGCCATAAGGAGAGAAGACCAACACTGAGACCAACAAAAGTGGTCTTGAGACCTACAAAACTGTTCAACATTTACATTATACATTATACATTACATTCATATTGAACCCAGCACGTATAATTTAGGCAAGTTGTATGGTTGTGCTTCCTTTAAGTATGCTTAGTGTCCAAAAAAGGTTGCTCACAAATGAACTGCAAGTTATGGTTACTGTCAGATTGTTTAGTTATATGAATGCTGATACTGTGTAATCGATTAGAGTGCAACCATAGCACAATACAAGATTTTCACAGGTCTTGATTTTTAAGACCTACAAATTTGGAAACACCATTGGTCCGAGAGCAAGACGAGACCAAGACCAGACCAAGACCATAAGGAGAGAAGACCAAGACTGAGACCAACAAAAGTGGTATTGAGACCTATAACACTGTTCAACATTTACATTATACGTTACATCAGCAAGCATTCTGTAAATAAGTTTCGTTTATTATTGTGAATAAATCTTAAAATCTTTCGTTCGTTAATAATGGTAAGTTACAACTTCATTCATTTGTTAATAATTTATCTAGACTTTTCTTCAGGCTTTTAGATAATAATCAACATAGCATCAATATATATGATATCAAAATTATGCTTCTAATAACCAATAAAATAACTAGTGCCATAAATAATCACCTGTTGTTCCCATCGTTGTTCTGACGGTGGTCGGCTCGGTGGTCGGCTCGGTGGTCGGCTCGCAATGCAATGTACATTCTGTGCAATTATCCATTAAAAAAGGAATAGTACATGTAAAGAGTTATGCCGACATCATCTCAATAAGTTCATATTGAACCCAGCACGTATAATTTAGGCAAGTTGTATGGTTGTGCTTCTTTTGAGTATGCTTAGTGTCCAAAAAAGGTTGCTCACAAATGAACTGCAAGTTATGGTTACTGTCAGATTGTTTAGTTATATGAATGCTGATACTGTGTAATCGATTAGAGTGCAACCATAGCACAATGCAAGATTTTCACAGGTCTTGATTTTCAAGATCTACAAATTTGAAAACACCATTGGTCCGAGAGCAAGACGAGACCAAGACCAGACCAAGACCATAAGGAGAGAAGACCAAGACTGAGACCAACAAAAGTGGTATTGAGACCTATAACACTGTTCAACATTTACATTATACGTTACATCAGCAAGCATTCTGTAAATAAGTATCGTTTATTATTGTGAATAAATCGTAAAATCTTTCGTTCGTTAATAATGGTAAGTTACAACTTCATTCATTTGTTAATAATTCATCTAGACTTTTCTTCAACCTTTTAGATAATAATCAACATAGCATCAATATATCTGATAGCAAAATTTTGCTTCTAATAACCAATAAAATAACTAGTGCCATAAATAATCACCTGTTGTTCCCATCGTTGTTCCGACGGTGGTCGGCTCGGTGGTCGGCTCGGTGGTCGGCTCGCAATGCAATGTACATTCTGTGCAATTATCCATTAAAAAAAGGAATAGTACATGCAAAGAGTTATGCCGACATCATCTCAATAAGTTCATATTGAACCCAGCACGTATAATTTAGGCAAGTTGTATGGTTGTGCTTCTTTTGAGTATACTTAGTGTCCCAAAAAGGTTGCTCACAAATGAACTGCAAGTTATGGTTACTGTCAGATTGTTTAGTTATATGAATGCTGATACTGTGTAATCGATTAGAGTGCAACCATAGCACAATGCAAGATTTTCACAGGTCTTGATTTTCAAGATCTACAAATTTGAAAACAGCATTGGTCCGAGAGCAAGACGAGACCAAGACCAGACCAAGACCATAAGGAGAGAAGACCAAGACTGAGACCAACAAAAGTGGTATTGAGACCCATAACACTGTTCAACATTTACATTATACGTTACATCAGCAAGCATTCTGTAAATAAGTATCGTTTATTATTGTGAATAAATCGTAAAATCTTTCGTTCGTTAATAATGGTAAGTTACAACTTCATTCATTTGTTAATAATTCATCTAGGCTTTTCTTCAAGCTTTTAGATAATAATCAACATAGCATCAATATATCTCATATCAAAATGTTGCTTCTAATAACCAATAAAATAACTAGTGCCATAAATAATCACCTGTTGTTCCCATCGTTGTTCCGACGGTGGTCGGCTCGGTGGTCGGCTCGGTGGTCGGCTCGGTGGTCGGCTCGCAATGCAATGTACATTCTGTGCAATTATCCATTAAAAAAAGGAATAGTACATGCAAAGAGTTATGCCGACATCATCTCAATAAGTTCATATTGAACCCAGCACGTATAATTTAGGCAAGTTGTATGGTTGTGCTTCCTTTGAGTATGCTTAGTGTCCAAAAAAGGTTGCTGACAAATGAACTGCAAGTTATGGTTACTGTCAAATTGTTTAGTTATATGAATGCAGATACTGTGTAATCGATTAGAGGGCAACCATAGCACAATACAAGATTTTTACAGGTCTTGATTTTCAAGACCTACAAATTTGAAAACACCATTGGTACGAGAGCAAGACGAGACCAAGACCAGACCAAGACCATAAGGAGAGAAGACCAAGACTGAGAACAACAAAAGTGGTATTGAGACCTATAACACTGTTCAACATTTACATTATACGTTACATCAGCAAGTATTCTGTAAATAAGTATCGTTTATTATTGTGAATAAATCTTAAAATCTTTCGTTCGTTAATAATGGTAAGTTACAACTTCATTCATTTGTTAATAATTCATCTAGACTTTTCTTCAAGCTTTTAGATAATAATCAACATAGCATCAATATATCTGATAGCAAAATTTTGCTTCTAATAACCAATAAAATACCTAGTGCCATAAATAATCACCTGTTGTTCCCATCGTTGTTCCGACGGTGGTCGGCTCGGTGGTCGGCTCGGTGGTCGGCTCGCAATGCAATGTACATTCTGTGCAATTATCCATTAAAAAAATGAATAGTACATGTAAAGAGTTATGCCGACATCATCTCAATAAGTTCATATTGAACCCAGCACGTATAATTTAGGCAAGTTGTATGGTTGTGCTTCCTTTGAGTATGCTTAGTGTCCAAAAAAGGTTGCTCACAAATGAACTGCAAGTTATGGTTACTGTCAAATTGTTTAGTTATATGAATGCAGATACTGTGTAATCGATTAGAGTGCAACCATAGCACAATACAAGATTTTCACAGGTCTTGATTTTCAAGACCTACAAATTTGAAAACACCATTGGTCCGAGAGCAAGACGAGACCAAGACCAGACCAAGACCATAAGGAGAGAAGACCAAGACTTAGACCAACAAAAGTGGTATTGAGACCTATAACACTGTTCAACATTTACATTATACGTTACATCAGCAAGCATTCTGTAAATAAGTATCGTTTATTATTGTGAATAAATCTTAAAATCTTTCGTTGGTTAATAATGGTAAGTTACAACTTCATTCATTCGTTAATAATTCATCTAGACTTTTCTTCAAGCTTTTAGATAATAATCAACATAGCATCAATATATCTGATATCAAAATTTTGCTTCAAATAACCAATAAAATAACTAGTGCCATAAATAATCACCTGTTGTTCCCATCGTTGTTCCGACGGTGGTCGGCTCGGTGGTCCGCTCGGTGGTCGGGTCGCAATGCAATGTACATTCTGTGCAATTATCCATTAAAAAAAGGAATAGTGTTTTCAGCGTCATTTACATTATAGTTAAATCAGCACACTTTCTGTAAATACGTATCGCTTATTATTTGTGAATAAATTGCAAATCTTTCGTTCGTTAATAATGGTAAGTTACAATTTCATTCATTTTGTTATTAATTCATGAATGCTCACCTGTTGTTCCGATCGTTGTTGCGGTCGTTGTTCCGACGGTCGTGGACTTGGTCGTCGACTCTGTCGTCGACCATGTCGTGGGCTCGGTGGTCGTCTCGGTGGTCGGCTCGGTGGTCGGCTCGGTGGTCGGCTCGGTGGTCGGCTCGCAATGCAATGTACATTCTGTGTAATTATCCATTAAAAAAAGGAATAGTACATGTAAAGAGTTATGCCGACGTCATCTCAATAAGTTCATATTGAACCCAGCACGTATAATTTAGGCAAGTTGTATGGTTGTGCTTCCTTTGAGTATGCTTAGTGTCCAAAAAAGGTTGCTCACAAATGAACTGCAAGTTATGGTTACTGTCAGATTGTTTAGTTATATGAATGCTGATACTGTGTAACCGATTAGAGTGCAACCATAGCACAATACAAGATTTTCACAGGACTTGATTTTCAAGACCTACAAATTTGGAAACACCATTGGTCCGAGAGCAAGACGAGACCAAGACCAGACCAAGACCATAAGGAGAGAAGACCAAGAGTGAGACCAACAAAAGTGGTATTGAGACCTATAACACTGTTCAACATTTACATTATACGTTACATCAGCAAGCATTCTGTAAATAAGTATCGTTTATTATTGTGAATAAATCTTAAAATCTTTCGTTCGTTAATAATGGTAAGTTACAACTTCATTCATTTGTTAATAATTCATCAAGAATTTTCTTCAAGCTTTTAGATAATAATCAACATAGCATCAACATATCTGATATCAAAATTTTCCTTCTAATAACCAATAAAATAACTAGTGCCATAAATAATCACCTGTTGTTCCCATCGTTGTTCCGACGGTGGTCGTCTCGGTGGTCGGCTCGGTGGTCGGCTCGGTGGTCGGCTCGCAATGCAATGTACATTCTGTGCAATTATCCATTAAAAAAAGGAATAGTACATGTAAAGAGTTATGCCGACATCATCTCAATAAGTTCATATTGAACCCAGCACGTATAATTTAGGCAAGTTGTATGGTTGTGCTTCCTTTGAGTATGCTTAGTGTCCAAAAAAGGTTGCTCACAAATGAACTGCAAGTTATGGTTACTGTCAAATTGTTTAGTTATATGAATGCAGATACTGTGTAATCGATTAGAGTTCAACCATAGCACAATACAAGATTTTCACAGGTCTTGATTTTCAAGATCTACAAATTTGAAAAGACCATTGGTCCGAGAGCAAGACGAGACCAAGACCAGACCAAGACCATAAGGAGAGAAGACCAAGACTGACACCAACAAAAGTGGTATTGAGACCTATAACACTGTTCAACATTTACATTATATGTTACATCAGCAAGCATTCTGTAAATAAGTATCGTTTATTATTGTGAATAAATCTTAAAATCTTTAGTTCGTTAATAATGGTAAGTTACAACTTCATTCATTTGTTAATAATTCATCTAGACTTTTCTTCAAGCTTTTAGATAATAATCAACATAGCATCAATATATCTGATATCAAAGTTTTGCCTCTAATAACCAATAAAATAACTAGTGCCATAAATAATCACCTGTTGTTCCCGTCGTTGTTCCGACGGTGGTCGGCTCGGTGGTCCGCTCGGTGGTCGGGTCGCAATGCAATGTACATTCTGTGCAATTATCCATTAAAAAAAGGAATAGTGTTTTCAGCGTCATTTACATTATAGTTACATCAGCACACTTTCTGTACATACGTATCGCTTATTATTTGTGAATAAATCTGCAAATCTTTCGTTCGTTAATAATGGTAAGTTACAATTTCATTCATTTTGTTATTAATTCATGAATGCTCACCTGTTGTTCCGATCGTTGTTGCGATCGTTGTTGCGACGGTCGTGGACTTGGTCGTCGACTCTGTCGTCGACCATGTCGTGGGCTCAGTGGTCGGCTCGGTGGTCGGCTCGGTTGTCGGCTCGGTGGTCGGCTCGGTGGTCGGCTCGCAATGCAATGTACATTCTGTGTAATTATCCATTAAAAAAAGGAATATTACATGTAAAGAGTTACGCCAACATCATCTCAATAAGTTCATATTGAACCCAGCACGTATAATTTAGGCAAGTTGTATGGTTGTGCTTCCTTTGAGTATGCTTAGTGTCCAAAAAAGGTTGCTCACAAATGAACTGCAAGTTATGGTTACTGTCAGATTGTTTAGTTATATGAATGCTGATACTGTGTAACCGATTAGAGTGCAACCATAGCACAATACAAGATTTTCACAGGACTTGATTTTCAAGACCTACAAATTTGGAAACACCATTGGTCCGAGAGCAAGACGAGACCAAGACCAGACCAAGACCATAAGGAGAGAAGACCAAGAGTGAGACCAACAAAAGTGGTATTGAGACCTATAACACTGTTCAACATTTACATTATACGTTACATCAGCAAGCATTCTGTAAATAAGTATCGTTTATTATTGTGAATAAATCTTAAAATCTTTCGTTCGTTAATAATGGTAAGTTACAACTTCATTCATTTGTTAATAATTCATCTAGACTTTTCTTCAAGCTTTTAGATAATAATCAACATAGCATCAATATATCTGATATCAAAATTTTGCTTCTAATAACCAATAAAATAACTAGTGCCATAAATAATCACCTGTTGTTCCCATCGTTGATGTTCTGACGGTGGTCGGCTCGGTGGTCGGCTCGGTGGTCGGCTCGGTGGTCGTCTCGCAATGCAATGTACATTCTGTGCAATTATCCATTAAAAAAAGGAATAGTACATGTAAAGAGTTATGCCGACATCATCTCAATAAGTTCATATTGAACCCAGCACGTATAATTTAGGCAAGTTGTATGGTTGTGCTTCCTTGAGTATGCTTAGTGTCCAAAAAAGGTTGCTCACAAATGAACTGCAAGTTATGGTTACTGTCAGATTGTTTAGTTATATGAATGCTGATACTGTGTAATCGATTAGAGTGCAACCGTAGCACAATACAAGATTTTCACAGGACTTGATTTTCAAGACCTAAAAATTTGGAAACACCATTGGTCGGAGAGCAAGACGAGACCAAGACCAGACCAAGACCATAAGGAGAGAAGACCAAGACTGAGACCAACAAAAGTGGTATTGAGACCTATAACACTGTTCAACATTTACATTATACATTACATCAGCAAGCATTCTGTAAATAAGTATCGTTTATTATTGTGAATAAATCTTTAAATCTTTCGTTCGTTAATAATGGTAAGTTACAACTTCATTCATTTGTTAATAATTCATCTAGACTTTTCTTCAAGCTTTTAGATAATAATCAACATAGCATCAATATATCTGATATCAAAATTTTGCTTCTAATAACCAATAAAATAACTAGTGCCATAAATAATCACCTGTTGTTCCCATCGTTGTTCCGACGGTGGTCGGCTCGGTGGTCGGCTCGCAATGCAATGTACATTCTGTGCAATTATCCATTAAAAAAAGGAATAGTACATGTAAAGAGTTATGCCGAGATCAACTCAATAAGTTCATATTGAACCCAGCACGTATAATTTAGGCAAGTTGTATGGTTGTGCTTCTTTTGAGTATGCTTAGTGTCCAAAAAAGGTTGCTCACAAATGAACTGCAAGTTATGGTTACTGTCAGATTGTTTAGTTATATGAATGCTGATACTGTGTAATCGATTAGAGTGCAACCATAGCACAATACAAGATTTTCACAGGACTTGATTTTCAAGACCTACAAATTTGGAAACACCATTGGTCCGAGAGCAAGACGAGACCAAGACCAGACCAAGACCATAAGGAGAGAAGACCAAGACTGAGACCAACAAAAGTGGTATTGAGACCTATAACACTGTTCAACATTTACATTATACGTTACATCAGCAAGCATTCTGTAAATAAGTATCGTTTGTCATTGTGAATAAATCTTAAAATCGTTCGTTCTTTAATAATGGTAAGTTACAACTTCAATCATTTGTTAATAATTCATCTAGACTTTTCTTCAAGCTTTTAGATAATAATCAACATAGCATCAATATATCTGATATCAAAATTTTGCTTCTAATAACCAATAAAATAACTAGTGCCATAAATAATCACCTGTTGTTCCCATCGTTGTTCCGACGGTGGTCGGCTCGGTGGTCGGCTCGCAATGCAATGTACATTCTGTGCAATTATCCATTAAAAAAAGGAATAGTACATGTAAAGAGTTATGCCGACATCATCTCAATAAGTTCATATTGAACCCAGCACGTATAATTTAGGCAAGTTGTATGGTTGTGCTTCCTTGAGTATGCTTAGTGTCCAAAAATGGTTGCTCACAAATTAACTGCAAGTTATGGTTACTGGCAGATTGTTTAGTTATATGAATGCTGATACTGTGTAATCGATTAGCGTGCAACCATAGCACAATACAAGATTTTCACAGGTCTTGATTTTCAAGATCTACAAATTTGAAAACACCATTGGTCCGAGAGCAAGACGAGACCAAGACCAGACCAAGACCATAAGGAGAGAAAACCAAGACTGAGACCAACAAAAGTGGTATTGAGACCTATAACACTGTTCAACATTTACATTATACGTTACATCAGCAAGCATTCTGTAAATAAGTATCGTTTATTATTGTGAATAAATCGTAAAATCTTTCGTTCGTTAATAATGGTAAGTTACAACTTCATTCATTTGTTAATCATTCATCTAGACTTTTCTTCAAGCTTTTAGATAATAATCAACATAGCATCAATATATCTGATATCAAAATTTTGCTTCTAATAACCAATAAAATAACTTGTGCCATAAATAATCACCTGTTGTTCCCATCGTTGTTCCGACGGTGGTCGGCTCGGTGGTCGGCTCGGTGGTCGGCTCGCAATGCAATGTACATTCTGTGCAATTATCCATTAAAAAAAGGAATAGTACATGTAAAGAGTTATGCCGACATCATCTCAATAAGTTCATATTGAACCCAGCACGTATAATTTAGGCAAGTTGTATGGTTGTGCTTCCTTTGAGTATGCTTAGTGTCCAAAAAAGGTTGCTCACAAATGAACTGCAAGTTATGGTTACTGTCAAATTGTTTAGTTATATGAATGCAGATACTGTGTAATCGATTAGAGTTCAACCATAGCACAATACAAGATTTTTACAGGTCTTGATTTTCAAGACCTACAAATTTGAAAAGACCATTGGTCCGAGAGCAAGACGAGACCAAGACCAGACCAAGACCATAAGGAGAGAAGACCAAGACTGAGACCAACAAAAGTGGTATTGAGACCTATAACACTGTTCAACATTTACATTATACGTTACATCAGCAAGCATTCTGTAAATAAGAATCGTTTATTATTGTGAATAAATCTTAAAATCTTTCGTTCGTTAATAATGGTAAGTTACAACTTCATTCATTTGTTAATAATTCATCTAGACTTTTCTTCAAGCTTTTAGATAATAATCAACATAGCATCAATATATCTGATATCAAAATTTTGCTTCTAATAACCAATAAAATAACTAGTGCCATAAATAATCACCTGTTGTTCCCGTCGTTGTTCCGACGGTGGTCGGCTCGGTGGTCCGCTCGGTGGTCGGGTCGCAATGCAATGTACATTCTGTGCAATTATCCATTAAAAAAAGGAATAGTGTTTTCAGCATCATTTACATTATAGTTACATCAGCACACTTTCTGTAAATACGTATCGCTTATTATTTCTGAATAAATCTGCAAATCTTTCGTTCGTTAATAATGCTAAGTTACAATTTCATTCATTTTGTTATTAATTCATGAATGCTCACCTGTTGTTCCGATCGTTGTTGCGATCGTTGTTGCGACGGTCGTGGACTTGGTCGTCGACTCTGTCGTCGACCATGTCGTGGGCTCAGTGGTCGGCTCGGTGGTCGGCTCGGTGGTCGGCTCGGTGGTCGGCTCGGTGGTCGGCTCGCAATGCAATGTACATTCTGTGTAATTATCCATTAAAAAAAGGAAGAGTACATGTAAATAGTTATGCCGACATCATCTCAATAAGTTCATATTGAACCCAGCACGTATAATTTAGGCAAGTTGTATGGTTGTGCTTCCTTTGAGTATGCTTAGTGTCCAAAAAAGGTTGCTCACAAATGAACTGCAAGTTATGGTTACTGTCAGATTGTTTAGTTATATGAATGCTGATACTGTGTAACCGATTAGAGTGCAACCATAGCACAATACAAGATTTTCACAGGACTTGATTTTCAAGACCTACAAATTTGGAAACACCATTGGTCCGAGAGCAAGACGAGACCAAGACCAGACCAAGACCATAAGGAGAGAAGACCAAGAGTGAGACCAACAAAAGTGGTATTGAGACCTATAACACTGTTCAACATTTACATTATACGTTACATCAGCAAGCATTCTGTAAATAAGTATCGTTTATTATTGTGAATAAATCTTAAAATCTTTCGTTCGTTAATAATGGTAAGTTACAACTTCATTCATTTGTTAATAATTCATCTAGACTTTTCTTCAAGCTTTTAGATAATAATCAACATAGCATCAATATATCTGATATCAAAATTTTGCTTCTAATAACCAATAAAATAACTAGTGCCATAAATAATCACCTGTTGTTCCCATCGTTGTTCTGACGGTGGTCGGCTCGGTGGTCGGCTCGGTGGTCGGCTCGGTGGTCGGCTCGCAATGCAATGTACATTCTGTGCAATTATCCATTAAAAAAAGGAATAGTACATGTAAAGAGTTATGCCGACATCATCTCAATAAGTTCATATTGAACCCAGCACGTATAATTTAGGCAAGTTGTATGGTTGTGCTTCCTTGAGTATGCTTAGTGTCCAAAAAAGGTTGCTCACAAATGAACTGCAAGTTATGGTTACTGTCAGATTGTTTAGTTATATGAATGCTGATACTGTGTAATCGATTAGAGTGCAACCATAGCACAATACAAGATTTTCACAGGTCTTGATTTTCAAGATCTACAAATTTGGAAACACCATTGGTCCGAGAGAAAGACGAGACCAAGACCAGACCAAGACCATAAGGAGAGAAGACCAAGACTGAGACCAACAAAAGTGGTATTGAGACCTATAACACTGTTCAACATTTACATTATACGTTACATCAGCAAGCATTCTGTAAATAAGTATCGTTTATTATTGTGAATAAATCTTAAAATCTTTCGTTCGTTAATAATGGTAAGTTACAACTTCATTCATTTGTTAATAATTCATGTAGACTTTTCTTCAAGCTTTTAGATAATAATCAACATAGCATCAACATATCTGATATCAAAATTTTGCTTCTAATAACCAATAAAATAACTAGTGCCATAAATAATCACCTGTTGTTCCCATCGTTGTTCCGACGGTGGTCGGCTCGGTGGTCGGCTCGGTGGTCGGCTCGGTGGTCGGCTCGCAATGCAATGTACATTCTGTGCAATTATCCATTAAAAAAAGGAATAGTACATGTAAAGAGTTATGCCGACATCATCTCAATAAGTTCATATTGAACCCAGCACGTATAATTTAGGCAAGTTGTATGGTTGTGCTTCCTTGAGTATGCTTAGTGTCCAAAAAAGGTTGCTCACAAATGAACTGCAAGTTATGGTTACTGTCAGATTGTTTAGTTATATGAATGCTGATACTGTGTAATCGATTAGAGTGCAACCGTACCACAATACAAGATTTTCACAGGACTTGATTTTCAAGACCTAAAAATTTGGAAACACCATTGGTCCGAGAGCAAGACGAGACCAAGACCAGACCAAGACCATAAGGAGAAAAGACCAAGACTGAGACCAACAAAAGTGGTATTGAGACCTATAACACTGTTCAACATTTACATTATACGTTACATCAGCATGCATTCTGTAAATAAGTATCGTTTGTCATTGTGAATAAATCTTAAAATCGTTCGTTCTTTAATAATGGTAAGTTACAACTTCATTCATTTGTTAATAATTCATCTAGACTTTTCTTCAAGCTTTTAGATAATAATCAACATAGCATCAATATATCTGATATCAAAATTTTGCTTCTAATAACCAATAAAATAACTAGTGCCATAAATAATCACCTGTTGTTCCCATCGTTGTTCCGACGGTGGTCGGCTCGGTGGTCGGCTCGCAATGCAATGTACATTCTGTGCAATTATCCATTAAAAAAAGGAATAGTACATGTAAAGAGTTATGCCGACATCATCTCAATAAGTTCATATTGAACCCATTACGTATAATTTAGGCAAGTTGTATGGTTGTGCTTCCTTTGAGTATGCTTAGTGTCCAAAAATGGTTGCTCACAAATTAACTGCAAGTTATGGTTACTGGCAGATTGTTTAGTTATATGAATGCTGATACTGTGTAATCGATTAGCGTGCAACCATAGCACAATACAAGATTTTCACAGGTCTTGATTTTCAAGATCTACAAATTTGAAAACACCATTGGTCGGAGAGCAAGACGATACCAAGACCATAAGGAGAGAAGACCAAGACTGAGACCAACAAAAGTGGTATTGAGACCTATAACACTATTCAACATTTACATTATACGTTACATCAGCAAGCATTCTGTAAATAAGTATCGTTTATTATGGTGAATAAATCGTAAAATCTTTCGTTCGTTAATAATGGTAAGTTACAACTTCATTCATTTGTTAATAATTCATCTAGACTTTTCTTCAAGCTTTTAGATAATAATCAACATAGCATCAATATATCTGATATCAACATTTTCCTTCTAATAACCAATAAAATAACTTGTGCCATAAATAATCACCTGTTGTTCCCATCGTTGTTCCGACGGTGGTCGGCTCGGTGGTCGGCTCGGTGGTCGGCTCGGTGGTCGGCTCGGTGGTCGGCTCGCAATGCAATGTACATTCTGTGCAATTATCCATTAAAAAAAGGAATAGTACATGTAAAGAGTTATGCCGACATCATCTCAATAAGTTCATATTGAACCCAGCACATATAATTTAGGCAAGTTGTATGGTTGTGCTTCCTTTGACTATGCTTAGTGTCCAAAAAAGGTTGCTCACAAATGAACTGCAAGTTATGGTTACTGTCAAATTGTTTAGTTATATGAATGCAGATACTGTGTAATCGATTAGAGTTCAACCATAGCACAATACAAGATTTTCACAGGTCTTGATTTTCAAGACCTACAAATTTGAAAAGACCATTGGTCCGAGAGCAAGACGAGACCAAGACCAGACCAAGACCATATGGAGAGAAGACCAAGACTGAGACCAACAAAAGTGGTATTGAGACCTATAACACTGTTCAACATTTACATTATACGTTATATCAGCAAGCATTCTGTAAATAAGTATCGTTTATTTATTGTGAATAAATCTTAAAATCTTTCTTTCGTTAATAATGGTAAGTTACAACTTCATTCATTTGTTAATAATTCATCTAGACTTTTCTTCAAGCTTTTAGATAATAATCAACATAGCATCAATATATCTGATATCAAAATTTTGCTTCTAATAACCAATAAAATAACTAGTGCCATAAATAATCACCTGTTGTTCCCATCGTTGTTCCGAAGGTGGTCGGCTCGGTGGTCCGCTCGGTGGTCGGGTCGCAATGCAATGTACATTCTGTGCAATTATCCATTAAAAAAAGGAATAGTGTTTTCAGCGTCATTTAAATTATAGTTACATCAGCACACTTTCTGTAAATACGTATCGCTTATTATTTGTGAATAAATCTGCAAATCTTTCGTTCGTTAATAATGGTAAGTTACAATTTCATTCATTTTGTTATTAATTCATGAATGCTCACCTGTTGTTCCGATCGTTGTTGCGATCGTTGTTCCGACGGTCGTGGACTTGGTCGTCGACTCTGTCGTCGACCATGTCGTGGGCTCAGTGGTCGGCTCGGTGGTCGGCTTGGTGGTCGGCTCGGTGGTCGGCTCGGTGGTCGGCTCGGTGGTCGGCTCGGTGGTCGGCTCGGTGGTCGGCTCGCAATGCAATGTACATTCTGTGTAATTATCCATTAAAAAAAGGAATAGTACATGTAAAGAGTTACGCCGACATCATCTCAATAAGTTCATATTGAATCCAGCACGTATAATTTAGGCAAGTTGTATGGTTGTGCTTCCTTTGAGTATGCTTAGTGTCCAAAAAAGGTTGCTCACAAATGAACTGCAAGTTATGGTTACTGTCAGATTGTTTAGTTATATGAATGCTGATACTGTGTAACCGATTAGAGTGCAACCATAGCACAATACAAGATTTTCACAGGACTTGATTTTCAAGACCTACAAATTTGGAAACACCATTGGTCCGAGAGCAAGACGAGACCAAGACCAGACCAAGACCATAAGGAGAGAAGACCAAGAGTGAGACCAACAAAAGTGGTATTGAGACCTATAACACTGTTCAACATTTACATTATACGTTACATCAGCAAGCATTCTGTAAATAAGTTTCGTTTATTATTGTGAATAAATCGTAAAATCTTTCGTTCGTTAATAATGGTAAGTTACAACTTCATTCATTTGTTAATAATTCATCTAGACTTTTCTTCAAGCTTTTAGATAATAATCAACAGAGCATCAATATATCTGATATCAAAATTTTGCTTCTAATAACCAATAAAATAACTAGTGCCATAAATAATCACCTGTTGTTCCCATCGTTGTTCTGACGGTGGTCGGCTCGGTGGTCGGCTCGGTGGTCGGCTCGGTGGTCGTCTCGCAATGCAATGTACATTCTGTGCAATTATCCATTAAAACAAGGAATAGTACATGTAAAGAGTTATGCCGACATCATCTCAATAAGTTCATATTGAACCCAGCACGTATAATTTAGGCAAGTTGTATGGTTGTGCTTCCTTGAGTATGCTTAGTGTCCAAAAAAGGTTGCTCACAAATGAACTGCAAGTTATGGTTACTGTCAGATTGTTAGTTATATGAATGCTGATACTGTGTAATCGATTAGAGTGCAACCGTAGCACAGTACAAGATTTTCACAGGACTTGATTTTCAAGATCTAAAAATTTGGAAACACCATTGGTCGGAGAGCAAGACGAGACCAAGACCAGACCAAGACCATAAGGAGAGAAGACCAAGACTGAGACCAACAAAAGTGGTATTGAGACCTATAACACTGTTCAACATTTACATTATACGTTACATCAGCAAGCATTCTGTAAATAAGTATCGTTTGTCATTGTGAATAAATCTTAAAATCTTTCGTTCGTTAATAATGGTAAGTTACAGCTTCATTCAGTTGTTAATAATTCATCTAGACTTTTCTTCAAGCTTTTAGATAATAATCAACATAGCATCAATATATCTGATATCAAAATGTTGCTTCTAATAACCAATAAAATAACTAGTGCCATAAATAATCACCTGTTGTTCCCATCGTTGTTCCGACGGTGGTCGGCTCGGTGGTCGGCTCGCAATGCAATGTACATTCTGTGCAATTATCCATTAAAAAAAGGAATAGTACATGTAAAGAGTTATGCCGACATCATCTCAATAAGTTCATATTGAACCCAGCACGTATAATTTAGGCAAGTTGTATGGTTGTGCTTCTTTTGAGTATGCTTAGTGTCCAAAAAAGGTTGCTCACAAATGAACTGCAAGTTATGGTTACTGTCAGATTGTTTAGTTATATGAATGCTGATACTGTGTAATCGATTAGAGTGCAACCATAGCACAATACAAGATTTTCACAGGACTTGATTTTCAAGACCTACAAATTTGGAAACACCATTGGTCCGAGAGCAAGACGAGACCAAGACCAGACCAAGACCATAAGGAGAGAAGACCAAGACTGAGACCAACAAAAGTGGTATTGAGACCTATAACACTGTTCAACATTTACATTATATGTTACATCAGCAAGCATTCTGTAAATAAGTATCGTTTGTCATTGTGAATAAATCTTAAAATCGTTCGTTCTTTAATAATGGTAAGTTACAACTTCATTCATTTGTTAATAATTCATCTAGACTTTTCTTCAAGCTTTTAGATAATAATCAACATAGCATCAATATATCTGATATCAAAATTTTGCTTCTAATAACCAATAAAATAACTAGTGCCATAAATAATCACCTGTTGTTCCCATCGTTGTTCCGACGGTGGTCGGCTCGGTGGTCGGCTCGCAATGCAATGTACATTCTGTGCAATTATCCATTAAAAAAAGGAATAGTACATGTAAAGAGTTATGCCGACATCATCTCAATAAGTTCATATTGAACCCAGCACGTATAATTTAGGCAAGTTGTATGGTTGTGCTTCCTTGAGTATGCTTAGTGTCCAAAAATGGTTGCTCACAAATTAACTGCAAGTTATGGTTACTGGCAGATTGTTTAGTTATATGAATGCTGATACTGTGTAATCGATTAGCGTGCAACCATAGCACAATACAAGATTTTCACAGGTCTTGATTTTCAAGATCTACAAATTTGAAAATACCATTGGTCCGAGAGCAAGACGATACCAAGACCATAAGGAGAGAAGACCAAGACTGAGACCAACAAAAGTGGTATTGAGACCTATAACACTGTTCAACATTTACATTATACGTTACATCAGCAAGCATTCTGTAAATAAGTATCGTTTATTATGGTGAATAAATCGTAAAATCTTTCGTTCGTTAATAATGGTAAGTTACAACTTCATTCATTTGTTAATAATTCATCTAGACTTTTCTTCAAGCTTTTAGATAATAATCAACATAGCATCAATATATCTGATATCAACATTTTCCTTCTAATAACCAATAAAATAACTTGTGCCATAAATAATCACCTGTTGTTCCCATCGTTGTTCCGACGGTGGTCGGCTCGGTGGTCGGCTCGGTGGTCGGCTCGCTGGTCGGCTCGCAATGCAATGTACATTCTGTGCAATTATCCATTAAAAAAAGGAATAGTACATGTAAAGAGTTATGCCGACATCATCTCAATAAGTTCATATTGAACCCAGCACATATAATTTAGGCAAGTTGTATGGTTGTGCTTCCTTTGAGTATGCTTAGTGTCCAAAAAAGGTTGCTCACAAATGAACTGCAAGTTATGGTTACTGTCAAATTGTTTAGTTATATGAATGCAGATACTGTGTAATCGATAAGAGTTCAACCATAGCACAATACAAGATTTTCACAGGTCTTGATTTTCAAGACCTACAAATTTGAAAAGACCATTGGTCCGAGAGCAAGACGAGACCAAGACCAGACCAAGACCATATGGAGAGAAGACCAAGACTGAGACCAACAAAAGTGGTATTGAGACCTATAACACTGTTCAACATTTACATTATACGTTATATCAGCAAGCATTCTGTAAATAAGTATCGTTTATTATTGTGAATAAATCTTAAAATCTTTCTTTCGTTAATAATGCTAAGTTACAACTTCATTCATTTGTTAATAATTCATCTAGACTTTTCTTCAAGCTTTTAGATAATAATCAACATAGCATCAATATATCTGATATCAAAATTTTGCTTCTAATAACCAATAAAATAACTAGTGCCATAAATAATCACCTGTTGTTCCCATCGTTGTTCCGAAGGTGGTCGGCTCGGTGGTCGGCTCGGTGGTCCGCTCGGTGGTCGGGTCGCAATGCAATGTACATTCTGTGCAATTATCCATTAAAAAAAGGAATAGTGTTTTCAGCGTCATTTAAATTATAGTTACATCAGCACACTTTCTGTAAATACGTATCGCTTATTATTTGTGAATAAATCTGCAAATCTTTCGTTCGTTAATAATGGTAAGTTACAATTTCATTCATTTTGTTATTAATTCATGAATGCTCACCTGTTGTTCCGATCGTTGTTGCGATCGTTATTCCGACGGTCGTGGCCTTGGTCGTCGACTCTGTCGTCGACCATGTCGTGGGCTCAGTGGTCGGCTCGGTGGTCGGCTTGGTGGTCGGCTCGGTGGTCGGCTCGGTGGTCGGCTCGGTGGTCGGCTCGGTGGTCGGCTCGGTGGTCGGCTCGCAATGCAATGTACATTCTGTGTAATTATCCATTAAAAAAAGGAATAGTACATGTAAAGAGTTACGCCAACATCATCTCAATAAGTTCATATTGAACCCAGCATGTATAATTTAGGCAAGTTGTATGGTTGTGCTTCCTTTGAGTATGCTTAGTGTCCAAAAAAGGTTGCTCACAAATGAACTGCAAGTTATGGTTACTGTCAGATTGTTTAGTTATATGAATGCTGATACTGTGTAACCGATTAGAGTGCAACCATAGCACAATACAAGATTTTCACAGGACTTGATTTTCAAGACCTACAAATTTGGAAACACCATTGGTCCGAGAGCAAGACGAGACCAAGACCAGACCAAGACCATAAGGAGAGAAGACCAAGAGTGAGACCAACAAAAGTGGTATTGAGACCTATAACACTGTTCAACATTTACATTATACGTTACATCAGCAAGCATTCTGTAAATAAGTATCGTTTATTATTGTGAATAAATCGTAAAATCTTTCGTTCGTTAATAATGGTAAGTTACAACTTCATTCATTTGTTAATAATTCATCTAGACTTTTCTTCAAGCTTTTAGATAATAATCAACATAGCATCAATATATCTGATATCAAGATTTTGCTTCTAATAACCAATAAAATAACTAGTGCCATAAATAATCACCTGTTGTTCCCATCGTTGTTCCGACGGTGGTCGGCTCGGTGGTCGGCTCGGTGGTCGGCTCGCTGGTCGGCTCGCAATGCAATGTACATTCTGTGTAATTATCCATTAAAAAAAGGAATAGTACATGTAAAGAGTTATGCCGACATCATCTCAATAAGTTCATATTGAACCCAGCACGTATAATTTAGGCAAGTTGTATGGTTGTGCTTCCTTGAGTATGCTTAGTGTCCAAAAAAGGTTGCTCACAAATGAACTGCAAGTTATGGTTACTGTCAGATTGTTAGTTATATGAATGCTGATACTGTGTAATCGATTAGAGAGCAACCGTAGCACAATACAAGATTTTCACAGGACTTGATTTTCAAGACCTAAAAATTTGGAAACACCATTGGTCCGAGAGCAAGACGAGACCAAGACCATAAGGAGAGAAGACCAAGACTGAGACCAACAAAAGTGGTATTGAGACCTATAACACTGTTCAACATTTACATTATACGTTACATCAGCAAGCATTCTGTAAATAGTATCGTTTATTATTGTGAATAAATCTTAAAATCTTTCGTTCGTTAAAAATGGTAAGTTACAACTTCATTCATTTGTTAATAATTCATCTAGACTTTTCTTCAAGCATTTAGATAATAATCAACATAGCATCAATATATCTGATATCAAAATGTTGCTTCTAATAACCAATAAAATAACTAGTGCCATAAATAATCACCTGTTGTTCCCATCGTTGTTCCGACGGTGGTCGGCTCGGTGGTCGGCTCGCAATGCAATGTACATTCTGTGCAATTATCCATTAAAAAAAGGAATAGTACATGTAAAGAGTTATGCCGACATCATCTCAATAAGTTCATATTGAACCCAGCACGTATAATTTAGGCAAGTTGTATGGTTGTGCTTCTTTTGAGTATGCTTAGTGTCCAAAAAAGGTTGCTCACAAATGAACTGCAAGTTATGGTTACTGTCAGATTGTTTAGTTATATGAATGCTGATACTGTGTAATCGATTAGAGTGCAACCATAGCACAATACAAGATTTTCACAGGACTTGATTTTCAAGACCTACAAATTTGGAAAGACCATTGGTCCGAGAGCAAGACGAGACCAAGACCAGACCAAGACCATAAGGAGAGAAGACCAAGACTGAGACCAACAAAAGTGGTATTGAGACCTATAACACTATTCAACATTTATATTATACGTTACATCAGCAAGCATTCTGTAAATAAGTATCGTTTGTCATTGTGAATAAATCTTAAAATCTTTCGTTCGTTAATAATGGTAAGTTACAACTTCATTCATTTGTTAATAATTCATCTAGACTTTTCTTCAAGCTTTTAGATAATAATCAACATAGCATCAATATATCTGATATCAAAATTGTGCTTCTAATAACCAATACAATAACTAGTGCCATAAATAATCACCTGTTGTTCCCATCGTTGTTCCGACGGTGGTCGGCTCGGTGGTCGGCTGGCAATGCAATGTACATTCTGTGCAATTATCCATTAAAAAAAGGAATAGTACATGTAAAGAGTTATGCCGACATCATCTCATTAACCCTTTCAGTACCAGCCCATTTTTCACAGTGTGACCTTCCATACCAGGTAAATACTGGTGCAGATAATCCCTTGTGTACCATAGCAATTTTGGGGGCTTCTAATGAAGAGCGCCACCACTCTACACTCTGTAGTTAATGTACATGCACATGTGTGCAATTCCACTGTACAGCATGCAGCTTTAAGTATTACAAATAACATTTGGAAGATTTGAAACTTTGCATGATTACATTCATTCATTCATTCATTGATGGTTTATTATACTAAAAATGTCACATGGGAGCCAAAGGCTGAATTGCGTGCACTTTTTACAATGTGTTACAATTAATACAATTAAAATAAAACAATTACAATTTCAGAATTTAAAATGTATATACATACAAACACGCTAAAACAGGTGTAATAAAATAATTAAGAAATTAAAAATATGTTGCTAAATAATGTAATAATTTATGTGTGTTGTAGTGTTAAGTAGATTAATAAAATACGGAATGGCACTATTACGAAATCTCTGAGTTTTACAGAAATACTGTTGATATTTAACCTTTTGTCTCAAAAAACAGTCAACAGGATTTTTCAAAGGAATAATTTTGATACTGAGGATGGCTAGCTAAAGCAGTGGCAAAATCAACACAGATATTGTGTCTTCTCACTTCCAGGGTTTGAAATTTACATACTGATAGGGCCAGGTTGTAAGATACATAATCAACACCAAGGATAATTCTACAGGCTCTTTTCTGGATACTTTCTATCAGATTAATCTGTTTCTGAGTAAGAGCCTTATTGAATACTGGGACACATTTACAATTTCTAACATAATGTTTATGCCATTCTGAACTATCTATCTATTGATTGAAGGACATTCAATCAAAATGACCCCCCCCCCCATTCAATGTTGGTTGGGATTGTGGGCACACGAACACAGTTGTTGACCAACATTGAATAGAGAGAGAAGAAGAGGGGTAGGGAGCCAAGAGTGATGGAGATTCGAATGTGTAGAAAGAGTGGCCCAAAAAACTGATTAATTTACAATAACAAATCCACTTTTTGGTTATAATTTTTATGAAAATACATTCACCGGCGATTGCACTCTATTTTGAACAGTAAGGTTGAATAATTATGCTCGTTAATATAGTTTACACATAAATCTAAGGTGTCTGCTTACCACAACAATAATTAGTTGTTGGCAAGTCGGTTATCTCAAAATAGGTTGTTTGCAATTTATGCAAAGTGCAAAGTATGGTATTTCTCAAAGCAAGGAACTACGCACATCGGATATGTACATTGTTTACATATCATCCTCGTTTGTTTTCTATTGTGTAATCGCCGGTTGCTACAAACAATGCAGTCACGTTTTCTTCCGGAAGGGATTTTGCCAGGATAATGCATTTTCTCCATCAGCCGAACAGGAAGGTTATTCGCATTGGATTGTGTAAAACGCAGCATTGTATTACGTTCCCAACCTGTGAGTAGGCCGTCTATGACTTGAAGACGGAAGTCAAGATTACTGACATGCTTGTTTGTTGGTATGCTGTTGAAAATTACCGTGGCATTGAGCATGGATATGTTCAACATACTGAAAAACACTCGTTTCCACCATTTCAAACTTCTGTGTGTATGTGTGTAGTACTGAAAAATTTGATTAGCGAGATCGGTTCCTCCCATGAATTTGTTGTAGTTATCTGTAGATTTGGGCTTAGCAATTTCACGAAATCCACTTTCGCTCTTCTTACACCGAATTTGTTTTGTAATTACTTGGCAATCACCTACATTTGTTAGGAGTACAACATTTTTGTTATCATGCCAAACAATGCATAACTGACCAGCCTTCTCATAAAATTTTGGGTTATCTCCTTTTCATTCTATTTGTCTTTGGGTGGGCTGCATTCGGTATTCCCTGTGCAGTATAACGCACTGGACCACAACATCCAAATCCTAATTGAGACAGTTTGGATACCAGAGCTGGTCTGTTAAAGTAATTATCACAATAAATTACATGTCCTTTATGTTCAAGTCCATTTAGAAGTTCAACGACGACTTCTCCTGGGATGGTTAGGTCAGAGGATGGCACTTTGAGGGGATGAATCGGTATCTACATGTACATGTAGCCTTCTTGAAGTTTTTTGTCTCCTTGGCAGCAGCTCCTGTGTACAGCATCCACGAATAGGTGTAACCCGTCTCTGACTCGTTCAAAGAGAATGCCTTAATTCCCCATTTGACCGGTTTTCTGGGCATGTACTGTAGAAACCGAGGCGTCCCTTAAATTTGAGCATACTCTCATCAGGAGATAGGTTCTGTCCAGGGTAATAGAGGCTGCGAAATTTGGGGAGGAGGACATTCAGCAAAGGCCTAACTTTCTTAAGCTTGTCACATCCAGAGGCTGGTTCAGGCAACCGGTTGTCGGAGAGGTGAACAAATCGCAGAATGGAAATAAATCTATTTCTTGACATTATGGATGGATAAAATGACATCCGTAGAACTTCATATGTTGACCAGTACATACTGTACTGAGGCGACTTGTTGATGCCCATAGCAAGCAGTAGCGCTACAAATGCCATCATTTCATTCGAGTGAGTGGGGGTCCAGGAGGTTTCTGAAACAGTTTGCTCTGCGTAGCGGTTTGTTTCGTCTACAAGCAGATCCCAGACGGCACTGCAGAAGAACAACTGAAATACCTGTACTGCAGAAAGGCCTGAGAAGTCACATGCAGGACCAGAGCTTCCGGTGAATTGCATCGGCTTCCTGCTGAGATGACTGATCTCTTTCCAACCCGATCTGAAGTCTGTTTTCTTCCATCTGGATTTGGCATTTTACTGCGGAAGGAAGAGACAAAATGCATGAGGGTGCTTTTCGTCTATCACCCCGTATAATTTATGAAAAGTGTGCCTAAAATTGGCACTATTTCCGCTGTTTTTGATGACCAGATTGATGAAATTTTGGGGACTTTTTATAATCTCGTAATACAATAATTTTAATTTGGGGAAGGTCCACAGTTATCATGGCAACGGTTGTAATGTAATTAAATATCCATTTGTTTTTAGTGTCATGCAAAATAATGCAATTGCATATATTTCGTCTTTAATAACATGTTACACGCCGTCTTCTATATTTTGAATACATAAATGAATAACATAATCACGTGATAAATCTTTTAATCCAACATGGCCGCCAATGGTGGCCATCTTGGCTTTTTAAATTGACGGCCATTTATTTAGAGTATAGATGTTTGGTGTGGTTTTTTTTGTTGGGGGGCAATAGTTTACTCACGATCTCGTCAAACATGAAATTACGCGGAAAAGAGCATACGTAAAATAGAACTGGCATTTATCTACACTCAATGTTAAATTCGTTGCATACAGCTTAAAATGAAGCTATTCTCAAAATCCAATTAAAAACTGATGTTAAAAGGGTAGGCCTAGTGCCTAACTAATGTTATACGGTCATGACCTACACAATATAAATACCTCATCCTGCGGATCCACGTCGCTCGAATGTCCTTTTTCGCCTTCGCTTGAGGATTCATCATCGCTGCTTTCATCATTCTCCGTGTCGATCTCCATTTCCGAGTCACTATCATCAAATATCTCTGCCAAAATGGCAGCATTTCTATCGCTGTCCATGATTAAGTTTCGATTCGGCAGCCACTATGACTATCCCGCAGCCACTTTTGCAAAGGTGCCATTTGTATCCCCTGGTCTGGAACAATGACCACAAATATGTGCCATTTGGCGCCCGCGGTATGGATAGGGATAAGTTCATATTGAACCCAGCACGTATAATTTAGGCAAGTTGTATGGTTGTGCTTCCTTGAGTATGCTTAGTGTCCAAAAAAGGTTGCTCACAAATTAACTGCAAGTTATGGTTACTGGCAGATTGTTTAGTTATATGAATGCTGATACTGTGTAATCGATTAGCGTGCAACCATAGCACAATACAAGATTTTCATAGGTCTTGATTTTCAAGATCTACAAATTTGAAAACACCATTGGTCCGAGAGCAAGACGAGACCAAGACCATAAGGAGAGAAGACCAAGACTGAGACCAACAAAAGTGGTATTGAGACCTATAACACTGTTCAACATTTACATTATACGTTACATCAGCAAGCATTCTGTAAATAAGTATCGTTTATCATTGTGAATAAATCTTAAAATCTTTCGTTCGTTAATATTGGTAAGTTACAACTCCATTCATTTGTTAATAATTCATCTAGACTTTTCTTCAAGCCTTTAGATAATAATCAACATAGCATCAATATATCTGATATCAAAATTTTGCTTCTAATAACCAATAAAATAACTAGTGCCATAAATAATCACCTGTTGTTCCCATCGTCGTTCCGACGGTGGTCGGCTCGGTGGTCGGCTCGGTGGTCGGCTCGCAATACAATGTACATTCTGTGCAATTATCCATTAAAAAAAGGAATAGTACATGTAAAGAGTTATGCCGACATCATCTCAATAAGTTCATATTGAACCCAGCACGTATAATTTAGGCAAGTTGTATGGTTGTGCTTCCTTTGAGTATGCTTAGTGTCCAAAAAAGGTTGCTCACAAATGAACTGCAAGTTATGGTTACTGTCAGATTGTTTAGTTATATGAATGCTGATACTGTGTAATCGATTAGAGTGCAACCATAGCACAATACAAGATTTTCACAGGTCTTGATTTTCAAGACCTACAAATTTGAAAACACCATTGGTCCGAGAGCAAGACCAGACCAAGACCATAAGGAGAGAAGACCAAGACTGAGACCAACAAAAGTGGTATTGAGACCTATAACACTGTTCAAAATTTACATTATACGTTACATCAGCAAGCATTTTGTAAATAAGTATCGTTTATTATTGTGAATAAATCGTAAAATCTTTCGTTCGTTAATAATGGTAAGTTACAACTTCATTCATTTGTTAATAATTCATCTAGACTTTTCTTTAAGCTTTTAGATAATAATCAACATAGCATCAATATATCTGATATCAAAATTTTGCTTCTAATAACCAATAAAATAACTAGTGCCATAAATAATCACCTGTTGTTCCCATCGTTGTTCCGACGGTGGTCGGCTCGGTGGTCGGGTCGCAATGCAATGTACATTCTGTGCAATTATCCATTAAAAAAAGGAATAGTGTTTTCAGCGTCATTTACATTATAGTTACATCAGCACACTTTCTGTAAATACGTATCGCTTATTATTTGTGAATAAATCTGCAAATCTTTCGTTCGTTAATAATGGTAAGTTACAATTTCATTCATTTTGTTATTAATTCATGAATGCTCACCTGTTGTTCCGATCGTTGTTGCGATCGTTGTTCCGACGGTCGTGGACTTGGTCGTCGACTCTGTCGTCGACCCTGTCGTGGGCTCGGTGGTCGGCTCGGTGGTCGGCTCGGTGGTCGGCTCGGTGGTCGGCTCGGTGGTCGGCTCGGTGGTCGACACGGCTGGAGAGGCTGTGTAATCAGGAGTTAATTCTGTTACACACAAATATTACAAAATATTACCAATGTTTTCAGCGTCATGGGAAAGACTGAATTGCTGTGTCGCTGGTGTCTTTTCGGACGAATAACCCCTAGATTTCGGCGTCCCTCAGGGCTCGATCATTGGACCACTGCTTTTCAACTTCTATACCAAACCTGTTTCTGACATAATAGAGAGTCATCAATTACATTACCACATTTATGCAGACGATACTAAGCTTTACACGTACTTTAATCCCTCCATTACTGGCGATTCTCATAGGGCACTTCACAAGCTCTCTACCTGTATCGCAAGAATTAAACAATGGACGGTTCTCAACAAACTTAAGTTTAATGACAGTAAAACAGAGGTTTTTTTTATTGCTGCTTCCCCTCGTGCCATCAACTCACTGTCGGGTCTTACACTTCGGGTAGGAGATACAATAATTCAGCCTTCGAGCACAGTCAGGAACCTTGGGGTCATATTTGATTCTACCATGTCCATGTCGCACCATATCACCTCCGTCTGTAAATCCTTAAACTTCCACTTACGCAACTTAAATCACATTCGCAAATACATCGATCAACCCACTTGCCATCACGCAGTACGCTCTCTCATCCTCTCCCGCCTTGACTACTGTAATTCTCTGTTGTACGGTGTTAATCAAGTGGAGATCAACAGACTCCAGAAAATACAAAATCGAGCTGCTAGGCTGGTATACTCAGTCGGCCGATTCTCCGATGCCCCGGAACTTCTGCAACAATTACACTGGTTACCTGGTAAACATCGCATCCTTTTTAAATTACTTTTCAATCTTTTCAAGTGCCAACATGGCGTAGCTCCTCCCTGCCTGACTGACCTATTGTCCTCTTATGTCCCAGGTAGGGGCTTCGGTCTTCATCTGATACATCCCGTTTATATGTAAATATAAAATCACACAAAACTGGTGACAAAGCTTTTGCCATAGATGGCCCTAAGGAATGGAACAAACTCCCTGTTCACATCAGACATTCTTCTTCAATCCAGATTTTTTTTAAACTTCTCAAAACCTTTCTCTTCTAATTTCCTTTGTAGCCATTGGTAGGTTTTCATTCTTGATTTGTTAAGCGATTTGATCTTGTTAAAGGCGCTATATAAATACCCGTTTATTATTATTATTATTATTATTATTATTATTGCATATGTGTCAGCCTTGGTATACATTTTAACAGATTACCCAATTAAAGTTCATATTTATTTTATTATGCAAGCATTGGGATAGTTCAACCTTAGTACTGATCATCAATTCCTTAAACACAAACTGGTGTAAAGATATTAAAGGGACAGTATTGTCACAATCAGAGCAGCCTTTCTACAGGGCAAGGAATCAGTATCCTAGTTAAAGATGAACACAGTGTCTGAAAATTACTGGCTCATTTATGACCTTATCATGTGAGTATTATTTTCTGTCACTGAGTTAATCTAGAACTTGAACTCTGATTACATGTCCTGTTGATTGTGATGATAGTGCCACCTTTAAACAATAACTTTAAAATGACTATTTATGAACTTGTATTTTAAACAGTTCAAGAGAAATAAATACATAAAACAATCAGAAGATCATTTCATTATTGTTTCTTTTCATTTTACAGTTATCCTTCAAATTACAATGTGTTAGGCCGTCCTAACAAGGTAAGCATTAGTCTTGTGCAAGACCGTTATTATGTGGATCCTAGTTACACGATCCCGCGGCCCGCGCCAGTCGTAAATCACCCACCGTAGCTGGCGCTATACAATTTTGACGATCAAGGGTGCACCCCACTAAATAGTGAGGAATTCATGCGCCGAGCTATTTATCATAAAGTGTATGCCCTCAAATTTTTCTGAAAAACAAAGATTTGAGGCCCATTCATTTGATGGATTGTGTAAAAATGGCCCACTATCATAACCTGGGGGTCCTTGGCTTCCAACTGTGAGTATTTTGGACACACTAGGCCCTGAAAAAGTGGTCCTAATTTGATTTCAAGCGTAAGGCCTTTTTCCAAAATGGCTGCTTTTCAGTGTGGACGTTTTCACTACTGTAGAGGGTGGTTTTCATTGGGATGAGAATAACTCCCTGGAAACCTGGACTTTAGAAAGTAAATAGAGAAGAATATAAAAGGTTATATATCGATCAATATTTTTTCTTTTGGTTTTAAAAACTGTGGGACTTCTAAGTATTTTTTAATGATTTTTGAATATTTTGTATTTAGCACTGTTTACTATGGGAGTTTATTTAGTGGGGTGCACCCATCAGGGCCGCTAATACTCTGGAAGGTGGGTGGCGCGGCCGTGGACAGGAATGAATGGCGCCCGCAGCGGCAATTGGTTTATCAAATCACAGTGGATCGGCGCGGCGTATACGTATAAAATCACGAGTAACGTCTTGCACCAAGACTAGGTAAGCATGTGTTCCTTATAGAAAGATGCACTTATTTATGGCAATTTTCTATAGAAATTTAACAGTTTAAGCTGATTGTTGCTGAATGTTACATAAAAAACAAGAAATTTGGTTTATTTGATTGTTTGCCATAGATAACGCTTCTTAATACATGGAAGACATGCTTATCTCATTCCGGGTCAACATTAATCTGACCCGTTAGTCCGGGTTGAATATGACCCGACACTTTCCGGGTCAGGATGACCCAAATAGTTGGGTCAGATTATTTGACCCGAAAAACGGGTCAAATAATCTGACCCAACTTTACAGGTCAGAATATGACCCGACCCTTTCCGGGTCATATTCTGACCCGGGAGTCAAATCTGACCCGGGAGTTATTAGAGTGAGTAGTGCAACCCGTCTGACCAGGTAATTCCGGTTGTTTTTTGAGGGGCTCTCGACCAATCAGAAGGCCGGATTTCGGTCACGTGATGCCTAATTAGCATAAATTAACATAATTTGTGGAGCCGGTGGACCGAACCATTTTTTACTGGAGGGGTGATTAAAATGTGTGAGGGACGTAATATTTCGTAAGATTTTGTTTATATTTATTATTATAAGTAAGATTATATTTATTATTAAATTTATTATTATATTACGGTATGTAAGATTAAAAAGGTCCTTTATGAAATAAAAACCTAACATATGTAAGGTTAAAAAGGCCTTTCATCAAAATAATAACAAAATACCTACATAAAGTCCTATGAATAACTATGATAATAAATGTTTACAAACGCGAATGGATCATTCCTGTAAATGCAATGAGTCATCACAATTGAGGGGTTTTTCCCCCAGTCTAGTTCCCCAAAATCACCAGTTGCAAATCCCAGCTACGTAGCAAAGCAGAGTGGAACAGACTATTTATATATGTACAAGTTATGTGCGAGCAGTGACTCAATTGGCGTGGAGTGTGAATGCAACTATTTCCCCTGGTTCAATAATGTACGAGTCCATAGACCGAACAGCGTCGCATGGTTCGTTGTCGTCTGTTGTCTAGCTGCTGTATGAACGTGTTCGAACAGGCCCGCGTTTATGACCGAACGAATCATTAGTCAACAATGGTCGCGTGGCCTTTGTACGTTCATGTAAACAACACGTAGTGACTGACCTTGGTCAAGATTGTATTAGCACAACGTATGCAACGAAGGTATATGGAGGAAGGATGGTCTAACATAATTGGGTGTTTACAAAAATACACGTCTAAACAAGTACGTTTACCGCTGTAATTGGATCCCGACAGGATGACAACCGAAAGTTTAACATTCACTCTTGCGAATAGTGCGGCAAATTTGTCATTCATTAAAATAAAATATATATAGCTACACAAGTTACACCCATTAACTTATATAACTCAACCTGTATAAAATGTTGTGTATTGTCAGGTTTGAAAATACCAACTACACTGTTCTTATTCTCTTCTTTTTGGTTGTTTATTTATTTTATTTTTAGTTAGTTAAGTTTTCATATTTACGTGTTTTTTATTTCTTTTCTTTTCATTGCTGTTTTTTGTTAACGTTATGGCCCATATAATGCATTTGGTACTTTATTCTACATACATATAAAATAATATATAAATAATAATAATAATAATAGTCATAATAATAACAATAAAATAAATAAATAATTTGGAAAAAATCATAAGAAAAAATAAACTAATAGTAATAAAAGGAAATAAGTATATGATCGCCCAGTCTGTGTTGAGTCGGGGTTTTCCAAAGATGACGTCACATACTACAACACAAGTTAACAGGCGTGTCGGAACTTGTTCTCAGTAATGGCGGGAAGTTGGAAATAGTGATTCATTTATACTCAGTGAAAAACACGGGAACTTAATTATTTCAGTGCAGGAAAATCGGTCAGAAAGAAAAAGACATTAAAAAGAAATGTTTATGTTAACGCAAAGTTTTAAACAGTGTTTGAAGTAACTTGTGATTAAATTTAAATCTGAATTAAAAAGAAAAAAATCACTAATACAACAATTAAACAGATCTGTAAATTACAAACTTTACATATTTATGTAATTATCACCAAAGTTTATCAAAACCGGAAAAAAAATCTCTGTAACGTCGAACAGAACCTTGTTTGTTTCAATGGATGTAAAGTTGTTAAACAGTCCTCGAAAAGTTCATTTTGGAGATGTTACATTATTAAACAAATTTGTAATTGTATTTTGTTACTTATTTTTATTTATATATATATATATATATATATATATATATATATATATATATATATATATATATATATATATTTTTATTTTTTCAATATATTTCTATTTATTTATTTATTTTTAATTTTTTTTGTTAAATCAAAATATTGCTTATGTAAACTTTAAGTTTTAAAATTTAAAATTATTTATTTTCAAACTCGGTTGGTAGTAAAGTCTTGGTAAAATTTATAAGATAGACCTTTCATGCTTTGGAGAAAGAATGTCAATACACTCCATCAACAACACGCAGGAAGGGTACAAGAAAGGACCATGAAGATCCGTTGTGCTGACCAACGTGACGTCTCATCGATCGACGAACCGTGACGTCACTAGACATGTCAGCTCTTGTTTTGCAAACAGGACACCCAACTCGTGACGTAATGTACCGCGTAGAGGCTTGCTGTGTGCTATGATTTCTCTCTTTTGCCTTTTCCAGGCGTTTTATTGTTTATCCATCAATACAATTACATGTCAAACGCACACAATTGTACAAAACAAAAGAAGAAACAGAAGCATTACAAATTAATTAACAGACAAATGTTTTGAAATTTGGTATAATACAGTTTGTGAATACATTTTTTTTTTTTTTACGTTTTCCAAAGAAGTTTATAATTAAAAGTAGTGTTTGAATTGAATGCGTTAATTACTCTGCATTTGTACACAGTGAAAGAGGCTGTTATTATTAAGAGGTTAACCGTGTCGAAATTAATATCATTAATATTATAGCCTACCACTATTTCTTTTAACTTAATGTCATGCTTGATGCGTAAGTTAAGATTCATGAGATAGCTAATGTTCCAAAATTGTTTCAGAGACTTACAGGAAAACAAATAGTGATTGATGTCGTCAAGTTCATTACATATAGTAACTAGACGAGCTACTTAAATTCCATTTAGTCAGGTTAGTTTCATTTGGGAGGATGTTGTATATTAATTTGAAACTGAATTCTTTATATTTATTTATATGTAGTTTTTTAATCTTAAAATTCCAAAATTGTATCCAATTATAGTCATGTGGGAGTTGTAAGAAGGTTTTCCAGTACACTTCACTTCTACTTACGTGTTGTTTGTTCTTAATAATAATTATTATACACTGTCTTGGATGCAAATTGTTCAGGTCAGTCGTGTGATTATCCCCATTCAGAACTCTTTCATTTATAGAGGGAGCAATGAATTGAGTCAGTTTGGCAGCCGCTAGTTTCTTGATCCAAATGTTAGGTATTGCTTTTCTGATCTGATATATATACGTCTCAGTAATGTAGTTTGTTTTGTTGATGAGCTGATTTCGAATGTCAGTAGCGTGAACAAATACTTTAGGACAAAAGTCTCCTACAAACACAATACCAGACTTAATCCAATGCTTAAAGATAAACGGTTTACCGTTAATTTGTATGAGACTGTTGCCCCATAGGATTTGATTTCTAATTTCTGCGGGGTCTAATTCCAAACCGGAAACACTGACGTCGTTTTCTTTTAATTCGAACCATGACCTTATCATATCTATATAAACTGTAGGTACATTACCAATTGGCCTGTCCATCAATTTAATAATGTCCGCAGGAAGGCAGTTAAATTGAAAAAGTAACGGACCTCCTCCATATGGAGATAGAACCTTCTTAGCAAGGCATTTCCGTGATCCATGGGAAGTATCACACAATCGTTTTACCCACATTACTTTGAGAACTTTAATTTGTGACGGAAGATCAATCATTCGTAACCCTCCTTCACTAATATCACCAATCATTGTTTCTCTTTTCACTTTTTTCGTATTTTGATTACCAAACAAAGTGAAAAAGCAATCGTTCGACAGCCTTAATAATAGAGTTTGGAACATAATTTCAGAGATACCGAGATTAGTATATGGGGGTTGTGAAAAAATGATATTAAAAAACAAAATATGTTTTTAAGAAAATATTTTTTTTAATAAGAAAAGAAAAATATTTTAAAAGAAAAATACGGCGGTGTTTTTAATTGCATAAAGAAAAACCTGAAAAGAATAAAATTTTAATTAGAAAAAAAAGTGTAATTTTTTAGAACGTGACGCGCGTGTTTTGTTGTGTAAAATATTAATATTTTTTGTAAGAAAGTATAAATTTAAATAAGAAATAAAAATTTATAAAAGATCCGTAAGCACAACTCCCAAAAAATGTAAATTTTCCAGAAGCCCCTTTTTTCATATACTACTGAGGTGTATAGAAGAAAAAAATTGAACTTAAAAAAATTGATAAAAAAAAGTAAGTTTAAAAATTTAAAAATCAAAAAAATATTATGTAGTATTATAGTAAAGAGAGAGAATGGAAACCAAAAAATATTTATCGAAATGGACATTACAAGAATTGAAAGATGAAAAAATGGCAGAGTCGGTTGTTATAAGGTACATTATAAACAAAAATATTTTGATTGACAAACTACATCTGTATAAAAACGTACCGTTATATCGTATAGATTTTTTACAAGCAATTTTTTCAAACGAAATCCAAAAAACCCCAATTATGATTATAAATTATAATTTTTCACTCATTAGGTCGTATTCTGCTTCAGATTATTTATCATTACAATTGGATAATTATACAAATAAAAAAAATTATCCAATTTCATATTTATATATTTATGATGTTAAAAAATATATATATAATAAAATATCACATTTAGTGTTTGAAATAAGTGAGTTAATTGATAATTATATAACTACAGAATTTATGTTTTACAGTGACGATGAAACAATTTACAATCAGATTGTTAATCATTGTTTATGGAATCGCTTAACTTTACGCCTACCAGACGATTGTGAATTTTGGATTTCGTTTTAAAATAGATTTTAATAAAATGAAAAATCAAAAAAATATTATGTTGATAATAATAAATGGAGAGAACAGAAAAAAGAAAATATTTATCGAAACAAAGATTACAAGAATTGAAAGATGAAAAAATGGCAGAGTTGGTTGTTGATATAAAGTACTTTATATCAAAACATTTTTTAGGAGACAAACTAAAAATGTATAAAAATGTACCGTTATATCGTATAGATACTTTTCACTGTTGTTTACCACGATCAAAACATCAAGTAATAAATTATAATGTTTTACTCGTTGAGTCAATTAATTATAATGATGCTAATTATTTAATTTTTAAATTAGAAAATTTTAAAAATAACAAAAAATATAATCGTACACATTTATATATTTATGATGTAAAAAAAAATATACATTATCAAATAACACATTTTACGTGCAATGAAGTGGGTGAGATAATTAATAATAGTTTTATAAAATTAGACTGGATATTTTATTGTAACGATAAAAAAATTTACAATCGACTTGCTAAAAATGTTTATGATTGTAATTATAACTATATGAATTGTTGGGTAAAAGACGATTTTGAATTATGGTTTTCATTTGAAATAATTGCTTTAAAAAATTGAAAAAGCAAAATAATATTATGTAGATAACTAGTAAAGATGTTAATGGAAAATAAAAGATTAAGAAAGTTTATTCCTTGCGAATGGCTTTTAGTTGGTAAAACGGACAAGTGTAGTAAACCAAGTAGTTGTGGTGGTGTATTTTGTGGGTTGCACGCGTATCGAACAAAACGTGGAAAAAGTATACCAACAAAGTGTAAAAGATGTAAAAAAGGTACAAAATCAAAAACGAATATATGTACAAAATGTAATAAAGTATTAAAAATGCAATATTTAACACGCGTTGATAAACAAGTAAAAAGAAATTATATTTTAGTGATGAAAGAGTTGTTAGAAAAAACTATACGTTAATAGTGACTATATTTAAAAAAAATTATAATTACAGCGTTGGCGCTGACGGGGTGTACGGGGGTGGTCTATCAGTTGTTTTTACTCGCTCCGCTACTTGCGAAGCGAGTTTTTCATTACGCTTTGCGTCAGCATAATCATTTTTATTTACAGTAAAATTTAATTTAAACTCATAAGTTTTTCTACAAGATTTATGACATCTTTTTGGGGGGGATCTAAATTACCCTTTGGATTTTCTTTATCATTTTTATCACTACTTGATTTATTCTTGTTATTACTTTGAGTAAGTGGTGTTGGTTTTTTAGAGTTGTTACGAATAACTTCTTTCGTTTTAGAAAATTTATCTCGTTCTTCACATATTAAATGAAATTCATTTTGTGTAATAACACCGTCTTCAATCGCTTTTGAAACGTGGTTTTCAATCGTGTTAAGTTTAGAAGAAGCTAAAAAATTTATTTCATCGTGTTTTTTAGCTCTTTTATATAATTTAAATTTTGCGTATCTTAAAGCAAACGCTGCACTACCTAACCCTAAAGCTAAACCTTCTAAAACAAATCCTACGGGCGATGATACAACGGTAGCGATACTAGCAATTCCAATAGCTCCTGCTCCCATACAACCCAATTCAGCTATTGTTTCTACGATACTACAAGCGTTAATAATTTTATTATATTTTTTATATACGGCTTCACGATGATTTATTTCAATTCGTAATTCTTTTTGAATATCATCGATTTTTTGTAATCGAAATGTTTTAGCATTATCCTCCATAGGCGGTAAATTTGGATAAAGTACATTCGTTGATTCTATAGGTACGCTCATTGTTTTCTATTAATAGTAAAAGATTATTTAAAAAAACTTTTTTAATTAAATGGAATATTATTAATTTTCATATCGTAACAGACTCCAGTATCTAGAGAGCCGAAAAAAAGAAATTGAGCGAATACTTTTTTGTTTACATTAGTGTTTTTTATTTTAAAGCAAATGCTAACTTCTAAAAGCTTTGGTTCATTATTAAATACAAATATATTATTGTTGCCTTCAAAAAAACTGTAAAAATTTGTATGATCAGGGCTAGGATTTGGTATAGGATCAATTTCTCTTTTTGAGATGTATGATTGTGAACTATTATTAGTAGTTATTTTAAGATAAGTTGAACAATCTGTTATTGGTGCAGATATATAAAAAGTCGGACCATCTTCACCTCGCCAAAAGAACCAAATTATATTTTTATATTTATAAAAATTAAAAGGTCTTAAAACATTATCGATATGTCCACTTTTTTCAATAGTGTGAGCACTGTTAACAACAACCTCGCTCGTTCGACTAGGACCGTAAATACTCGCCATATTTATTATAGTATATAAATTAAAAGATTTTAATTTAATGGAAAAGTATTAATTTTCGCATTGTAACAGATTCCATTATCTAGAGAGCCGAAAAAAATAAATTGAGCAAAAGTTTTTTTTCTGTAGTTGTCATTTTCTAATTTGAAGCAAATACCACATTCTAAAAGCTTTGGATTACTACCAAAATAAAATAAATTACTATCTTCTATAAAAAAATTTGGTGCGGCCCTTTCCAGATCAATTACATGTTTTGAAACGTATGATTGAGAACTATTATTAGTAGTTATTTTAATATAAGTTGAACAATCTGTTATCTGTGTAAAGCTAATAAAACTTGGGGCAGCATAATATAGAAAGCTCCAAGGTTCAAATGGTTGACTTTGTCCTTGCCAATTAAACCAAATTATATCTTTATAGTTAAATAATGTTACATCTTCTTCAATATTATTTATATATCCACTTTTTTCAATAGTGTGAGCACTGTTAGCTTTAGCCTCACTCGTTGTTCGACTAGGTCCGTAAATGCTTGCCATATTTATTATAGTATAATTTTTTTAAATTTAACGGTAAAGTTTTAATTTTTATATTAAAACAGATTTTAGAATTTAGTGCGCCAAAAAAGGTTGCCTCTACAAAAACTTTTCGAGCATTTCGTATTTTAAAACACATTTCATATCTTAAATGCGACATTTCATCATCGATAAAATTAAATTTATTATTTAGCGCTGGAGAAGGAATATAATAAATATCAGCTCCATAATCTCGCGCCGCTGAATATGAAGTAAAACCATTAGATTTTGTAAAATGTACAAAAACGCCGCAGTACGTTGGCGCGTTGTTAAACATGAAAAAGGGTAGTTTTGACGTACCCCACCATCCGAGTACGACGTTGTATTTTTCGACTAGAACTAACGTTTGTAAAATTTCATCTCTGTTGATGTATCCGTGATGTTCATAAATTTCGCTAGATGATGAATGTTGTAAAATTTCACTGTCTCTAGCATCTTCGTTAGATATAACTCGCTCGCTCGTTCGACTAGGACCGTAAATACTCGCCATATTTATTATACTATAATCATTTAATTTCAAACGTTAAAAATATTGGCATACCTAATGGATCTTTAATTTGAAAATTTAATTCGTTAAAAGTACCAATTTTAAGATTTTTTCGTAATGGATTATTAAATTCCATATACATACTTTGTCCTAACGATACATCTTGTATCGGAAAAACGTTTAAGATGGTAGACGGTCTACCATCACTAAAATTTTCACTCGTAGAAATTTGATCGCAATGAATGTATATCGTTTTAAAAGGTAGTAAATCAAGTCATCTACCTTGATGCTCTCCTTCAGCTAAAAATTCATTATCAAAGCCGAGTAAATTAGCTAATCCCGATGAAAATGTTATTCTTCGTCTCGTTTGAGTAATATTTATAATAGATTTCCCGATTGTTTTATCAACGACGAACGTTGCCCAAGGTGCGTTTGTTTTAACGATATTGATAATTTCGGTAAGATTATAAAGCCCCGACTCAATAAATACGATGCTGTCTTCTTGACTTTGTTCATTTCTTTCGTTTATTATATCTTTCCGTAAAATTATTTTTTCTCTTTTACGAATATTATAATATCCTACCCAAATGTTGATGCTATTTAACGATATCGTAAGCTCACCGCGTCTATTATCGATAATATTATCTAACACTATCGTACTAGTTAAATTTTTTATTTCCGCTGTATGATGCATTTTATTATTAAAAAGTTATAATTATATTATAATAAAATGACGTTTCCATTAGCGTTCAAGAGTAATTTATCAAAACGGTATTCACAATCTGGAAATGTTAACGCGCCACAAAATTTTAACGCTAGCGATTTAACGAGTTTAAATATTTACGTTAATAAGAACGAGTTTTTTAACGTACAACTGAGTAATCCTTTTCAAAATTACAAGTTACCGCGCGTTTATAATTTCTTAGATGTACGTCGATGGAGATTTGTTTTTAAACCGTTTTATCAAAATCAAATAAATTTTGTAACGTGGTGTAGTACAACGGGTTGATGCGTGAGTTACAAACATTTAAATCATTCGAATATGATGATTCGTATTTTTTTTTTTAGATTTCACGTTTATTATCAAATGAGACGATTGTTAAAAGAAGCGAGTATTCCCGAACCTTTAGATTCAATTTGGAGCGCGTTTGAAAATAATATAAACATTAACGCGTATAATAATTTATGCATAGAATTTCACGCATCACCAGATACACAATGGCGACAACAACTAGATTTAAACTCTGAAGGTTTAGGTACAGCTTACGAATATATATATATGCGGCTGTACCGGGTAAAAAATTTGTAGATACTCGTTTTATTAACGGTAAGTATAACGCAAAAATAAACATTATGAAATTTAAGCAAGACCTTGAAGAAATATCCCCACACCCCAAAAAAAGAAGGAAATTCACAATGAGGGTACAAAGGTTATTCTAGCAACGCGCAAAACCTATAACTGAGAAATGTTATTGTCCAACACAAAGCACAAACAAAGTTATGGTTTGGTGATTTATATTGAATTTATGTTATGCTCCAGGCACTGAGTACCTGTGATAGTGAGACTGAATACTTGTAGTCGCCAATTGATTCATTGGTCTATGCCTTTGGAGTTAGGATCCATCACTGCTGTACATATAGCTACATGTTGGCACACATAGGCCTACAGTAAATGACTAAAATATTATTCCTTCCCTCAATAAAATGGACCTAAAGAACATTATTTTAACCAATTCTAAATGGGAAGATTGTTCTCATTCGGCATCGTTGTTCACTTCTTCAGAAAGCAAAGAATATTTGATCTGATTTTTTCTTTATTAATTTGTTTTCACAGTTTAAAATCACAAAGCTATATATAGGCCTACATATCCAGTTTAACAACAAAATTACATGAAAATGGCATAAAGCCGTGAAATAATAAGAACGTATAAGAAAGCAAAAATCAACAATCCGAGACAAAATAAGGAGAGAGCTTCTATAAGATAACCGAAAAGACAACTAAAAGATAACCGAAAAGACAACTAATAGATAACCGAAACGACAACTAAAAGATCACCGAAAAGACAACTTAATCACTGTGACATTGACAAGATAACTACTGTAGAAGCTCTTCAAGTCAACGTTTTCGTGCTACTGTAAACCATGATTCCCCTGATACGATCCTGAGTGAACTTCAGAAAATGCTTGTCGACTTTGTTTGGTCCTATAAGAGACATTTCCTTGGGAAACAAATATTATAACAAAACCTGTCTAGGGGACTCGGTCTACTGTGAATTGATGCATGCTTGGACGGCATCGGGAGCTCGCGTCGACCTCGGGACTCAATCAACCATGTGTTCTATGCCCCTATTAACAGTCCCTATTAAAGGTTCCCTCCCTGCACGACTCACGGCACGTGGAGTCATGCTTACCAGACATTTCGTGGCCGAGCGGTCTAGCTTACCGGACTCAAGACACTTAATTGCTTCTCTCCACCCAGGGGTTAAATGGGTACCTGTGAGGACAGAGTTGGTTGATTAGCCCTATATGCGCTGTAATGGCAGCAATTGAGCTGTATACTCCCCAGGGAGCTGAGACGGTTTCAGGAATGATTTATGAGCCTTATGAGCAGGGGTAATAATATAATGCGCCTTGAGCACCACTCAGTTGGTGAATACGTGCGCTATATAAGTCCACACATTATTATTATTATTATTATTATTATTATTATTATTATTATTATTATTATTATTATTATTATTATTATTATTATTATTATTATTATTATTATTATTATTATTATTATTATTATTATTATTATTATTATTATTATTATTATTATTATTATTATTATTATTATTATTATTATTATTATTATTATTATTATTATTATTATTATTATTATTATTATTATTATTATTATTATTATTATTATTATTATTATTATTATTATTATTATTATTATTATTATTATTATTATTATTATTATTATTATTATTATTATTATTATTATTATTATTATTATTATTATTATTATTATTATTATTATTATTATTATTATTATTTCATCAATCTCGATATTGGCTCATGGATCAACGCCGAGGATCTCCACCATCCATTTTACTTCTTTTTATTCGTCTTCTTCAATATATCTGATATGAAAAGTAAAATAACTAGTGCCATAAATGCTCACCTGTTGATTCGGTTGATAGAATTGTGGATTCGGCTGTTGATTCAGCTGTTGGTTCAGTCGATGATTCGGTCGATGTTTCTGTTGTGGAATCAGGTGTTGATGCTGTTATACACACGTTATTAGAAAATCTTAGCTTCATTTGCAAATCTTAAATCTTAATTTCAGAGATAACTACAATCTAAATCAGAGCAAATGTATGTTTTAATTAAACTCATAGTTTAATGCCTCCATGTTTTCAATCTTTGTTTATTATAACTTCTTCTGTACATTGTTTTGAGAATCACAGTTCAACAAAGGGTAATCTTTATGTTAGATATTGTAGAACCTCTCATTTAACAAATTATTTTTTGCAGACCAGTGATTTGTATTTGAATAGCTGATGCTATCACGATGGCATCTTTTGCCCCCCCAAAAAACAAAACAAAACAAAACAAAACATATCACTAGAAGTAAGGTTTGCGGTAGCACCGTGTAAACAATGTCTCAGGAGTTTTAATAATTGAAGTTTCTGAGAAGAACCAGCGGTCTGTAACTTGACATTAGGAGTTGAATCAGCAGCTATGCTAGGGTTGATTCTGTTGTGGAAGTATAATTTATCAATGCATTTTAGAATTTCTTTTACAAATATTTAAAACACAGAAACTTCTATATCTGCGTGGCGCATGTATACTTGCATACTTGATGGTTGGTTATTATCGCTGGTGTTTACCAGCTGTTAACACATCCCGACATGATCACGTTTCAGCCAATCAGATTTTCCTAACTGTTCTTGGAATGTCATTTAACTAACAGTATCATAATAAATCATGTATTATTTTTACTATCGACTGTTGAATTATCCATGGTGCTTTGGGTTGATACTGTCGTTGAATTATCAGTTGTCGTTAAATTGTCGGTTGTCACTGAATTTGGGAAATTAATTTGAAATATACAATATAAATGGTATGTGTGTATACAAAAAATGCTATATAGCACTTAGAAATATGGAAAGAATTAAAAGAAGAAACTGTGTTCACTAATGTACTGAAGGCCGAGCTTTCGGAGTCTACGCTCCTTCTTCAGTGGCGGGGCTGAAGTCTGCCAAAAACTCAAGCAAAACTCAAAACTCACAAAACAAAAAGACTCTTCGCTAAACAAAAACACTAAAAAAGCTACCACAACGCGAAAATTGCAGCCATCAACGTGAGAACATCAGAACTGGACCAAATCCTACAACCAACCCAACTCGAAGGCGGGTATCTCACACTGGACCAACTCGAAATAAAAAACGCAGATCCTCTCCAAGTCGCCGCAAAAACGACGTTCCCAGTGACAAACCAAAATAAATCGGATGATCTCTTGGCGAATGAATAGTTTTTAGCACTTGTTGAAGAACGTATAGCAGAGAAAAGAACACGACGAAGCTAAAAGAGCTGAATATTCTGGTGCGAATAATAGCGATTAACGAGTACTATATAGGGAAAAGGCTGAGCCTTTGAATGAAGCCGCAGAGAGAAAGGACACAGAAAAAGAGTTCGCATTGGCGAAAAATTATGAAGACCTGGTAGCTCATAATCAGACGCTAATGATCGAAAAGAAGCTGTTGACCAACTTCTTCGAAAACTACCTCTGAGACATCGGTGACCTCCCGACACCCCCTTACATCACAGCCAAAAACCTCCAAGCACAGACTGCTCCATCTAGATAGATGAATCTACTCTGACGGAGGACGAAATCAAGGACATGTTTGCCTTATTTAAAAACAGGTGTATTGGGACAGATCAGGTGTACGGGGCATATCAAGAATCAGACTCGTTAGGTGCGATCACCTCGAGGTTGATTTAGAGTGCTGGGAACTGGAGCAGGTACCGACCGATTGGCTCCGAAGTGAAATTACTTGTTTGTTTAAAAGGGTGATAGGACGAAAGCGAGTTACCGCGAAATACCGGTATCGATTACGGCGACAGTGAGCCGTATTCTACCAATGACTATTCTAGTTCGAATGCTTGAAAGGTACGAATCGATTATCTCTAGGAAACAGGATGGATTTAGGGCAAACAGATCGACGAATGATGCGATGTGATTAATCAGACGTGAAAGAAGTTAAAAGGAGGTGTATATCTAGAGCTCATTGATTTTAAAGCAGCATATGATGATTAGATTCCAAGTCCAAGGAAGCTGCTATGGGACGTTGTTTCATTTCACACCAAGGCGATGAAATTGACTAACATCCTGAGAGCGATGTATTCTGGGACTACGGCCAAAGTCAATGGTGACAAGCGGGAATTTGCTACCCAGACTGGGTGTAGACTGGGTGTAAACTGGGTGTAGACTGGGTGTAGACTGGGTGTAGACTGGGTGTAGACTGGGTGTAGACTGGGTGTAGACTGGGTGTAGACTGTATGTAGACTGGGTGTAGACTGGGTGTAGACTGGGTGTAGACTGGGTAGACTGTAGACTGGGTGTAGACTGGGTGTAGACTGGGTGTAGACTGGGTGTAGACTGGGTGTAGACTGGGTGTAGACTGGGTGTAGACTGGGTGTAGACTGGGTGTAGACTGGGTGTAGACTGGGTGTAGACTGGGTGTAGACTGGGTGTAGACTGGGTGTAGACTGGGTGTAGACTGGGTGTAGACTGGGTGTAGACTGGGTGTAGACTGGGTGTAGACTGGGTGTAGACTGGGTGTAGACTGGGTGTAGACTGGGTGTAGACTGGGTGTAGACTGGGTGTAGACTGGGTGTAGACTGGGTGTAGACTGGGTGTAGACTGGGTGTAGACAGGGTGCTCAGGTATCCCCAGCAGTGTTCAACATATACCTAGATACTGTCCTCAAATGCGCAGAGTACGAAAAAATACTCAAAAATGCCCAGACGCTAGGCTAGAATACCGGTACAAGATCCCCGGCGAAGCCGCAACAAGACGCTGCAGCGTGAGAGCCCACGGTGCTGACAGATTACGGATGCTTTTATACGCTGACGGCATCTGTCTTTTTTGTCAACGACAAGGGTGTTTTAGAAGGTATTATGAACATCTACAATAAAACTTTTAGCGAATTTGGCCTTATGATCTCCCTCCCAAAAACTTAAACCCTCGGATTCAATGCCCCACCGAAGAACTCCAAGCTGAATAACTCATTAAAATCGACGACCATCCAATTAAAAACTCATCTAAATTCCGTTACTCAGCGAATCGGTGCGGCATTTTCAAAATGGTCAGAAAGGCAAATGGTTCTATCTGACAACAGGATTAAGTTGCGAACTTGGGTGAAATTTCTGGAAGCGTGCGTTAGATCTAGGTTGCTTTATTCGGTGCAGAAGCGCAGAGCTGAAGAAAACTGAATCTGTCTGGATAAGATTTCTTTATAGGAACATGGTTCGAGGCGGCTTCAGGCGGAAAAACCCATCGAAAAAGGGTTAACTTGAGCCGGATAATGTGTATTGGGGATTTTATTGTCCAATGAGAGAATTAAAAAAATAATGTCTGGAACGTGCAGAATCAGACCATTTTGTAAAAACAGAGGCTGAAATATTTCGAACATGTAGTATGCCTAGAAAACAATTCCTATTCCTCGAACCCACAAAACTCCACATTAGGCCAAAAAAGTCTCCGCTTTCTGGTCATTGGTTGGCTTCAAAATCATTGCGGTGACGCGTTTGTTTTTTTGGCCATCTTTTTTTTGTTTGCCAACGGGAAAATACGTGATACGTGCTGTAAAAGTCGTTTAAAGCACAGCACGGCAGAAATCCAATCGATCCAGCAATTTTGGCTGCAATTGGACATCGTTTCATAGCACACACACAAAAAGAAAATTAAAAATGCCGACGCGCAAATCTGAGGCACCGCGTGTGGAGACCAGAAACCGGACTTTTCTGGCCCTTAGGTCAATCTGGCCCTTAGGTCAATCTGGCCCTTAGGTCAATCTGGCCGGGGATCGCGAAAGATACACATCTAGACCCGTAAGACCTCATCCGCAAAATTAAAAATCACAGCAAGTTCAATGCACTGCTAGACCAGATCTCATCAACCTAGGCCGCGCTACTTGAAGAACGCTTATAAGGGGCACACAACTGATCGAATTACGAGCGAAATACCGTACTGTAAAAACAATCCTGAAAAGTCCCAGTTATCAGATGTGGATATTCTGAAATACTGAAATTCTGTATCTGCTCTTGTCTTAATCAAGCCTGTTCTCAAAAACGGGAAATTAAACTTACCTCCGGAGACATATACTGACTGCGTAATGAGTACTAGAACGGTAGCCAGTAAGAGCGCGTACGCTCCTTTATGGCGTCCCATGTTCTCCTCTTACTTGACAAGCGATATCCTTTATTTGAAATTGTTTCTAAATATCACTTTCAAAAAGTCTTATCTTGTGCAATTCCCAACATCCTTTAAGTTCAGTGACGACGTCTGATATGCGCAAACATCCAGAATGCTTCGTGATATTATTTTACTGTTCTTCTAAATCATTGAATTCAACAGATCCCCGAAATACAATACTTTATTGCCACCCTCCTTTTTACCCCTCTGACCGTGACCAGGAACTACCCGCGGGCACATTTCAATAGAAAGAAGTTACTCATTACATTGATCATGATCCTGGGACTAACAATTCACTTTTCTTACCCACTCGTTTAAATGGAATTCAGTTAAAGGGGAATTTGTTTGCTTCTTACAAGAAAATCTTGCAGATTTTAGTACTTTATTCGACACATACATCGTTAAGGTAAATGTTGCTTCTAGAACTCTGTTTTTCTTATTTGTTTGGTTCCATGCACCAAATATTCGTTTCCATCGTATTTATTTGTTTATACCGAGCGCATTGTATTCTTTAGAAAATACGTTGTTTATATTATGTAATTATCATCAAAGAAGATCATATTCTACAAAATTCACCACTTGTTAGATATTCGTATTTTGTACCATTGTTAAATTAACGTCTTATGGCCCACAGATACAGTACCTGTAAATTTTGAATACTTATGTCCATGTACGCCATATTCTATTATTACGGTTTGTAATTAAGCAATGCAATCGAGCTAATCACCTGCGTCCGGATCATCCGTCCACTCAGCTTCTTAAGCAGTCTGACATTCTCATGAAGACAATCAGAGTACACTCATCGAAACGTCTAGTTTCACACCACCAGTTCTTCTCAGAACCAACAATTATTGCAACTCTTAAGAGATTGTTTACATGGTGCTACCGTAAACCTTACTCCTACTTACTCCAACATGCTCTTTGTTCTCCGGACTCGCTTAGCCAGTTACGGGAACAGGGCATTTTCCTGTATCGCACATAGGCTGTGGAACTCCCTACCAGAAGACCTCAGGGAAATACAAAATATCTCTCTCTTTCAGCAGCGACTCAAAACATATCTGTTTACACTTGCTTTTACATCTATTTGAGAATTTTCATTTCCTTTTAGACCGGCGCCTTTGAATGTTTTACAGAGTAAGTGCGCCTTACAAATGCTGTGATATTATTATTATTATTACTTCCAGTATGCAAAGTTTCAAATCCTACTTAAGCACTACAATACTAAAGGGGTGTGTTAAATGAATGGTAATTACCCCCAACAGAAACGAAGCGAATGATTATCTAAACGCTTATTAAGTTTTAAGATGGTAATGCTACCAATTATCCTGTGAAGTTATTCAGTCTGCATGACATGTTGGAATTTTCTAGAAATTATGAATGACAATTAATATCTGAAATGTATCATCAGGATCTACATAGAATGAATACTAATAATCTCAATGCATTTTCACCATTTTCCCCTTAAGGAATTGGTTTAGTATATTGATAATTAAAAAATAATAATTAAAACAAGTATCAACCTTCCCTGAAAATATTTGTGTCCATAACTTTTATTTCGAATTTAAGACGTGGTACCGAGAGCTAAATTCAGAACTGTCCACGATGTGAATGAATACTGTCGTCTATACTGACCAGTGATATAAATTAAAAAGTTAATGTTTCCAAACTTCTCCCAAACGTATGGACTGATTGAGCTAAAACATTCACAGGTTGATTGGGTAATATATATATATATATATTGATTCAAAGAAAGCAAGGATACTTTACTTTAAGAATCAGTTTTGCCAATATTACTAATACTATATACCTCACCTTTAACGACACAACGAAATGAGCTGAAACTTTCACATGTTGGTTTCTATACATAATAATATATCCTGATTCTGTTATAGTACGGGTACATTTACAGACATTTAAGCCAACGTGTATACTGCCTGTGATAGATAAGCTTGGGCGATAACACGATAAAATCGAATATCGCGATACCTTTTTTATTCGATTACGATATTGAGAACAAGTTATCGAGATATAAAAAATATATTCCATTGAAACAAAATTAGAACAGTCTTTTCAGCTTTTGGAAGTGAGAAACAAAAGCGAACTACTTCAGAAGTACATACACGCTCTGCAAATGAATTTGGGATTTATTGTGATACTTATAGAGGGGTACATACCTGTGGTTATCGGCTCTAAAGCAATCATGCGTGAATGAAAAAAATAATTGCGATACTATCGAAAATCGCGATATATATTTGCCGATATATCGTGGATGAAAAAAATCGATATCGCCAAGCTTAGTGACAGACATGTACGTTTTATACAATGATTCCTATGGGGGAGCGAAACTAGGAAAACTAATGCGACTAAATAGATAAAAATATAAATTTGAGCGTCGAGTTAATTGGAGGTATATGATTTATTGAGTTATTGAAGTAAATGCGACAATCAGTTCCATTAAACTTACAATATTATTGTTTAGGAAATTGTGCATCACATCAACATCAAATTAGTTAATAATGAAATGAATTCACACATAAATCATTATGAGTGAGTTCTCTCTACGTGTCCAAACCAAGCTAGGCTTTTATACGACGACTCATATACAACAATCCTTTGCTACCAGTATCATAGCTAACAGCTACAAGGCTAAAACTAAAGGTTAAGCTTTTGATGAAAACGCTGACATGGGTTTCGGATGTATTGATAATGTTGGGCACTATGTCCCAAGTTCTTTGTTTAGTGTAAAGAAAGTTATGATATATTGAAATAAGCTGAAAATGCTCATTAATTGTAGTGATTGTATACAAAAGTTGCATTGTGTGTTCCTTAGGCGTCCAAGTAGTACTAACTCGTCCAAACGTAGTTTTAGGCAAGACCCGATTGACAGGACGGGTGGGTAGATGAGACTGAGTGGGAGTTTTTTTTGGGACAGTAGGTGGCAGGAGACTGATGAGGTGTTTGTTATTGTTCGAAATTGACATTATTGTTTGCAGTATTATCTGTACAGATATTACTACAAAAGTACAAAATTGCAACGAAGTGTTCGATGAAAACGAACACAGGGGTTTTGGCTACGTGTATATTGATAATTATTGGGACACTGAGTTCTTTATTTAGTATTTACGATATATTGAAATAAACCTAACGCATGAACTGTAATCATTGTACACACAATTTTCACTGTTTGTCCCCTAGACGTTTGAGACAATTTGTATGTGGATAAATGCAAAGAAATCAAGTTAATGCCCTTCCATTAAATGTGTTCAACGATTCTCAAACGATTCAAACATACGAAAACAAAGAACAACATATTGTAGAATCAATCCATGTGTACAAACCCTGTAGCTATGTACAGACACTACGTCGTCACGTAATCATACCAGCGTGTATAGTCCCTTTCTGCAAAACCACCATTGCTATCGTGATAAAAGGTGAGAAAGGATGGTACCAAGTTTTTATTGACTACATCATAATCTTCGCAGATTAGACTAAAATGTTAATGAAATAATATTTACTGACGTAATGATGACGTAATTGGTTTTAGAAACTAAGATTTTCACATGAGATTTCACATGGTGCACGTTTTGTTTTTATTTGAAAATGCCAAGTGCTTATAATATGACAGCTCGTTGTCGAGTTTTGTTTAGGTCGAGTTTTCACAAGGGTCGAGATGTCTTAACCCCCCGCAGGGTCACACTATTTGTTTAGGTCGACTTGTCCGTTCTCGCCAATCTATACGTCCCGCAGATTAGACTAAAATGTTAATACAATAATATTTACTGACGTAATGATGAGGTAATTGGTTTTACAATCTGAGTCACATTACGAGCTTTCATGCTGCATGTTTTGTATTTATGTGAAAATGCAAAGCTATGATTCGTAGGTCGAGTTTTGCGTAGGTCAAGTTGTCACAAGGCTCGAAAAACTGTCATGGATCCTAGTTCTTCATGTCGAGGCTTCACAAGGGTCGAGACGTCTTACCCCCCGCAGCGTATCACTAAAATATGAATAACATGACATTTACTGACGTTATGATGACGTACTTTGTTTTAGGTACTAATTCACATTACGGGCTTTCATATGGTGCATGTTTTGTATTGATATGACGATGCTAAGTATTACATAATCCATGACAACTTTTTCACGTGTTAAACCTATGGGGTTTTGGCAGAAACAAGAAGAAAAATAATCGAACGAAAACAATTGGGTTTCGGCGACCAGGCCGAAACCATAATAATCCAGTTATGAAATTGGCCCTTTTAAGTTATCTGAATCCACAGAATAATGATAATTGGCATACAGGGAATCTGACTTAGATGGCCGCTGAAGAAAGCAATAAACTACTGCGTAGGAGGTTCCGTCTGCTTCGTTGATCATTCAAAGTAATGTTATGACTTTTGTATTCTATATGTTTAAATGGCTACGTGTGATGTGTAACATATGTAATGGCAAAGTCTGAATGAGTATTCAGAATTTATCAATAGGCAGATTTTTGTTTAGCAACCCATGCGTATCAACACAAGGATTTGCTTCGTAATACATGTTGGTATACTGCCAAATTGTTGACAATGGCATATTTTGGAATGGAAAATGTTTTGATCCTCAAGCAGAACAACATGTTCGAAATTAATCCGCCAACCACTGTATATTGAACTCACACACGTTTCATTAACTATACTCTTCCCATCATTGCTCACTGCAGAATATCATGTTCAATGCATGCGCATAAGTAAATAGACGCCTATTCAAAGCTTGCAACAGCTCGGATCAACCTCAGCTTCATTTTGTTTCCCCAGCAGCATCGACCCCATCGCTATCAAGCACTACTAAACGGGGTAGGTCCTGGGTACAAACGTTTCAACATGTCCGGTGACACACAGATATATACATATGGACTTTTGACTTCAAATCAAACTATATTTCACATCACACTATTAAACAAAATGTGTACAATAATACAGGGGTATCAATAGTAAATAACTGTGAAATAAAAAGTAACAAAACATTTGGCAGAGGGAAATCCAAGAAGGTTACCGGTAGCAAAGAAAGGAAGATAAAACATTTATTATCCCACAAGGGAAAAATTTAACAGGCCTTGCCCAAAAACTGGTTATAAAGCAATAAACTAACATTAGACAATATATTGTAACAAATTATATAATTATTTTGATAAAGACACTGATCTTTCATCTGAAATTGAAAATAATTATATAGTATAAGGGATATAAGAATTACAATAATCAATATTATGTCATGACATAAAAGGCCAAGTCTAAACGTAGCTAACCCTAAGTATTATTTTGTAAATAATATAAACCCACAATGTCCCCACCGAAGAACTCAAAGCCGAATCACTCATCAAAATGGACGACCATCGAATTAAAAACTCATCTAAATTCCGTTACTCAGCGAATCGGTGAGGTACTCTCAAAATGGTCAGAAATGCAAATAATTCTATCTGACAACAGGATTAAGTTGCGAACTTGGGTGAAATTTCTGGAAGCGTGCGTTACATCTAGGTTGCTTTATTCGGTGCAGAGCTGAAGAAAACTGAATCTGTCTGGATGAGATTTCTTTATAGGAACATGGTTCGAGGCGGCTTCAGGTGGAAAAACCCATCGAAAAAGGGTTAACCTGAGCCGGATAATGTGTATTGGGGATTTTATTGTCCAATGAAAGAATTTAAAAAATAATGTCTGGAACGTGCAGAATCAGACCATTTTGTAAAAAACAGAGGCTGAAATATTTCGAACATGTAGTATGCCTAGAAAAAAGTTCCTATTCCTCGAACCCACAAAACTCCACATTAGGCTAAAAAAGTCTCCGGTTCCTGGTCATTGGTTGGCTTCAAAATCATTGCGGTGACGCGTTTTTTTTGTTTTTTTTTGTTTGCCATCTTTTTTGTTTGCCAACGGGGAAATACGTGATACGTGCTGTAAAAGTCGTTTAAAGCACAGCACGGCAGAAATCCAATCGAGCACAAAAAAAGAAAATTAAAAATGCCGACGCGCAAATGTGAGACGACGCTCGTGGAGACCAGAAACCGGACTTTTTTGGGCCTTAGGTCAATCTGGCCCTTAGGTCAATCTGGCTGGGGATCGTGAAAGATACACATCTAGACCCGTAAGACCTCATCCGCAAAATGAGAAATCACAGCATGTTCAATGCACTGCTAGACCAGATCTCATCAACCTAGGCTGCGCTACTCGAAGAACGCTTATAAGGGGCACACAACTGATCGAATTACGAGCGAAATACCGTACTGTAAAAACAATTCTGAAAAGTCCGAGTTATCAGATTTGGATATTCTGAAATACTAAAATTCTGTATTTGCTCTTGCCTTAATCAAGCCTGTTCTCAAAAACGGGAAATTAAACTTACCTCCGGAGACATATACTGACTGCGTAATGAGTACTAGAACGGTAGCCAGTAAGAGCGCGTACGCTCCTTTATGGCGTCCCATGTTCTCCTCTTACTTGACAAGCGATATCCTTTATTTGAAATTGTTTCTAAATATCACTTTCAAAAAGTCTTATCTTGTGCAATTCCCAACATCCTCTAAGTTCAGTGACGACGTCTGATATGCGGAAACATCCAGAATGCTTCGTGATATTTACTGTTCTTCTGAATCATTGAATTCAATATAGATCCCCGAAATACAATACTTTATTACCACCCTCCTTTTTACCCCTCTGACCGTGACCAGGAACTACCCACGGGCACATTTCAATAGAAAGAAGTTACTCATTACATTGATCATGATCCTGGGACTAACAATTCACTTTTGTTACCCACTCGTTTAAATGGAATTCAGTTAAAGGGGAATTTGTTTGCTTCTTACAAGAAAATCTTGCAGATTTTAGTACTTTATTCGACACATACATCGTTAAGGTAAATGTTGCTTCCAGAACTCTGTTTTTCTTATTTGTTTGGTTCCACCAAATTATTCGTTTCCATCGTATTTATTTGTTTATACTGAGCGCATTGTATTCTTTAGAAAATACGTTGTTTATATTATGTAATTATCATCAAAGAAGATCATATTCTACAAAATTCACCACTTGTTAGATATTCGTATTTTGTACCATTGATAAATTAACGTCTTATGGCCCACAGATACAGTACCTGTAAAGTTTTGAATACTAATGTTCATGTACGCCATATTCTATTATTACGGTTTGCAATTAAGCAATGCAATCGAGCTAATCACCTGCGTCAGGATCATCCGTCCACTCAGCTTCTTAAGCAGTCTGGCATTCTCATGAACACAATCAGAGTACACTCATCGAAACGTCTAGGTTCACACCACCAGTTCTTCTCAGAACCAACAATTATTGCAACTCCTAAGAGATTGTTTACATGGTGCTACCGTAAACCTTACTCCTACTTACTCCAACATGCTCTTTGTTCCCCGGACTCGCTTAGCCAGTTGCGGGGACAGGGCATTTTCCTGTATCGCACCTAGGCTGTGGAACTCCCTACCAGAAGACCTCAGGGAAATACAAAATATCTCTCTCTTTCAGCAGCGACTCAAAACATATCTGTTTACACTTGCTTTTACATCTATTTGAGCATTTTCATTTCCTTTTAGACCGGCACCTTTGAATGTTTTACAGAGTAAGTGTGCCTTAAAAATGCTGTGATATTATTATTATTATTATTACTTCCAGTATGCAAAGTTTCAAATCCTACTTAAGCACTACAATACTAAAGGGGTGTGTTAAATGATTGGTAATTACCCCCAACAGAAACGAAGCGAATGATTATCTAAATGCTTATTAAGTTTTAAGATGGTAATGCTACCAATTATCCTGTGAAGTTATTCAGTCTGCATGACATGTTGGAATTTTCTAGAAATTATGAATGACAATTAATATCTGGAATGTATAATCAGGATCTACATAGAATGAATACTAATAATCTCAATGCATTTTCACCATTTTCCCCTTAAGGGAATTGGTTTAGTATATTGATAATTTAAAAAAAAAAATTAAAACAAGTATCAACCTTCCCTGAAAATATTTGTGTCCATAACTTTTATTTCGAATTTAAGACGTGGTACCGAGAGCTAAATTCAGAACTGTCCACTATGTGAATGAATACTGTCGTCTATATTGACCAGTGATATAAATTAAAAAGTTAATGTTTCCAAACTTCTCCCAAACGTATGGACTGATTGAGCTAAAACATTCACAGGTTGATTGGGTAATATTGTGGCGTTTTTCTCCTGACTCCCGAACTTAATCTGACTTGGAACGGAGATCGTCGGAGCGATCTAGGGCCCGAGAAACATGGACTCGTTTTGGAGTAATTTGCCACCGATTGTTAATCGATTGTCAAAAGCCTTTGAGTTTCACACAGTAAACTTGGTACAATAATTCAACCTCAACAATTGATTTCTTGGCAGGAATATAATCAATGGTACTGTTTTATTCAATCACTTTCATTCAATCAGTGAGCAATCATAGTTTATAAGTCTTTATTAAAGATTCTATTTAAGTTGGAATAAACTGTGTGGCTTTGTCCGTGTCCAGGTACCAGCCCTAATCACAACAAAGTATTTATAATAAATCACGGTACTTGTCTATTGCTCTGATACTTATTGAACCACAAGTATAAACCGCAAGCGTAAACCGCAAGCATAAACCGCAAGCGTAAACCGCAAGCGTAAACCGCAAGCGTAAACCGCAAGCGTAAACCGCAAGCGTAAACCGCAAGCGTAAACCGCAAGTGTAAACCGCAAGTGCAAGAGGGTGGAATAAATTCGCAAGTCAGCTCTCTTGTTGTTCGAATATCGGCTCCTTCTTTGTCGGGGAATTCTGAACACAAGCTGACACTGAATTTCTGAATCCTGCCTCAAATTACAACTGTTAATTCACACAATTCGCCATTTAAATATATATTACCATGGGTTAGTAAATCAGCTCCTGACTATCTGAATCCCTGCACCTACGTCTCTAGATGAATTCAAATAGTGGCTGACAACTTTGACCCACTTATCATCTAACGAAAGTCCAACCGGGAGGCGACACACAAGTGAGTAATCCAACCTACCACTGTCAGAGTAACTGCACCCAACCCTTTGGATGTTCTCTGACAGCAGCGGACAACTTGACCCGGTATCCTACCCCACAGTTCTAACCCCCGCTGCCCAAGCAGAAACAAGTACATGCACTAAAACACAATGGCCGTTCCACCCAGAAACCGAGCCACAAATTAGCACTTTTCGCAGCGAGCACAAAGCAAGCTTAGCCAAATTAATGCACACTTGGCAGCACACCGCAGGGTGAATTAAATTATCTCAATCACACTAAACCTTAGTGCTAATTGAAATCAATGCATCAAATTCAGAGCAATAAATGGTACCTGTTACTAGGTGCTTCACGAACGTTGACCATCTGCTAAGGAAATCAAAACCCAACTGCCCGTTTTCAGCACCAGACCAAAATGCTGAACCACACGTGACAACGTGACAAGTTTTTGCACGTCCGCCACCTGCGCGCGCAATATGTTTACTTACAAACAACTAGAATAGACTTGCATACAGTCTGCGCTGTTCGTCACAATATGTATATATTGATTCAAAGAAAGCAAGGATACTTTACTTTAAGAATCAGTTTTGCCAATATTATTACCAATACTATATACCTCACCTTTAACGTCACAACGAAATGAGCTGAAACTTTCACATGTTGGTTTCTATACATAATAATATATCCTGATTCTGTTATAGTACGGGTACATTTACAGACATTTAAGCCAACGTTTATACTGCCTGTGACAGATAAGCTTGGGCGATAACACGATCAAATCGAATATCGCGATACCTTTTTTTATTCGATTACGATATTGAGAACATTTTTAAGTTATCGAGATATCGGAAAATCGCGATTAAAAAATATATTCCATTGAAACAAAATTAGAACAGTCTTTTCAGCTTTTGGAAGTGAGAAACAAAAGCGAACTACTTCAGAAGTACATACACGCTCTGCAAATGAATTTGGGATTTATTGTGATACTTATAGAGGGGTACATACCTGTGGTTATCGGTTCTAAAGCAATCATGCGTGAATGAGAAAAATAATTGCGATACTATCGAAAATCGCGATATATGTTTGCCGATATATCGTGGATGAACAAAATCGATATCGCCCAAGCTTAGTGACAGACATGTACGTTTTATACAATGATTCTTATTGGGGAGCGAAACTAGGAAAGCTAATGCGACTAAATAGATAAAAATATAAATTTGAGCGTCGAGTTAATTGGAGGTATATGATTTATTGACTTATTGAAGTAAATGCGACGATCAGTTCCATTAAACTTACAATATTATTGTTTAGGAAATTGTGCATCACATCAACATCAAATTAGTTAATAATGAAATGAATTCACACATAAATCATTATGAGTGAGTTCTCTCTACGTGTCCAAACCAAGCTACGTGTCCAAACCGTGTCCAAACCAAACCAACCAACCAGGCTTTACACGACGACTCATATACAACAATCCTTTGCTACCAGTATCATAGCTAACAGCTACAAGGCTAAAACTAGAGGTTAAGCTTTTGATGAAAACGCTGACATGGGTTTCGGATGTATTGATAATGTTGGGCACTGATGTCCCAAGTTCTTTGTTTAGTGTAAAGAAAGTTATGATATATTGAAATAAGCTGAAAATGCTCATTAATTGTAGTGATTGTATACAAAAGTTGCATTGTGTGTTCCTTAGGCGTCCAAGTAGTACTAACTCGTCCAAACGTAGTTTTAGGCAAGACCCGATTGACAGGACGGGTGGGTAGATGAGACTGAGTGGGAGTTTTTTGGGGACAGTAGGTGGCAGGAGACTGATGAGGTGTTTGTTATTGTTCGAAATTGACATTATTGTTTGAAGTATTATCTGTACAGATATTACTACAAAATTGCAAAGAAGTGCTCGATGAAAACGAACACAGGGGTTTTGGCTACGTGTATATTGATAATTATTGGGACACTGAGTTCTTTATTTAGTATTTACGATATATTGAAATAAACTTAACGCATGAACTGTAATCATTGTACACACAATTTTCACTGTTTGTCCCCTAGACGTTTGAGACAATTTGTATGTGGATAAATGCAAAGAAATCAAGTTAATGCCCTGCCATTAAATATGTGCAATGATTCTCAAACGATTCAAATATACGAAAACAAAGAACATCGTATTATAGAATTAACCCATATGTACAAACCCTATAGCTATGTACAAACACTACGTCGTCACGTAATCATACCAGCGTGTATAGTCCCTTTCTGCAAAACCACAATTTCTATCGTGATAAAGGGTGAGAAAGGATGGTACCACATTCTACCCATAGTTGGTAAATTCGAGCAATAACATTTCGAAGTTTATATTGACTACATCATAATCTTCGCAAATTAGACTAAAATGTTAATGAAATAATATTTACTGACGTAATGATAACGTAATCGGTTTTAGAAACTAAGATTTTCACATGAGATTTCACATGGTGCACGTTTTGTTTTTATGTGAAAATGCCAAGTGCTATTATGACAGCTTGTGTGTCGAGTTTTGTTTAGGTCGAGTTTTCACAAGGGTCGAGATGTCTTAACCCCCCGCAGGGTCACACTATTTGTTTAGGTCGACTTGTCCGTTCTCGCCAATCTATACGTCCCGCAGATTAGACTAAAATGTTAAAATAATATTTACTGACGTAATGATGAGGTAATTGTTTCTACAATCTGAATCACATTACGAGCTTTCATGCTGCATGTTTTGTATTTATGTGAAAATGCAAAGTATGACTCGTAGGTTGAGTTTTGCGTAGGTCGAGTTGTCACAAGGCTCGAAAAGCTGTCATGGATCCTAGTTCTTCATGTCGAGTCTTCACAAGGGTCGAGACGTCTTACCCCCCGCAGCGTATCACTAAAATATGAATTACATGACATTTACTGACGTTATGATGACGTACTTTGTTTTAGGTACTAATTCACATTACGGGCTTTCATATGGTGCATGCTTTGTATTGATATGACGATGCTAAGTATTACATAATCCATGACAACTTTCACGGGTTTTGGCAGAAACAAGAAGAAAAATAATCGAACGAAAACAATAGGGTTTCGGTGACTAGGCCGAAACCCTAATAATCCAGTTACGAAATTGGCCCTTTTAAGTTATCTGAATCCACAGAATAATGATAATTGGCATGCAGGGAATCTGACTGAGTTGGCCGCTGAAGAAAGCAATAGACTACTGCGTAGGAGGTTCTGTCTGCTTCGTTGATCATTCAAAGTAATATTATGACTTTGATATTATATGTTTATATGGCTACGTGTGATGTGTAACATATGTAATGGCAAAGTCTGAATGAGTATTCAGAATCCATCAATAGGCATACATGTTGGTATACCGCCAAAATGTTGACAATGGCATTTTTGGGATGAAAAATGTTTTGATCCTCAAGCAGAACAACATGTTCGAAATTAATCCGCCAACCACTGTATGTTGAATAACTCACACACGTTTCATTAACTATACTCTTTCCATCATTGCTCACTGCAGAATATCATGTTCAATGCATGCGCATCAGTAAATAGATACCTATTCAAAGCTTGCATGAAGCTCCAGTCAACCTCAGCCTCATTTTGTTTCCCAAGCAGCATCGCCCCCATCGCTATCCAGCACTACTAAACGAGGTAGGCCCTGGGTACAAGGTTCCGATGAACTAACTTTTCAACATGCCTGGTCACACACAGATATATAGACTTTTGATATCAAAACCAACTTTATTTCACATCACACTATTATACAAAATGTGTACAATAATACAGGGGTATCAATAGTAAATAATTGTGAAATAAAAAGTAACAAAACAACTAGTAGGGGGAAATTCAAGAAGGTTACCGGTAGCAAAGAAAGAAAGATAAAACATTTATTATCCCACAAGGGAAAAATTCAACAGGCCTTGCTCAAAAACTGGTTATAAAACAATAAACTAACATTAGAAAATATATTGTAACAAATTATATAATTCCTTTGATAAAGACACAGATATTTCATCTGAAATTGAAAATAATTATATGGTATAAGGGATATAAGAATTACAATAATCAATATTATCTCATGACATAAAAGGCCATGTCTAAATGTTGCTAACCCCAAGTATTATTTTGTAAATAATGTAAACCCACGATGGCTGCATCTACTTCATACAAACGAATAGAAAATAAAAATCACTGCACTACAAATGTAATGGGGCTAGTCACAAAGGAATCGATAAGGTAAACAATAGACCGATTTATTAAGCCCTATTACGTATTGACCAATTACAGCTATTGACCAATCACATGTATTCTGTATCGCATGGTTAATAAACGTAAACAAGCCACCATTACGAATGACTTGACGATCAAGGGGCGAGGGTCACGTGTTGTACCACGGGTGCCGTTGCTAGGCAGTTACTATATGGTGGGCGGGGCTTAATGGAATGGCGTATTGATTCTGTGCTCGTGTAAGACATGATATTTAGTTTGGACCAACCGGCGTTGAGCTTGTAAATTACGTCACGCGTATTTAAATGTCAGATTCCGCATGAAAAAAAAACTCGATGAATTTTTGCAGAAAGGGGAATAGAAAAACATTTTGGAATCATCCCCAACTTAAGCAGTTCATTTAAACCAATGGATTACTGATACCATAATGGGCCTTTTAAGGCTGATTATTTAAACAAAAAACTTCCAAAACAAATTCCATAAGCAATACTACGAAGGAGGCCATGCACATCTGCTGTCATATTTATTAACAGGAATATTATGACTTTTGCTACCCATAAGAAAGAGCATTATGTTTATGTCGCAGCGTGTGATGTGAATCATATAGGTAAACAGCCAAAGTCAGAATCCATCAATATTATTTAAGCTCAGTATCCCATGCGTATCCAGCGAAGGCTTTGCTAGGTGATTTAGGTAGATACTAAACACAGAATTCGTCCGTCTGGAATGATTTAAATTTGCACTTCATCTCCCCTGCAGGCATGTAACTTGTCTATTAGTATGTCTATGTGATACATACTGATGTTTCATATGTGATACGTGTCCATACAAAAGCAAACAGTATTCCAATGGACAGTCTTTCAATTTAATGTTCAATTTAAGTTTATTTCTAGCTCGGGCAGAATAATTATACAGGATGTTTGACAAGTATGATTTTGGTGAATTTAAAGTAATTGTTTGACAAGATGGCTTAATGTAAGACACATGCCTAAATGACGTAGGTACGTCGTCTCAGACAAATGTCGGGGAACTTTGAGAAACTACCGCTTCGTATAACGGCTATACCTGTGAACATATTGGAATATTTCATTTCAACTGCGTAGGCCTACTTCTGCCTATAATCGCTGCCATTTTCCTTAGATGACAGGGCTCAGTGTGCTTTTGCTTTGCGTGCAAACAGGATTTATTGAATATTTACCCAAACAAAATACAAACGAAAGTTACAATGAGGGTACAAAGGTTATTCTAGCAACGCCCAAAACCTACTCAGAATTTGTATTCAATGTATTTGCGAGCATAAATCATGATCTAAGTATACAATACAGAAAGACCCCGTAAAGCATGTCCAACACAAAGTACCTGTGCTAGTGCTGGTACCAATTATTTGCACCAAGCCTATGCAACAGTATAAGGCCTGTGATGCATGTTACCAGCTAAACTGTCTTGAACTCGATACCTCTTACTTGCAAGGCGAGCGTTCTAACCACTAGACTACCATGCCAGTCAAATTTATCGGTGAATTAATTATTAATGAAGACCCTTTTTAAAATATGAAGATTTCTATGCCAATTTTTAAGCCATTGACTTAGTGTAACGCAGAAAAATTAGTGTACCGTTCTATGGTCTTATGTTTTTCCTTTTTGGTAGAGAAAATGTTGATGCATTAGGTTCATGGGCGTCGATCGTCATTTTTGGTTTTTATTTAGGCGCTCCCTGATGTATGAGAATTTCAGGACCAAGTTTGTAAATGTGAACCCAAACCCAACGGCGGTTTGGAACAGTGGGGCCATCGACCCTTTGATACCCTGGACCCCGTCCTTGTCTGCCACTCTGCATGTGTACTGTGGTGTAAGGGACGGCCTCACGGACGCCGGAATATGATTCAAGATGCTCAGTAGTGCCTTCTGAGCGTTTTAAAACAGGTGATAAGTGATAACCCCTCTAGACTTGAGACTTGATTTCACGTCTTAGACTGCATACAGCAGCATTGATATTATGATCCTAACATCACTGCCTGAAATACCACCCTCTCTTTTAGGGTGACGGTTCGCTAGTGCTATACCCTAGACTGGTCTCCTGTTTGACGACGCATCCTTCTGCTTGTCCTCCTCTCGGTTTGTTTCATCCTGCCTCTGAATCAGAAATCAAGAAGGTCGTCATGAAATCACCATCTTCATCCTGTGAATTAGATCCTGTACCAACCTCACTCATTAAAGAATGCATTGAAACTGTTTCTCCATTCATTACTAAAATTGTCAACAAATCACTTGAATCTGGTCTTTTTCCTGACAGCCTCAGAATCGCCCATGTAAAACCGCTGTTGGTAAAACAATTGAGCGTGTTGTGTCTTCCAGAATTTAAAATCATATTCATATCAACGACTTGTCCGACCCCTTTCAGTCAACCTATGGCGTTGAGACTGCGGTCCCGAGGGTTAATTAACAGTGATATCTCGTCGGCATTGGACAACACGGACGTGGTTAATTCCAGCATGACAGACGGGACAGATTTACACTACCTGTTTTTTTCAAAGGCCTGCCAAAAACAATCTGTAAGGTGTACCGGTAACCTTCTAAGTTATGTATAAAGTCAAAATAAACACTCTATATTTCAAATTAAAAAACAATCTATGAAACTAGAGGATTCGGGTGGCTGTATAGTGACAAAGTAAATCCAGCGTGACAGACGGGACGGAAATTACACTAATTTTTTTGAAAACGACTTTCATTGGATAAGCTATAATAATAATAATAATAAACGGGTATTTATATAGCGCCTTTAACAAGATCAAAGCGCTTAACAGATCAAGAAAGAAAGAAAACCTAGCAATGGCTACAAAGGAAATAAGAAGAGAAAGGTTTTGAGAAGTTTTTAAAAAAGCTGGATTGAAGAAGAATTTCCGATGTGAACACGGAGTTTGTTCCATTCCTTAGGGCCATCTATGGCAAAAGCCTTGTCACAAGTTTTGTGTGATTTTATATTAACATATAAACGGGATGTATCAGATGAAGACCGAAGCCCCTCCCTACCTGGGACATAGGAGGACAATATGTCAGTCAGGTAGGGAGGAGCTACGCCATGTTGGCACTTGAAAAGATTGTGAAGTAATTTAAAAAGGATGCGATGTAGGTAACCAGTGTAATTGTTGCAGAAGTTCCGGGGCAATGGAGAATCGGCCGACTGAGTATACCAGCCTAGCAACTCGATTTTGTACTTTCTGGAGTCTGTTGATCTCCGCTTGACTAACACCGTACAACAGAGAATTACAGTATTCAAGACGGGAGAGGATGAGAGAGCGTACTGCGTGATGGCAAGTGGGTTGATCGATGTATTTGCGAATGTGATTTAAGTTGCGTAAGTGGAAGTTTAAGGATTTATAGACGGAGGTGATATGATGCGATATGGACATGGTAGAATCAAATATGACCCCAAGGTTCCTGACTGTGCTCGAAGGCTGAATTATTGTATCTCCTACCTGAAGTGTAAGACCCGACAGTGAGTTGATGACAGGAGGGGAAGCAGCGATAAAGAACTCTGTTCTCCTGTGACATTTAATGTTTTTTCTTTTAAAGTTAATCACTTTTATACAAATAATCAGTAAACATTATGACTTAGTTATTCAAAACATGGAACTGGAAACACCAGGCTCATTAAAGTTGTGACAGACGGGATATTTTTGCACGCTCAATAAAGCATCATTTTAACTAGTCCTACACTCAAAAAAATGTTTTTTGTGTTGAGTAATTTTCAATTGAAAATAAGATTTGTTTTTACTTGAAATCGAGTTTTTGTTCCTTTTACATAATATATTTAAGCAAAAAACACGCATGTTTTACAAAATTTATAATACTTTGTTATACAATTTCAAACAACTTGATCAACAAGTAAAGTCAACTTCATTCAAAATTGAGTGAATATGAGTTATGCTCTTTTATTTGGTAGCACTTATAGCTCTGTGTTGATTCAATTACTCTATTTGACTTAGTGTTTAATACTGAAATTGTTGTAAAATTGAGAAACTTAATGAATATAAGTTGTAATTTCAACAAAAACTAAGTAAAAATAACAGAGGTGATAATTGAGTTGTTATTACCCACGCACCATTTTTATTGGCTTAATTTCTACTCTGGTTTTCTAGTTCAAATGAAATGTATATTACGTCAACTTGCTGTAACTCACTTTAAGTCAGTAAAATTGATTGAGCTTTATATTGGGTGTTCACTGTTCAGTGTTTCTTCGAATCTACAATGTTAAGTCTGCACACTTTATGAACAGTAATGCTGGGACTGTGTTTACAACCACGGACATGATGTGCACCTCCATTATTGCCTGTTATGTGCATCACTTAGTTTCGCAGGCCGTGATTGCGCAAGGAGAGGTCTCACGAGTAAACAGTCATCGTATGACAGCGCTCGGCAAAATTTTATCATCAGCCAAAATAAAAAATAATTTATGTTTGACACCATGAAAATTTGAGAATTTGTCAATATATAAATTATTTCACACATATTACTATTTTAAAGGGAAAAAGTTCGTTAAAAACTTTTCAAATTAAAAAAAAAACACCTTAGTGAAAAAATCACTGCTGAAAAACGTCGACTTTATTTATTTATTTATTTATTTATTTATTTATTTATTTTTATTTTTTTTGGTGGGGGATCACTTCCTTAGTTTCTACAATAGTAACATGTATACTACCGTCTTAATATACGTAATATCAATGTATTTTTGGACGAATGAAAATTGTATTTTTTTTTTCTAATACAAAAGCATTTTATACATGACGGACGGTTGTGCCAATGTTGGGCTAAAAACTAAGAGGGCACTGTGCACACTGGACTTACCTACATGACAATGTTTATGGTTAATTTATTTGTTAGGTGTTCGGGCAATAGCCCGAACAACTATTATTTTATTTTGAATGTTGTCTTTACTCTAATTTATCAAGTTAAAATAAATGTAAATTACGTTAACTTGTTATAGCTAACTCTTTAAGCTATACCGATACATTTAAATAAAAAACACTTATAAATACAACTTGATACATTTAAGTCGATAATGAGTAAATTCAACGATAGTCAATATTAAGTAAATTTCACTTTAATGTTATCCTCTTTTACTTAGTTTGTTAGAGTAAAAACAAAGTTGTCATGTTGTTAGTTACACCAACTTAAAATTTATGGTATTTACATAACAATAACTTATCCTCATTCGTTACTGAAACAACACTCTGTGTTCGCACATGCGCATTTCGGATGATTTGTCAAAAGCTGCAGAGTACACCCGCTGACAACCTGTGTATCCGGAGATAAATCGGTAAGAATCCACTTTCATCTGCATTCCTATCTAGTATAATCACAAATGATTAAGCTTTATGGATATAATGGACAATAATGGTTTGCTTTGCAGGTATTTCAAAACAGGATGAATGATATTTTGGCCAAAATAAAGTGGAGAATTTAATGATCAGAAAGGCATGAGTCATCGTGTAATGTACACGCATACATTGCATGTGTTTGTACACCCACCATGTTACTACTTTTACTACCGCAGTACACCAGTACTTTTTACTTAACGTGGGTACTTACTTTTACTAGCCAAATAGCCAATAGAAGTGAGGTGGGTCTGTGACATATGCTATTGTTATTATGCTCACATTACTCAAAGATTTGGCAGTTTTGAAAATCTAATAATACTTAATAGCCTATTTCGGACTTGGCAATTTAGCATAAAGTCCGAAATTTTAAATGGTCTGAATCCCTTCTCATGATACGAAGTCACAACGGCAACGTTGCGCGGAACCAGACTAAGATTTTTAACGGTAAAAAGTCCCAACAACAATTATTTAAAATTAAAAAAGAATAGTTTTACGGGGTATAGCTTTCATTTAAGTCTTCGCATGGGAACATTTGCCAATGATTAGTAGCAGTTAAAATATAATGCAAAAATTATTTTTTGGTCAGGATTCCAATAATATCTCAAGTGACTGGTCCTATGTATTTATATAAGATTTTGATTTGTTATGGTTCCTGAGCATAAAAATATGTAAAAACAACAACATAATTTTACTTAGAGTGGCTGATACTCTCAGGGGGAAAAAAATCTCTCAATCAAATTTTTTTTGTATTTTTATATTTAGGGCAAAATATCACGCGATACATCTTTAACTGAAACATGATGTTTTAATTTGTTTTGTTTTTTTAATTTATTTACAGGACACCACAGAGGACGATGTCATTAGGCAAGAGTTGGAAAGAGCTACAATGGCAGTCTACATAATAAAGAAGGAGGATGCACCATTGGACACCCCAGCAGATGTCGGGATAGTGCTAGAAGGTACCACAGTCATCAGTGACATTGGAGATACTGCGCGAGCTTGTTCTCTTCTGTTTGGCCTGATATACGCAATCAACTTGAGCTATCCAAAAGAAGTAAAATACTTTTTTGAGGTACTTCAAAAGGTATTTATGGGTCTAAATCAAGAAAAAATATCACCCAAAGTTCAGGCGCTGCAGAACAGTTTGTTGAGAAACAATTAAGATAATTCATTGTCTAAAGGCCAAGATCCATGTCTGTGTTTCCACACTACGGGCACCAGTGTGACATTTAAAAGGAATCTTTTTGGCCCATCAATGTGAAAATGTCCATTATTATGAAGGACATTCTGTGCCGACTGGCCTAAGTTTTTGAAATTAATTTGTCAGTCTGTGCCAGATCTTTGCGAATCATTTTTTCAATAATAATCGGCGGGTGTACAGAACACACACAATTTTGGCTTCCAAATTCATGTTTTTAAAATATGACTCATTAAATAATTTATCCCCGCCCCCTTTGTCAACCCCAATTGTGCATCGGTGAGTTTTGGGGCATTTTTAGAGGCCTTTGTCTCAGAAACGATATGTTGGACCTTTTACATTTTTCGCACTGGCGACTAAAGGTAATGTTAGTTTGCACATTATATTCCATGTGTTTGTAGTCCAGATGTAGATATCTGCCTCCAAGCAAGTATAGATCAATCATTCCTTCACCGGGTCTTTAACAGGGCTGTAAATGTGGTTTAGCTATTAGATTTTGGCAATGTGGGACATTGCTCAAGGATTTTATAATGTTAGGGGTAATTCTTAATTCCTTTCTTAGATAGGTTTATGAATATGCCAAAACAGGGGTGAACAAAAAGGCGAGGCTATTGTTTAAGGGGTCATGTCTAAAAAACAAAACAAAAAAACAACAATGGGTTGGGAGCCAATTTTCGGAGTGTGTGTTGATTACAAGCATAATTTTTGGACAATTGTTGAAATGTTCATCAAAAAACAAAGTGGATCACTATCCCCCCCCCCCCCCCCCCATGGCATGGATTGACCGGTACACAAGAAACCTAGTTTGATATTTTGAGATTTGTTCAAACACAAATAAGTTTGTGTTTTTGGGGATTATGTATTCCAAAATTAGAAAAGGGAAAGTGAGTGGGGAGGGCTTCAAATGAGCTCCCCTTTTTAAAGTACAAGTAATAATACTTGGTGACACTTTTAATGGTGTTGATTACATTCATATTTTAGGGGACTGTTGAAATATTCATTGATAAAATCTAAGTGGGTCACTGACAACCCCCCCCCCCCCCCGGTTGATATGGCATGGATTGACTGGTAAACAAGAAACCTAGTTACAATTTTTTGAGATTTGTTCAAACAAAAATAAGTTTGTTTTTATGTTTTTTTTGTTTTTGGCTTATGTGTTCCAAATTGGGAATAGAGAAAAGTGGGGATAGGCCTTTGAATGATCTTTTCTTTTTTTAAGGCAAAGTAAAATAAATAAGCATACTTAAACCTATATTTTTATAAGTGGTTTCTGAACAATTGTGAAATAAGTAAAATCATTCAGTTTTAATCATGTTTACCCTGCTTGATGTTTTAAAGAGGCACTCTAAAGTCAAATTCAGTTCTGTGATTCACTCATGTTCCAAAAGGTGAAAACAATTACAAGCCTTTAACCTTATGTTAAAGTGGAGATAAATGTAATTTTATTTGATACCCAGTGACGTCACATTGTAAACAAACATGATATATGGGTATGTATACATTTTGTACAGGGAATCTGTAGTTCACTCTTGAATTTCCTTAATACTCAATTAAATTGGCATTGACAAATTCTGAACGAAAAATTCCTGTAGGGCCTATATGAGTGTTACAGATTCATTTGTTTACAATGTTAAATAATATGTGTTAGAATATTTCGCGCTGAAATGGTATCAAATGAAATGACATTTTACACCACTTTAATGCAAGGTTAGAGAGTTTTTCACATTTTAATAAGGGCTCTAGGCTATCTATTTATATATGAATCACAAAACTGAATTTGACCTTGCCTCTTAAACGTTTCTAAGCATTCTTTAAATGCTAAGTTTTACCTCTCATGAATCAGACTTTATTCTTCTTTTTTCTCCTTTTTTTTTAGCTCCCCTTTTTAAAGTACAAGTAATAATACTTGGTGACACTTTTAATTGTGTTGATTACATTCATATTTTTAGGGGACTGTTAAAATATTCATTGATAACATCTGAGTGGGTCACTGACAACCCCCCTCCCCCCCCCCTCGATTGATATGGCATGGATTGACTGGTACACAAGTAACCTTGTTACAATTTTTGAGATTTGTTCAAACAAAAAATAATAAGTTAATTTTTTGGTTTATGTTCCAAAATTGGATAAGGGAAAGTGAGTGGGGATGGGGCTTCAAATGATCAAAGCAAAAACAAATGTAATAATTCTTGGGACAATTTTAATGGTGTTGTGTTACACTCATATTTTTAGGTGACTGTTGAAATATTCATCAAACAAATTTGAGTGGGTCACTGACCCCCCCCCCCACACACACACACACACACACACACACACACACAGGTTTACGGTCCATACACTCTGTGGACATTCCTTTGTTCTCGTGTACTTAAGGATAGGAAATTCTTAAAATCGTTCCCATTTCACACAGAAGAGTGTTTTGAGAGCGGTTTTCGTTCTATTTTTCCCTTTTAATAATATCCTTCGATTTAAGTCAAAGAACCTGCCTAGACAAATCTCTAATTTCCGAGATATTCGTACTTTTCCAAAGTCCAAAAACGTTGTGTGGACGTGTGTAAGTCCACACAGTGCAAAACTTCCTGCACTGTGTGGACATCTTTTCTTCTCAAGTCCACACAGTGAATGTAATGCCTGTCCCCTCTGGTTGACATGGCATGGATTGACCAGTACACAAGAAGCCTAGTTATGATATTTTGAAATTTGTTCAAACACAAATAAGTTTTTTTACTACACGGTGTAGTAGGTCAACGAACTTTCTGTAATTATTCCTTAATTAAAGGGTGAACAAATTTAATCCTTCGTAAGTTCCTTTGGATCCCCATTAGACATACTGTGTTAGAAGCTTAAAGTACTGGGGAAGTTTGTTCACCCCTTTAAGCCAGCCGCAAGTGCCATGCCTGAGGGGTCCCTATGGGATTTGTGTACACACTGGCTTAGCGTTGGGGTTCACCAAGGTCGTAAACACAGGCTGATTACCATCAGATAACATGCCTGCAGCGGTCTGGGAGACATATCAAAGGGCTCTGTGATGGCCATTTGACAGGCCTGATGTATTTCGACCAATAAAATACGTCTATGTTGGGGGGGGTTGATATTGGGGGATGGCTGTTGGGGGGGGGTCGGATGATGGCGGTATCTGAGTGATGGATGATGTTTTTCGATAGTAGGTGGATTTTTATGAATGGGCTATGGGTTTGTATGTATACAGGATGGTGTATGTATAGACTGGACTACTATTGAGTAAAAACAAGTACAGGTTTTGTGTTTAAAAATGAGTTTTTTTTTGAAAAATGAGGTTTTTTTTGTGTTAATTAGTAATTAACTTTCTAAGAAAAACATAAAAATTTACAAGAACAAAATTTTTGATAGAAAACATCTCTAGACCCTCTGAAACAAGTTAAAATGAATAAAATTGGGAAAATCAGTTCATTTACCCATGTAATTAACGATTTACAACCTACTACACGGTGTAGACTAGGTGCTGAGGCCGCATTTAAATGAATATCAAACGAGCAGCAGGGTTAATAATTGAATTAGGGAAAAGTTGGGATAGACCAAGTTCTCTTTTTTAAGGCAAAGCGAAACAAATAACAATACTTATATCTATTTTTATAACTGGTTTCTGAACAATTGTGAAATGACTAAAATCATCCAGTTTTAATCATGTTTACTCTGCTTGATGTTCTAACGTCTTTCAGTTGTTTTAAATGTTTGAAAGTTTAGTGTTCTTTACTAGTTTTACCTCTCGTGAATCAGTATTTCACCTAATTAAAAGAAATATACATCATTGATTACAATGTAATAGAAAATTATTTGACTGTACATCGTGTACATTTTAATATTGTATACAATCATAAACCAAATGTTAAAATGTTATCGATATAAACAATTAGTTTTTGTAAAATCAAAGGATGAGGACAGCAAGAAGTGCTTTCATTTTTTATGAGAATTTTTTTTTTAAATGTATAAAATCACTCGTGAGAAGTAGACTTGATAAAACAATTGTCAATCATTGCAAGCAAACTTCATGTTGACACTGAAATGTTTTGAGATATTAATTTTGACAAAGGTAAAATTTGTATGTAAAATTTGTATGTTTTTTTTATAAAGATTTACTTGCATTATCAAACCAACCTTGCCAAGAACTTTTAAGATTAAAATAAGACAAAATATATTGCTATTCTATGGAAAGTTTATTTTTGGTAAAAGTTGTTTTGTTTGTTCAAGCTGTATTGTATTTAATTCATGTTGCATTTTATGTGAATAAATACAGAATAAATTGTTTCCGATTTGAAAAGGACACATTTAAAAGAAGTTGTTTTTTATTGTGTTTTACTATGTTAAACCAAGTCAAATACACCAACAAAGTATTGCCAACTTGAGTGTTTATGTTGTATAAAATTAGTGAACATAAATTAGATCAATAATTAAGTCAATTAAGTGTCTTAATGCATATAATGTCTACCTAAATCAATCAAGTCGACCAAATGGAACTCTTAAATTTAGTTAATTGCGTTGGTCAATTTAAGTAAATGGTTCTACAAAATATGAAGCAAAACTTACGAAGTTTCGTTAAGTTAAACTAACTATTGGATTTAAGGTTCCCACACGGAATTTGATTAGGTTAATATAAAGTGGCATAAATATTAACTCAAATAGCTGAGTATATGCAAGGTGCATTATTTAAGTCTTTTGAATTAACTAAACCGAGTACTGGCAACTTAAATTTGGAACAAGTTGAAATTACTTACCTTTACAACCTAGTTAAGATCACATAAGATTTTTAAGTGTAGTGGTCTACAATAATCAAGTAAATTCAACTTTGCGAGTTTAAGTCAAATTAACTCGTTCGATACGATTTATCTACACACAAATTTATAGGTTAAGCCGACTTGACATATATATTTCAACTTAAAACGCTACGTTTATTCAACTTATAAATCCTCTATCCATTGGCTTAAGAAATCCAAGTAGTGGCAAATTAAATATTTAGCAAGTTGAAATGACTCAATAAAATTAAGGCAACACACTTGCCTTAATTTTTTAAAGTAAATCGACTGTTTATTTTTTTGAGTGTACGATGATCCTACGATACCATCACTCCTACGATGCCATCACCCCTTGTCGCAGACCGATTTGAGGTTTGATGTCTTTTGCAGTTCTGTGGCGTTCAGTTTATCTAGGTCGTCCATCCACTCGTATGGGAAACACCTTTTTTTTCTTCACAGCAGTCATAGGCCTTCAAGAATTTGGCGTAGCTGCAGCCAGGTGCCAAGTAGTTAGTGATGTCGAGGAATTTGAGTCTTGTCTTGACGGCCATGTATGTTCCTGTCCTTTTGATGATGAAGTCGACGGGATCAATGCATTGTAACTCTGAGTAGAAGTATCGTTTGACGAGGGTGAAATCGTAAGAACCTGAGTTGAAGCCAAGAACCGGCAATTCCATCAGAAACCTCTCCAACCTTTCTTTCAGCTTTTCCAGAGGGGTTTTCTTGTGGGTTGCTTCGTCCGTAGCTTCCGCATCATGGTCGTTTTCTGCTATGGTGTGTCTGTCGTTTTCACTCATGAATCAGGTCGTCAATTTCCTGGAACACCTCCTCAAACATTCCCAGCAGGCATCTGTAGGCGAACCCACTGATCAGCTGAAGGTAGTCCACCATCTCTGAAACTAGGGTGTTGGAGTTTCCTTGCGTCACAAAACATCGGGGAGCTTCGAAGTCTGGGACATTGCTCGCAACACTGACGCTCAAAGGTACGTGCTGACGTTCCCAGCGCAGCTTGTCTGCTTTGGGCTGGTACATGGGGTACATGCTGAAAGTAGCTTCAATACCACTAAGTTATTCCAACTCAATACCACTAATTTATTTCAACTCAATACAACTAAGTTATTTCAACTCAATACAACTAAGTTATTTCAACTCAATACAACTAAGTTATTTCAACTCAATACAACTAAGTTATTTCAACTCAATACAACTAAGTTATTTCAACTCAATACCACTAATTTATTTCAACTCAATACAACTAAGTTATTTCAACTCAATACCACTAATTTATTTCAACTCAATACCACTAAGTTATTTCAATTCAATACAAGTAAGTTATTTCAACTCGGTACCACTAATTTATTTCAACTTGGTACCACTAAGTTGCAGTGTACATGTACATTGCATTTGGATTACATGGCGCTGAAATATTGCGGGATGGCAATTCTTGTTTGCAGAAAAAAATCGCACATTTGGACATCTTTGGATAAAGGCGGACGTGGGGACGATCGAGCGAAGGGGTGACGGGAGTTAAAACCTAAGCATTACAAGCTGTGAGAGGGCGGTATTTCAGGCAATCCTGTTAAGGCAAAACCAAAAAGTCTCCGGTTTCTAGTCATCGGTCGGCTTCAAAATCGGTGCGGTGACGAGCTTTTCTTTGGGGGTGGGGGTGCAGCGCCAACAGGGAAATACGTGATACATGTATACGCGGGACCAAATTTCCCATATAAAAAGTATGGTGACTAAGAGACGTCTGCACTAGTAAGCAGGAGGTCGTGGGTTCGAATCCCGCCCAAGTCGCCTGTGAAGTTTTTATCCACAGATACTCGGAAAGCACCGAATATACAGTGCTATACAGACGTTGGTGCAGGGCAAAAATAAATCAATTGTTTATCACCCGACGCACGAATTTCATCAACATAGACACAAAAGAAGTTTCGAAAAAGATAGGTTTCAGTGACTTTCATAGCTCACAAAAAAAACCTTCGGAAAACTAACTTAAATTTAACAAGGGCGCGTATGAATATAACTAGGGGCAGGGGGGACTTTTCTCCAGCTGAGGTATGTGCCCCCAGGTGCCCCCCCCCCCCCCCAATTCAGAATTTTGAAGAAAAAAATAGGTCCTAATTTGAGGCTACAAGTATTGCACATCACTGTGCACGTACGCAGGATTTACAACATTTTGTTTTTATAACGTCCACAATAAACGTATTTAAAGAAAACATGCATTTAATTCAAGTTTCAACGCGTATGCACAAATGCACGTAGGTAGGTTGTCAAATGTGGTCATCATAAGTACAGTGGGCTATTATTGCACACAGATCACACCAACGTACTCAGGGACTTCATGCGAGCACCAGCCTTACCTGGATGAGTCGCCATAATATCACAAAATGTCAGACCTGATGTACATAATAATTATGCCTTGTATACCCCATTAAGGGTACCCCAGTAAATACACCGGTAATAATCCGTATTGTAATCTCTCAGATTAGTCAAACTAACATTTTTATCTACAATTACCTAAAATGGTATAAATCAAGCGTTCGATTCAACTTTTAAAACCATTTTAGAGGGCAAAAAGAGAGGGGCAGCGGAAAATTTTTTGGAAAAAAAAGTAGCAAATTTTCGACCAGACATTCCTACGAGTGGATCATGTAATATATATAAAAAATATTACAGTGAACAAGATCGGTCCAGACCGGCTATGGCTCTCGCGAATGAAATTGTCCACCTTCTCACTGGACGCAAGCTAAATGCATCGTAATCGACTGCTGCATAGTCGCCTACTATCTCAGTATAATCATGGCAAAAATACTCAAGCAAAACTCAAAAAACAAAAAGACTCTTCGTCAAAGTTCAAAAACTGAAAACCAAAAAAGCTACCACAACGCGAAAATTGCAACCATCAACGTGAGAACATCAGAACTGGACCAAATCCTACAACCAACCCAACTCGAAGGCGGGTATCTCACACTGGACCAACTCGAAACAAAAATCGCAGAACCTCTCCAAGTCGCCGCAAAAACGACGTTCCCAGTGACAAACTAAAATAAATCGGTTTTTAGCACTTGTTGAAGAACGTAGGAGAGAAAAAGAACAAGACGAGGCTAAAAAAGCTGAATATTCTGGTGCGAATAATGAAGATTAACAAGTGCGATTAACGAGTACTATACATGTATAGCTAAAGGTCTGAGGATTTGAACGAAGCTGCAGAGAGATGGGACACGGAAAAGAGTTGGTCACTCATGATCAGACGCTAATGATCGAAAAGAAGCCGATGACCGACTTCTTCGAAAAAACCTCTGCGACAAAGGTGACCTCCCGACACCCCTTACATCACAGCCAAAAACCTCCAAGCAGAGACTGCTCCATCGAGATAGATGAATCTACTCTGACGGAGGACGAAATCAAGGATGTGTTTGCCTTGTTTAAAAACGGGAAGTGTATTGGGACAGATCAGGTGTACGGGGAATATTTTGAAGTATCAAGAATCAGACTCGCTAGGTGCGATCACCTCGAGGTTGATTCAGAAGTGCTGGGAACTGAAGCAGGTACCAAACGATTAGCTCCGAAGTGAAATTACTTGTTTGTTTAAAAGTGTGATAGGACGAAAGCGAATTACCGAGGAATATCGATTACGGCGACTGTGAGCCGTATTCTACCTATGATTATTCTAGATCGAATGTGTGAAAGGTACGAGTCCATTATCTCTAGGAAACAGTATGGATTTAGGGCAATTTATGTGATTAATCAGACGTTGGAGTTAAAATGGGTATATATCTAGGGCTTATTGATCTTAAAGCGACATAATTATGATGATTAGATTTAAAGGAAGCTGCTATGGGACGTTGTCGAATTTCGTACCAAGGCGACGAAACTGACTAACATCTTCAAAGCGATGTATTCTGGGACCACGGTCAAAGTCAAGGGTGACAAGCGGGAATTTGCTACCCAGACTGGGTGTAGACAGGGTGCCAAGGAATCCCCTGCAGTGTTCAACATATACCTAGAAACTCTCCTCAAATGCGCAGAGTACGAAGTGCTCAAAACTACCCTGACGCTGCATGGGCTCGATACCGGTACAAGATCCCCAGCAAACAAGACAAGACGCTGCAGCGTGAGAGCCCACGGTGCTGACAGATTACGGATGCTTTTATACGCTGACGACATCTGTCTGTTTGTCAACGACAAGGGTGTTTTATAAGGTATTATGAACATCTACAATCATACTTTTAGCGAATTTGGCCTTATGATCTCCCAAAAAAAACCTGAAACCCTCGCATTCAATGAAGAACTCCAAGCCGAATCACTCATCAAAATGGACGACCATCCAATTAAAAACTCATCTAAATTCCGTTACTCAGCGAATCGGTGCGGCATTCTCAAAATGGTCAGAAATGGAAAAGGTTCTATATGACAACAGGATCGAATTTCTGGAAGCGTGCATTAGATCTAGGTTGCTTTATTCGGTGCATAAGTGCGGAGCTGAAGAAAATTTAATCTGTTTGGATGAGATTTCTTAGGAAAATGGTTCGAGGTGGCTTCAGGCGGGGAAAAAACCACCGAAAAGGGTGAACCAGAGCTGGATAATGTGGATTGGGGATTTGTATGAGAGAATTCTAAAAATGGTTGGAACGTGCGGAATCAGACCATTTTGTAAAAACCACTGGCTGTAATATCTCAGACATGTAGTACGCCTAGACGTGGAACTTCAAAAACAATACCTATTCCTCGAACCCACAAAACTCCACGTCTGGGGCGCGTTTTCGCGACACTAACCAGAAATTTGTTTCTGATGTCATATGAAACAAGACGGCATAGGTACGCGAATATACGCGAACGTAACCAGAAAATTGTTTTCAGTTTGCGACGTGTTCAATCATCAACGTTTGTCAAAATATACAGTGTAATAAAACTTGTTGCATAACAGAACTTACTCGTGAGTGCTGGTCATAAACTTGAAAGATATACTGTATACGAACAATCATTTCATCATGTTTTAACAAATAATTAACAAAACTTTCGTTACTTTTTGCAATCCGCCATCTTGAAACCAAGCGTACGGTAATCGATCACAAATTTCGGTTCACGTTTGGTCAGAATAATGACGTCATCACAGCACAACTGAACTCGCGAAAACGCCTAACCAATGACCAAAGCCCAAAATGTTTCTGGTTACAGTCGCGAAAACGCTACCCTGGTCAATCTGGCCGACGATCGCGAAAGATATGTACCTTGACCCGCAAGACCTCATCCGCAAAATAAGAAATCGCAGCGAGTTCAATGCACTGCTAGACCGGATCTACCCGACCTAGGCAGCGCTACTCGAAGAACGCTTAGCGCTGAAACGAGCATACCGATGGTAATGATATTCCCCCTGAAAATTGGACCCTAGTTACGCCACTGACTCTTTTAGATGAAACTGATTGCCCAAAAACGAAAGCAAAACATAATAACAAACTTTCACAAAATCCCTGCGCGTCGGTGGCCGGAAAAACCTATATGAAACAACCAAAACTTTCATGATTTTCTAGACGGCAAACACCTTTACAGAAATTAAGGTGGCAGTATCTCAAATATCGTCATTTATTTGTACAGCAGGGGTTAATGATACCCGCACTCTGGATTGACACAGTGGCGTGGCGTAATTAACGTAGAATTATTTCCACGGTACGGCACAATTAATTGTGTTGAAAGTCATTTTCTACAAAAAAGACATCACCTCAGACAAAAATACTTTAACATGTTTGGTACTATTACAAACTTTGCAGACGTTTCCCGTTCTAACGTTTTGTTATTTAAATTACCGCAAATACTCACGAGCTTTAAGCCTGCGCTTTTCTTAAAAATATAATTATTGCCCCTGTCATGCTTGTCTTTGTTTTACTGGCAAATTTCTTAATCAGACTTAACTTGTTTCTATACAGAAAGTAAAAATGAAATTATATTAAACATGTAAATTTACACAAAACAATTACAGAATCATTGTTTAAAGGGAAGATACAACATTGGTAATAACAAGATTACATTTCGTCGCAGTTTTCACGAAGTGACAGATTGCATAAAAATCTGGTTTTTTTGTTAGTTTTTTTTATAGTTTTTTGGTGTTTTTATTTTAAATATCACAACATTTTAATCATCAAAACTGTCTATATAGTTTTCTAATTAAAGTAAATACGTTTTTGTAAAATTGAAGTCAACTGTGGTTTTAAGTTTTTACGAAGTAACCAATTGCAGCCTTGTGCATGTATTACTGCATGTACTTTACGAAGTGACCGATTGCAGCCTTGTGCATGTATTACTGCGTGTACTTTACGAAGTGACCGATTGCAGCCTTGTGCATGTATTACTGCCTGTACTTTACGAAGTGACCGATTGCAGCCTTGTGCATGTATTACTGCGTGTACTTTATGAAGTGACCGATTGCAGCCTTGTCCATGTATTACTGAGTGTACTTTATGAAGTGACCAATTGCAGCCTTGTGCATGTATTACTGCGTGTACTTTACGAAGTGACCGATTGCAGCCTTGTGCATGTATTACTGTATGTACTTTATGAAGTGACCGATTGCAGCCTTGTGCATGTATTACTGCATGTACTTTATGAAGTGACCAATTGCAGCCTTGTGCATGTATTACTGCATGTACTTTACGAAGTGACCGATTGCAGCCTTGTGCATGTATTACTGAGTGTACTTTATGAAGTGACCGATTGCAGCCTTGTGCATGTATTACTGAGTGTACTTTATGAAGTGACCAATTGCAGCCTTGTGCATGTATTACTGAGTGTACTTTATGAAGTGACCGATTGCAGCCTTGTGCATGTATTACTGAGTGTACTTTATGAAGTGACCAATTGCAGCCTTGTGCATGTATTACTGCGTGTACTTTACGAAGTGACCGATTGCAGCCTTGTGCATGTATTACTGTATGTACTTTACGAAGTGACCGATTGCAGCCTTGTGCATGTATTACTGCATGTACTTTACGAAGTGACCGATTGCAGCCTTGTGCATGTATTACTGCATGTACTTTACGAAGTGACCGATTGCAGCCTTGTGCATGTATTACTGAGTGTACTTTATGAAGTGACCGATTGCAGCCTTGTGCATGTATTACTGAGTGTACTTTATGAAGTGACCAATTGCAGCCTTGTGCATGTATTACTGCGTGTACTTTACGAAGTGACCGATTGCAGCCTTGTGCATGTATTACTGTATGTACTTTATGAAGTGACCGATTGCAGCCTTGTGCATGTATTACTGCATGTACTTTATGAAGTGACTCATTGCAGCCTTGTGCATGTATTACTGCGTGTACTTTATGAAGTGACCGATTGCAGCCTTGTGCATGTATTACTGCGTGTACTTTACGAAGTGACCGATTGCAGCCTTGTGCATGTATTACTGCATGTACTTTACGAAGTGACCGATTGCAGCCTTGAGCATGTATTACTGCGTGTACTTTACGAAGTGACCGATTGCAGCCTTGTGCATGTATTACTGCGTGTACTTTACGAAGTGACCGATTGCAGCCTTGTGCATGTATTACTGTATGTACTTTATGAAGTGACCGATTGCAGCCTTGTGCATGTATTACTGCGTGTACTTTATGAAGTGACCGATTGCAGCCTTGTGCATGTATTACTGCGTGTACTTTATGAAGTGACCGATTGCAGCCTTGTGCATGTATTACTGCATGTACTTTATGAAGTGACCGATTGCAGCCTTGTGCATGCATTACTGCGTGTACTTTATGAAGTGACCGATTGCAGCCTTGTGCATGCATTACTGCGTGTACTTTATGAAGTGACCGATTGCAGCCTTGTGCATGTATTACTGCATGTACTTTACGAAGTGACCGATTGCAGCCTTGTGCATGTATTACTGCATGTACTTTACGAAGTGACCGATTGCAGCCTTGTGCATGTATTACTGCATGTACTTTACGAAGTGACCGATTGCAGCCTTGTGCATGTATTACTGCGTGTACTTTATGAAGTGACCGATTGCAGCCTTGTGCATGTATTACTGCATGTACTTTACGAAGTGACCGATTGCAGCCTTGTGCATGTATTACTGCGTGTACTTTATGAAGTGACCGATTGCAGCCTTGTGCATGTATTACTGCATGTACTTTACGAAGTGACCGATTGCAGCCTTGTGCATGTATTACTGAGTGTACTTTATGAAGTGACCGATTGCAGCCTTGTGCATGTATTACTGAGTGTACTTTATGAAGTGACCAATTGCAGCCTTGTGCATGTATTACTGCGTGTACTTTACGAAGTGACCGATTGCAGCCTTGTGCATGTATTACTGCATGTACTTTACGAAGTGACCGATTGCAGCCTTGTGCATGTATTACTGCATGTACTTTACGAAGTGACCGATTGCAGCCTTGTGCATGTATTACTGCGTGTACTTTACGAAGTGACCGATTGCAGCCTTGTGCATGTATTACTGAGTGTACTTTACGAAGTGACCGATTGCAGCCTTGTGCATGTATTACTGCATGTACTTTACGAAGTGACCGATTGCAGCCTTGAGCATGTATTACTGAGTGTACTTTACGAAGTGACCGATTGCAGCCTTGTGCATGTATTACTGAGTGTACTTTACGAAGTGACCGATTGCAGCCTTGTGCATGTATTACTGCATGTACTTTATGAAGTGACCGATTGCAGCCTTGTGCATGTATTACTGCGTGTACTTTATGAAGTGACCGATTGCAGCCTTGTGCATGTATTACTGCTTGTACTTTATGAAGTGACCGATTGCAGCCTTGTGCATGTATTACTGCGTGTACTTTATGAAGTGACCGATTGCAGCCTTGTGCATGTATTACTGCATGTACTTTACGAAGTGACCGATTGCAGCCTTGTGCATGTATTACTGCGTGTACTTTACGAAGTGACCGATTGCAGCCTTGTGCATGTATTACTGCATGTACTTTACGAAGTGACCGATTGCAGCCTTGTGCATGTATTACTGCGTGTACTTTACGAAGTGACCGATTGCAGCCTTGTGCATGTATTACTGCATGTACTTTACGAAGTGACCGATTGCAGCCTTGTGCATGTATTACTGCATGTACTTTATGAAGTGACCGATTGCAGCCTTGTGCATGTATTACTGCGTGTACTTTACGAAGTGACCGATTGCAGCCTTGTGCATGTATTACTGCGTGTACTTTATGAAGTGACCGATTGCAGCCTTGTGCATGTATTACTGCGTGTACTTTATGAAGTGACCGATTGCAGCCTTGTGCATGTATTACTGCATGTACTTTATGAAGTGACCGATTGCAGCCTTGTGCATGTATTACTGCGTGTACTTTATGCGAACGGCATGTTTTTAGGTTTTCACGAAATGACGCGAACGGTCACGCCACACTGTCTTGTTACACAAAGTTGACGTGTTCCTATATACTATTGCACAGGGAACGTTGGTTAATAGTATTTTACTCGTTTATAGTTATTTTTCTCTACAAAAAGCATACAGTTACGCGTCATTCGAGATTTCAGCTTGCTAACAAAGTAAAAAATAACGATCTTCGAGATTAGAATGATATCAAAAGCGCGATTTTACAAATTTACCAATTTCAATCACTTATATCTCGCAACGCGATTTTACCACTACGTGAATGAATACCAGTATGTCACTTCGTGAAAACCGCGACGATTTACCATCCAAAGTTATTTACTACCTTTTTATAAAGAAATTATGAGAAACTACCTGAAAGTGCATGTAGAATAAGGAAAAAAGGCGATATGGTGATATGTGTTCAAGAATGATTAAAACGTTACTTTCTCCCAGAACGATTATATGCCATGTTTTAAGAATCGTGTATATCTGCATTCGACACAGATTTGTTGTCGAAATGTATTCCACCAATGAAACCATGTGCGTTTTGATCATAGCCCCTCTCTGGAATGCCTCTAATTCACTTCATTCAAACATTATTATTATTATTAATTCAGTATTCATTATTATTAATTCAGTATAACTGTATGCTGTCATCGTAGGTAGACTCGATGTCTTTTCCTCCTTTCTACCCTCTAAATTTTATCTCGAGGACGGGATCATATGGTGTAAGTTTTTATTTGTTTTAATTTATTTGTTAATTTTTGTCAAACTTGTACCACACAAAACACTTATCACTTAAATTACAATATTATGTATTTCTTTATCAGTATAATAATAGTGTTAATAGTGTTAAATAATTGTAAAACTTGCTCTTATAATTACAATGACAGATCCGTGTTGCAGCGGGCCCAGTCGAAACGAAAGTCAAAAACCAAGAACAGAAATAAATTTGCAAAGAAGCATATTGCTGAAAAGTCTGAGTTATCAGATTTGGATATTCTAAAATACTGAAATTCTGTATCTTCTCTTGCCTTAATCAAGCCTGTTCTCAAAAACGGGAAATTAAACTTACCTCCGGAGACATATACTGACTGCGTAATGAGTACTAGAACGGTAGCCAGTAAGAGCGCGTACGCTCCTTTATGGCGTCCCATGTTTTCCTCTTACTTGACAAGCGATATCCTTTATTTGAAATTGTTTCTAAATGTCACTTTTTAAAAGTCTTAACTTGTGCAATTCCCTGCGTCCTCTAAGTTCAGTGACGATGTCTGATCTGAACCAACATTAGAAAGCTTGGTGATATATATTACTGAGTTGTTTGTATTCTGAATCATTGAATTCAAAAGATCCCCAAAATACCACCCTCCTTTTTACCCCTTAGAACGTGACCAGGAACTACCCGCGGGCAAATTTCAATAGAAAGAAGTTACTCTTTGTGTTGATAATGATCGTGAAACCAACAATTCACTATTATTACCCACTCGTTTAAAGGGAATGTTTGATACAAGAAAAGCTTGCGGGTTGTAGTACTATATTCGGTACACACACTGTAAGGTAAATTTTGCTTCCGATAACTCTTATTTTCTTATTTCTTTCTTATTTATTTATTTATACATAGCGCATTGTATCCTTTAGAAAATACGTGGTTTATATAATGTAATTATCATCAAAGAAAATCATCTTCTACAAAAACACCATTATTTTGTTAGATATTATATTCTGTGCCAATGTTAAATTAGCCTTTTATGGCCCATAGATACAGTACCTTTCAAGTTTTGAATACTTATGTATTATATTCTATTATTACACAAGTGAATAATAAATTAAGTTAATTAAATTAAGCACTACAATCGGGGCTAATCACCTGCAACACTGATGGAAACGGCGAGTTTCGACACCACGGGTTCTTCTCAGAACCAACACTCATAATAACTCATAAAAGATTGTTTACATGGAGCCACTGTTAACCTTATTTCTACGGTACTTCTACCATGCAAAACCCGACTTATAAGCACTACACTATTAGAAGGGATGTTAAGTGATTGGTAATTACCCCAACAGAAACGAAGCTTTCTAAGTTTTAATATGGTAATGCTAACAAATATCCTGAGAAGTCATTCAGTCTGCATGCATTTTGGAATTTTCGAGAAAACATGAATTAACAATTTATATCATTCGTATCATCAAGATCTACATTAGAAAGAATACTAATAATCTCAATGCATTTTGACCATTTTCCCCTTTAAAGGTATTGGTATAAGTATCATAATCATTACAAATATAGTAGACATGTAAGTTTATACAATGAATCTAATGGGAATGAATCTAGGAAACCTAATGCGATTCAGTTTCCATTAAACTTACAATATTATTGTTTAGAAAATTGTGCATCACATCAACATCAAATTAGTTAATAATGAAATGAATTCAAACATAAATCATTATGAGTGATTTCTCTCTACGTGTCCAAACCAAGCTAGGCTATACACGACGACTCATATACAACAATCCTTTGATACCGTGAGAGGGAAAAAGTAATCTTGCCCTTTTAAGTTATCTGAATCCACACAATAATGATAATTTGCATACAGGGAATGTGACTTAGATAGCCGCTAAAGAAAGCAATAGACTACTGCGTAGGAGGTTCTGTTATGACTTTTATATTACGTGTGATGTGTAACATATGTAATGGCAAAGTCTGAATGAGTATTCAGAATCTATCAAGAGGCAGATTTTGTTTAGCAACCCATGCGTATCAACATAAGGATTTACATGTCGGTAAGTAATACATGTTGGTATACTGCCAAATTGTTGACAATGGCATTTTTTTGGGATGTAAAATGTTTTGATCCTGAAGCAGAACAACATGTTCGAAATTAATCCGCCAACCACTGTATATTGAATAACTTACACACAGATTTAATGTTCTTCCCATCATTGCTCCCCGCTGCAGAATATCATGTTCAATGCATGCGCATCAGTAAATTGACACCTATTCAAAGCTTTCAACCGCTCGGATCAACCTCAGCCTCATTTTGTTTCCCCAGCAGCATCGACCCCATCGCCATCAAACATTAAACGAGGTAGGCCCTGGGTACAAACATTTCAACATGTCCGGTCACACACAGATATATATATTTGGACTTTTGACTTCAAATCCAACTATATTTCACATCACACTATTATACAAAATGTGTACAATAATACAGGGGTATCAATAGTAAATAATTGTGAAATAAAAAGTAACAAAACAACTAGTAGGGGGAAATTCAAGAAGGTTACCGGTAGCAAAGAAAGAAAGATAAAACATTTATTATCCCACAAGGGAAAATTCAACAGGCCTTGCCCCAAAACTGGTTATAAAACAATAAACTAACATTAGACAATATATTGTAACAAATTATATAATTCCTTTAATAAAGACACAGATCTTTCATCTGAAATTGAAAATAATTATATGGTATAAGGGATATAAGAATTACAATAATCAATATTATGTCATGACATAAAAGGCCAAGTCTAAATGTTGCTAACCCTAAGTATTATTTTGTAAATAATGTAAACCCACGATGGCTGCATCTACTTCATACAAACGAATAGAAAATAAAAATCACTGCACTACAAATGTAATGGGGCTAGTCACAAAGGAATCGATAAGGTAAACAATATACCGATTCATTAAGCCCAGCCCTATTATGTATTGACCAATCACAGCTATTGACCAATCACATGTTAAAATAGCTGTATCGCGTGGATGATAAACGCAAACAAGCCACCATTATGAATCACTCGACGATCAATGGGCGATGCTCACGTGTTGTACCCACATGATATTTAGTTTGGACCAACCGGCGATGAGCTTGTAAATTACGTCACGCGTATTTAAATGGTTCAGATTCCGCATGAAAAATAATCAAGAAAATATATTATAGAAAAGCATTAAGCAATTCATTTACACCACTGGATTACTGATACCATAATGGGCCTTTTAAGGCTAATTATTTAAACAAAAACTTCCAAAACAAATTCCATAAGTAATACTACGTAGGAGGCCATGCACGTCTGCTTTTTTATGTTTATTAACAAGAAATGATTGTTTCTACCCATAAGAAACAGCATTATGTTTATGTGGCAGCGTGTGATGTGAATCATATAGGTAAACAGCCAAAGTCAGAATCCATCAATAGACATATTTAATCTCAGTATCCCATGCGTATCCAGCGAAGGCTTTGCTAGGTGATTTAGGTAGATACTAAACACAGAATTCGTCCGTCTGGAATGATTTAAATTTGCACTTCATCTCCCCTGCAGGCATGTAACATGTCTATTAATATGTCTATGTGATACATACTGATGTTTCATATGTGATACGTGTCCATACAAAAGCAAACAGTATTCCAATGGACAGTCTTTCAATTTAATTTTCAATTTAAGTTTATTTCTATCAAAAATAAGAGTAGCTCGGTCAGAATAATTTTACAGGATGTTTGACAAGTATGATTTTGGTGAATTTAAAATAATTGTTTGACAAGATGGCTTAATGTAAGACACATACCTAAAGGATGTAGGTAGGTCGTCTCAGACAAATGTCGGGGAACTTTGAGAAACTACCGCTTCGTATAACGGCTGTACCTGTGAACATATTGGAATATTTCTTTTCAACTACGTGGGCCTACTTCTGCCTATAATCGCTGCCATTTTCTTTAGATGACGGGGCTCAGTGTACTTTTGCTTTGCGTGCAAACAGGTTTTGTTGAATATTTTCCCCAAAAAAATACAAACGAAAGTTACAATGAGGGTACAAAGGTTATTCTAGCAACGCCCAAAACCTACTGAGAATTTGTATTCAATGTATTTGCGAGCATAACAGAAAGACCCCGGTAAAATAATTATGTCCAACACAAAGTACAAACACAGTTATGGTTTGGTGATATTGAATTTGTGTTATGCCCCAGGCACTAAGTACCTGTGCTAGTGTGTGTGAATACATGTAGTCGGGAATGGCTTCATTAGTCCATTGATGTACACATATAGACCTAATATATATAGCTACAGGTTTGACACACATCCAGAATAAAGGTTAATTATGATCATTTCTATCGATAAATTGTTAAAATGGACCTAAAGCATGATTTTAACTAATTCCCAGCTTATTCAGGACACTCTCATTCACTTCTTCAGTAAGAAATATTTGTTTGATCTATTTTTTTCATTTATTAATTTTTTTCACAGTTTTTCACAAAGCTAAACATAGACCTACATATCCATTTTAAGAAAGAAATTCCATGAAAATGGCACAAAGCCGTGAAATAATAAGAACGTATAAGAAAAGAAAAATCAACAACCCAAGACAAAATAAAGAGAGAGATTCTATAAGATAACCGAAAAGACAAGAAAAAGATAACCGAAAAGACAACTAAAAGATAACCGAAAAGACAACTTAATCACTCTGACGTTAACGAGGTAACTACTGTAGAAGCTTTTCAAGTCAAACCGTTTTCATAAAGTGACAAATCAGCCCACACAAATCCACGTTTTAAGAAAGCCACATTTGTTTTCGAAATTGCAATTTCAAAGACCTTTTGGGAAAAAATAATTTGCAAAAATACAATTTAATGAAATGCCATTTTATGTAGTATATAAATTTTGTCAAATATCCATGATTCTGGACAGCTTAAACAAAATAACAAAATAAAATTTAGATGTAAAGTGAAGAATTAATGTACTGTTTCAATTTATAAATATTTCTATGCTACAACTTGACACACGAGGGCCGCACACTGTTTCATTAGATCACTGAAAGTGCACAAAATCAAAACCCCAAACTCTTGCCCAAGTAAGCAGTTGTCACCTCAAAAAGTTAACTGGTAACCAATTAGTCAGTTTACATGACAACATACAGCATTAAGAGAACTGACGTGTGAAAAGACGAGGAATTTAATCAACTTTTAGTCAGTTTACACGACAGCATACTAGTCAGTTTACACGACAGCGTGCTAGCCAGTTTACACGACAGCGTGCTAGCCAGTTTACACGACAGCGTACTAGCCAGTTTACACGACAGCGTACTAGCCAGTTTACACGACAGCGTACTAGTCAGTTTACTTGTCACAGTTTACAGTATACTTGTCAGTTCACACGACAGCATACTAATCAGTTTACACGACAGCATACTAGTCAGTTTACACGACAGCATACTAGCCAGTTCACACGACAGCATACTAGTCAGTTTACACGACAGCATACTTGTCAGTTTACGTGACAGCATACTTGTCAGTTTACATGACAGCATACTTGTCAGTTTACATGACAGCATACTAGCCAGTTGATGGTTGACCTCTGACCGACCGACCGAGTGGGTTGTGAAAAATTTCGCGGGAGCTTTGACGGAAATTTTTTCCTTTTTTATCTTTGATTATGTTTGTCATCCGCTCATATATCGTGATTTTATATGTTTGCTTAATGTTTCTTAATCGATGTACTGTATTTTTGATATGATATTTGTTATATTTTAGCGGATTTTTAACTTTGATACTTCTTTTTTTTATCTTTTTTTTTATTTATTTCATTTTCCTGGATATACACTTTACATGTCACAGCACTGCACACAGATAATAATGATCATAATAAATAATAAAGGGAAAAAAGGAAACTTAAAACTGCAAATTAACAAAAACAAAAACAACATCCAATTGGCTCCCGTAGGATTGCCCAAAAGAAACTAGTTTCTGTCAGGGGGCTCTCCAAACTGATTGGATGACAAAACAATAAAATATGTATATATATAAATATGACATTTACGTAAATAAAAACTACACCTTTATCTAGAATTAACCATTAGGCCTAATATAAATCAAAGTAGTAATTGCAAATTGTAAATATAAATAATAAATCTTGAAAAGTCATCTTATCATCTTATCATCTTATCAAAGTCATCGTAGCTGCATTTTTCTGTCTTTCTTGTGCATTTTATGCTTAACATGTATTACGTACCGGCTGTACTTTCGGCCGGGATGTAATAATAATAATAATAAATAAAAAAAATTGAGGCAAAAAATTTGAGGCAAATTACAGTGAAGTTAAATTCTGAAAGAAATTGCAACAGGATGGGTGCATTCTAAAAAGAGTGTGAGATGGGGTCTTGGTTGAAAAGGTGATCACGTAGGGCATTTAGGAAACATTTAGAAGAGGGTTCGAGACAGAGATCTCGAAGATCGCAGGGAAGAGAGTTAAAAAATCTGGGGAAAAGGCTAAACAAAGAGAATTTTGCACAGTTAGTTCGGTTGTATTGATGTTTGAAGAGCAAGACGTCCGTTTTCCTGTTGTTTGGCTGTGGGAGAAAAGAAGAAGGGATGTTGTTATGTTTATAGAGACATTTAACCACAAAAGAAACACTCAAATAAATCAGTCTATTGTAGAGAGGAGGCAAGTTAAGTTTTTTCAGGCGTTCTTCATAAGAAAGTAAAGTAGCAATGTTATATGGAAGGCATGATTTTGTGAAGCGACGTTGAACAGTTTCAAGACACTGGATGTGGTTTTTCTGGTGCGGTAGCCATACCGGTGATCCGTATTCTAGAACAGGTCTGCAGAGGGAGGAAAATAATTTTAGAAGAACTTCAGCATTTCGGGATTTAACAGTTCGGCGAATGAAACCGGATAATTTGGAGCATTTGGCACGGATCATATTTATATGTTTATTCCAGGTAAGGTCATTAGAAAGGATGACACCAAGGTATTTGTAGGAAGTGATAACCTGTAGGGGACAGAGTCAGAAAGAAAGTATGGAGTTAAGCATTGTTTCCTAGAGCGAGTTATGTGCATAGCTTTACATTTATCCGAGTTCAACTGCATATGGTTCTCCGTACACCACTCCGTGATTGAGTTGAGATCATTCTGTAAAACAACACTATCATCTGTACATTTAATTATTCTATACAAAACAGTATCATCTGCATATTGCGGCAGAGATGACTGGACATGGTTAGGCAGGTCGGCTGTAAACATATTGAAGAGTATAGGGCCGAGAATAGAGCCTTGAGGTACGCCTGAAGTCACCGGTACCCAGTCAGATTTGGCCCTGAAAGAGAACTCGTTGTTGTCTGCTGTAAAGGAAATTGCTGATCCAGGAGAGTAGATTTCCGCAGATGCCGTATCCGTGTAGCTTAATTAGAAGAATTGAATGGTCACATCTGTCAAATGCTTTTGACCAGTTAAGGAAGATGGCGTCAATCCTGGGTGGTTTTGGAGCATCCAGTGCTCGGGACCATGTATTGAAGAGAGTGGTTAATTGAGTAATACAAGAGCGATTAGGTTGAAATCCATGCTGTGATTCGGGGATGATATTATAGAGAGATGAATGGTCAAGTAATGTCTTTGATATGAAACCTTGAAGCATTTTGCAGGAAACGGATGTAAGAGAAATGGGCCTGTAGTTAGAAATAAGAGATTTATCGCCGTTTTTGAAGAGGGGAACAACATTTGCCATTTTCCAACTGTGTGGAACTGTACCTGTAGAGACTGAGATTAAATATTCTGTTTAAAATTGGCACAATTGAAAACCCAGCAAGTTTGAGTATTTTGGGTGAAATTCCGTCCAGACCAGGTGGTTTTGAAGCATTAAGATTGTTGATGGCCCTCAAAACATCTGACTGATGAACTTGAAGATTCTGCAGCGGTTTAATACCAGGGTGTGATTTACAGGCGTCGTTGTCCTTCGGAAGATGGTAAGGTGATTGCTGCGGGGAGAAGTTGCTTTGAAAATATAGGTTAAATGCATTAGCAATTTCACTGGGGGAAGTATGTGTTTGGTTACCATGTTGGAAAGAATTAACAGACTGAGGTTTGCGTTTACTCTTTACAAATGACCAAAAGCGCTTCGGATTTAACTTACAGTCAATAGCGAGACTCTGCACATAATCATTGTAAGCATTTCTAGTCATGCGCTTTACTAGTGATCTTAAATCTACATATTTATTCCATAAGTTCACATTGTTCTTGTTCTTGATAGCTCTGTGATAGGCTCTGTTCTTTTTTCTGGATGCTTTGATGATGTCACTGGTTATCCAAGGTGATCGACGACGACCCTTTGATGTGGCAATTGGAATCACATCATTCACCGCAGCATGCACGAGTGACGTGAAGTTGTCCCAGGTTTCATCAATGTTGGTCTCATTGTAGAACAACTCCCACGGAATGCACTGCAGTGTGGTCTGAAAGTCCTGTGCATCAGCCTTGTGGAACTGATGAAATGTCCGGTGTAGAAGTTGATGAGATGATGTCGTGGTGATTTCAAAGTGAATGGAGTCGTGGTCGCTGTTGCCTAAGCCCGGTTTACTGTGGATGTTTCGAGTCCAGTTGGGGCAATCGCAGAAGATGAGATCTAGCATTGTGTCGTTGCCATGGGGATTGCGTCTTGTGGGAAATGATACCAACTGTGACATGCCCAGAGATTCGGCTATGTTAAGTACGGTTGAAGAATGGCTGTTGAGTGTCAGAGGGCGGTTTTCATCCAAGGATATTGTGCAGGGTATTGTAAGGTTGAAGTCCCCGAGAAGAAAAATGGCTTTATACTGGCTGGAATAAGGAAGAATTCGGTCAATGGAGAAAGATAATGCCTCATCAAATCCCGTAGTTGAAGAAGGTGGCCGGTAACAGGTGCCGAAAAGCAGCTTGCCTTTATTCTGCGGGAGACTGACTTGCACCCAGATGAGTTCGCATTGTCTGAAATCAACATGACAGGAGAGTCACCCATACATTCCTGGGCATACATTGTAGGCCTACACCTGGTATTGAACTGAGTTATTATTACGCTCAGAAGCTTTCCGTCGCGGAAATTTTTAATGTTATTGATGTCTTTTTAACTAAGTATTGTACATTTTGTCTGAGACTGAATAGGTATTTTAGATTTAGTCTAGGATTTTGTGTAGTAATTGATTCTGGTTGCCATTTTGTATTTTTACGGTAGGGCTCCTCTGCGTTATTTGATGTTCAATATTGTTGTCCTTTGTGCAGTTGTCTTTTGGTGTATTTTGTGCAGTATTTGATTCTGGTCACCATTTTGTATCTTTTTGGTTGTACCTTGTAGGCCTCTTTTGGTTTTGCTTGATGTTATTGATGTCTTTTAACAAAGAAGTTACAAGTAGGCCTGCTGTGCATTTTTGTCCTCCATTTGATTCTCTTTCTGGTCGCCATTTTGTATTTTTTTACGGTTGTGTAGGGCTCCTTTGGCTTGCGGCTGGACACTCAATAAATAAATATCGTACATACTCACTGTACTTGCATGAATACATACTCATTATAATTCCTGTACCACTATATTAAAACATTGAGGGACTCACCAGTCACCACACTGGTAAGCATTTGTTTTATTGTTTTTAATCCGAGTACACACTGACATAATGGGTTTGTTGCATACTCTGTGCTCGATGACTCTGTTTATTTCTTGCAGAAAGGTCAACTGGGCCAACTCATGGTACACGCTGTGCCAAATCAACACATTCTTACCCATTCACATACAAATGGTGCTTTTAATGCCATATATGTAAAAAGAAATCTTTGTAATGTGGTAAACTTCAATAGTCTACAATTTGACATCTTGTCATTGATTTACACATCATCTAAACTGAACAAACAGTTTATTGCATCTAGGTTTTTTTTTATTCCTCCATGCTTGTAAATTTCAAATTTAATGCAAGGATTGGTAAACTAAACTTGGCTGTATCTATTATGTCTCTTTTGGGAATGTGTGGGATATACACCCCCACCCAGGACCACAAACCAAATCAAACTGTAAGAAACCTAGAAGGAAACGTAAACCAAAGTTCCCATGTACCATATGTGGAGACGATGTACTTGATAACCACCGTGCACTCAGTTGTGACACCTGTGGCTTATGGACCCACACTCAATATGGGGAAGTTAGTGATGCGGAATACGTCACCTTTGTCAATCAAGAAGACTTTGTGTGGCATTGTCCATCTTGTGATATTTTAAACTTTAATGACTCCTACTCCATGGTTCACGATTTTGAATGCACTAACCAGTATGAATTACTTGGTGATTCAGTAGTTGGCATTGTATTTGCAGGCAAACCTCTTCCTCCACCACATACATGCATTAGCAATACACCAGACAGTGTCAGACTTCCAAGGCCTAGGAAAACTAAAAGTAAACCTGCCAGGGATTCGGAGTCTACTTCACCATGGATCACGACAGACCGATTGGCCTCAGCCTTTCAACCCAAAGAAGCACACACTCACACCGGTTTAAACACTCATACTAATTCAGAAACACTTAGTGACCTAGACTCACATGTTGGTTCAATCACACAGACTAGAACAAACGACACCTGTTCTGAAAACAATTAATAGTTCTCACACAGACGAAAACTCCAAAAATGAAAATACCAAACCATATTATCAAAGGACCACTGAAGATCCTCAACATAAATTTCAGAAGTCTTAAAGGGAAGATCCCTGAACTCCAGGCGCTAATTGACACTGAGGGGCCAGATATCCTCATCGCAACAGAAACATGGCTTAATAATAGTATACAAATTGTGAACTCTTTCCGTCAAACTATTCCATATTCAGGAAAGATCGCCTGGATGGTTACGGAGGTGTACTCATAGCTGTTAAAAACCTACCAGCGCAACACCTCAGTGATCTTGACGCAGACGCAGAACTCACTTGGATTAAGATTGACATGAACAAAGACAAACCTATTTATGTTGGAGCATATTATAACCCTGACACCTCACTCAACTCACTACGCCAACTTGAAGACTCACTCACAAAACTTTACATTCATCACTCACACCATAACCAAATATGGCTGGGAGGGGATTTCAATCTTAGGGACATAAATTGGGAAAACCAAACTACAAACCCAGGTAGTAGCATCAAAACACAATGCAATACCTTCCTAGACATGTGCACACATTTTCAACTTGAGCAAAAAAGAAAACCGAAAAGACAACTAAAAGATAACCGAAAAGACAACTAAAAGAAAACCGAAAAGACAACTAAAAGAAAACCGAAAAGACAACTTAAAGAAAACCGAAAAGACAACTGAAAGATAACCGAAAAGACAACTAAAAGAAAACCGAAAAGACAACTAAATGAAAACCGAAAAGACAACTAAAAGAAAACCGAAAAGACAACTTAAAGAAAACCGAAAAGACAACTTAAAGAAAACCGAAAAGACAACTAAAAGAAAACCGAAAAGACAACTGAAAGATAACCGAAAAGACAACTAAAAGACGACATAATTACTGTAGAAGCTTTACAAGTCAAACCGTTTTCATAAAGTGATAAATCAGCCCACACAAATCCACGTTTTAAGAAAATCGAAAAAATTTGAAATGTTTTCGCAATTTCAAAAACTTTTGGGAAAAAACTCATCCGCAAAAATACAACGTAAATAGCCAAAACAAACATGATGCGAACCATGAAATTGTATGTCGTATTATTTACAAACTATACACAAAATGAAAATGTAATCTTTTATGGTTTATAAATCGTGAAATTGTACATCACTTATTGTTTTTCATGTTTACAAACAAGGGTGCAAATGCGTAATTTTCATGGTATGGTATAATATAAACCTTGAAATTTGTCGCTATAAATTTGTCATGGTATATGGAGTTGGAGTGGAGTTGTTTACTTGCATGATTTTGGTGAATTTAGAACATTTTTATTTTGACATGATGGCTTAATGTAAGATTCACACCTCGGCCTAAAAGCTGTGGGTAGGTCATCTTAGACAACTGTGGAGATCTACCGCTTCGTATAGCGGCTATATGACTGTGAACATGTATTGGAATATTATCTCAGCAACGTCATTCTACCTAATCCCTACGATTTTCCCAATGTGTTGACTCATTGCACTTTTAAAGCCCTTAGGGTAAACAGAATTAGTGAAAGAGCCGTTTTCCCAAAAAGAAAATATCAAAAGAAAAGTCACAATGAGGGTGCAAAGGTTATTCTAGCAACGCCCAAAACGTACTCAAAAATGTGTATTCAATGTATTTGCGAGAAAAAACCTCACGTGTCAAAACCCCGTAAAGCGTGTTAGTTAGACCTAAAGTTCAAACAGTGTTATAGTTTGGTGATTTATAATGAATGCCCCATACACCAAGGGGCCTACATGTACTTTGAATGTCACATACACCAAGTAGCTACTAAGTCACTGAGTTGTTACAACTCCACATTGAAGAACCAGCCCCTCACACCGAAACAAGACAAGTTATTAACCAACCTCTTCACGGTGCGAATAGGACTGGGAGGGGTAACTAGTCCCTATAAGCAATTATGGTTAAGTGTCTTGCTCAAGGACACATGTCTCATAACCTGGATTCGAAACCACATTCTGCTGCTAACATCAGAACTTGAGTCCGGTTAAAGCTCGACCGCTCGGCCACGACACTTGAAAAGCACTCTTACAGCGTAAACCTCCGCCAAGTAGAGCTTTTTCAGAGAAAGAAATCCTAGAAGTCGTGATTATGCTGTACATGTAGATATATTTTGAATAAATAAATAAATAAATAAATAAATAAATAAATAAATAAATAAATAAATAAATAAATAAATAAATAAATAAATAAATAAATAAATACTTTTTTTTATAACTTTTCCAAAGAAAACTTCAAAATTCTTTGAAATAACAGCATATATACAAATATATACAAAATTAAAAGAATTATAAAGAAAAACATTCGGTACCTTAAACGTTTTACCCATACAAGATAAAAGATTTGGTGAAAGTACCTGGATAGAATATTCTAATCCATTACGAAAAAATCTCACGACTGGAACTTTAAACGAATTGAGTTTTAAAATTAAAGATTCGAGAGGTAAAGACATTAATAATCACGGTATGCCAGCCATTATAACCGTAGAAATTGTTTTAAAAAACTAATGGATAATATAAATGGCGAGTATTTACGGTCCGAGTTTCCATTAACCTCGAGTGGAAAGGAACGGCGAATCAACCCTGTTTTTTTCTCGAGAGAGAACCGACATACTGTTCAATTTTTGCGAAAAAAATAAAGGGTAAAAATGATTATTATTCAATCACGGCAAAGCGCGACTTTGTAGCCAACTGAGCTTATATATTCTCCGATACCGATGATTTAGATCCAAAACTTTCTTTTAGCGCTATACCGCAGCATTTAGAATGTGGAATTTGCTTCAAGACCAGAGATCAAGAAATCTTTGTACAAGCTACCTTTTTTGGTGCTATAAACACGGGAATATGTTTTGATATAAAAGTTGAAAGTTTTCCCTTGGTTTAAACAAATATAATCTTTAATTATTAATAGAATAATGGCAGATGAAAAGATTTATCCAACATTACCAGCCATGGACACCGCGGCTAATCTAGATGTAAATGCGTTTAGATTACAAAAAATCAACGAAATCCAAAAAGAAATTTCCGTAGAGAGAAATGAGCGCGAGAGATCGTATAAAAACTACAATAAAATCATCAAGACTTTATCTATCGTAGAAACAATGGCCGAATTAGGCTGTATGGGGGCTGGAGCGACTGGAATTGCCAGTCTGGCTAGCGTAGTAGCAGCGCCGGTTGGATTCGTCCTCGAAGGAGTAGCCATCGGGCTAGGCAGTATGGCGATGGGGGCGGGGTTGGGGGTTGGGGGTTGGGGAAGGGGGAAGGGGGTACGGTTGGGGGGCGGGGAGTGGTTGGGGCGGGGGTAAAGTTGGGGGCGAGGGGTACGGTTGGGGGCGAGGGGTACGGTTGGGGGCGGGGAGTGGTTTTGGGGGTTAGGTGGAGTGGTCGAGCTCCCCCACTTTCTATCTACTACATGTGTGTGTGATTCATGTACATGTGTATAATATTATTCTGAGGACGATCAGAGCATACTGACCGGAACGTCGAGTTGTAACCTCCAGTTCTTTTCAGAACTAATTACTACTCAATTGAGATTCCACATGGTGTCACCGCAATTAGTTTTACTTATTCTCATTTGATGCACGCGGATCTGACTTCCTTGGTTTGCTAACCGGGGTGCTCAGGTCTATACTAAAATGTGATTAAAAATTCTGAAGTTAGCATTTAAAACCCCTGAGGTTGTATTCTTCTGCTTTTATTTGTGTGTTTAAAGGGACAATATCGTCACAATCAACAGGGCATGGAATCCAACAGGGCATGGAATCCAACAGGGCATGGAATCCAACAGGGCATGGAATCAGAGTGCTAGTTTTTATATTTAACTCAATGACTAAAAGGATTCGTTTACACGTTTCGTGAATTTGAAAATGTTTAATGATTGTTTCATGTACACATGTAACATTAAACGTGTAAACGTACTAACGCCAGCAGGTACCACAATTTTCATTTATTAAAGAATTAGGTTCCTAGCCAGAATACCTATAGGGGGTTAGGGTTTTAATGATATTCTTGCATCAAGGATATAAACAATTGATTTGATTTTTGCCCTGCACTGACATCTGTACATGAATCACTGTACTCGGGCCAAAATTAATTGTATTTATTTCATATATTTTAATGCATTTAATTGTTAATGTTATGTTATGTTAAACTACAATCTGAATCCCCCTGGTTCAATGATGATATTCGTGCTGCAAGGAAAATCCGCCGTCAACTTGAGCGAAAATGGCGTGACAATAGGAAACTTCAAGTACATCGGCAAGAATACTGTAACCAACGTGATATTGTGAAGTTAACCAGGCAAAAATAGCTCACTACTCATCTCTTGCGGAAGAGAGCTCTGGCGATCAGAAAAAACCATTTAACATTGTTGAAAAGCTGCTTCATAAACCCAAAACTCCAGTGCTTCCATCTACACACTCCGACCTTGCAAATGCATTTTCAAACTTTTTTGTCACAAAAATTGAGAATATCCGTCGTTTTTTTCTCCCAGTACCTGCCATTCTATCACAAACACCGCCACGCAAGGATCTACATTGTAGACTGTCTATGGAGTGTCGTGGCCGAGCGGTCTAGCGCACCGAACTCAAGTTCTGGTGTTGCCAGCAGCAGGGTGTGGGTTCGAGCCCCGGTCGTGACACTTGTATCCTTAAGCAAGGTACTTAACCATAATTGCTTCGTCCTTCGGATGGGACGTAAAGCCGTAGGTCCCGTGTGTTGTATAATGCACGTAAAGTGGATTGTCGTGGCCGAGCGGTCTAGCGCACTGAACTCAAGTTCTGGTGTTGCCAGCAGCAGAGTGTGGGTTCGAGCCCCAGCCGTGACACCTGTGTCCTTGAGCAAGACACTTAACCATAATTGCTTCTCTCCACCCAGGGGTTAAATGGGTACATGTGAAGGCAGAGATGGTTTGCTCTCTATGCGCTAGAAATGGCAGCAATTGAGCTGTATACTCCCCAGGGAGCTGAGATGGTTTCAGGAATGATTTATGAGCCTTATGAGCAGGGATAATAATATAATGCGCCTTGAGCGCCACTTAGTTGGTGGATACGTGCGCTATATAAATCTATACATTATTATTATTATTATTATTATGTTTGAGCCTACTAGTGTTACGGAGATCAAGAAACTCATCATGAAATCGCCATCAAAATCATGTAAACTTGATCCAGTACCAACTTCGCTAATAAAACAAAATATTGATGTGTTTGCTAAGTACATCACAATTATTGTAAACAGATCTCTTTCTTCCGGTTGTTTCCCTGATAGTCAGAAAGTTGCTCATGTTAAACCACTCCTGAAGAAACCTAATTTGGACAAGGAAGTTTTCAAGAATTACCGACCGGTAGCGAATTTAAAGTACCTTGGAAAAACAATCGAGCGAGTTGTTTCATCACGGATCTCTGACCATGTTCGTGCTAATAACCTGTCGGACACATTTCAATCAGCCTATAAACCATTTCATGGAACGGAAACTGCTCTTCTCCGCGTCAACAATGACATTTTATCTGCCATGGATGATGGAAAAATCACTGCATTAGTTTTATTAGACTTAAGCGCCGCTTTTGACACAGTCGATCACAAAATCCTTCTCTCCCGCCTTCAATATCATCTTGGAATACATGACACAGCCCTAGATTGCTGCAAGTCCTACCTTTTAAATACGCCTCAGCATGTTTGTATTGGTAATGCTATCTCCGAGCCTGTTATTCTTGACTATTCTGTACCCCAAGGCTCCGGCTCGGCCCGTTGTGGTTTACTGTTTATACCTTTCCAGTTCGTGATATCATTTTGAAGTATAATTTAAATTATCATGTCTACGCTGATGACACGCAGCTTTACATTACTTTTAAATCTTCTCAAGAACCTGCCGATTCGTGTATTACAACACTGGAGAAATGTATTCAAGAGATTCGTAGTTGGATGAGGCAAAACTTCTTGAAATTGAATGACGAAAAGACAGAATTTGTTCTATTTGGATCACGTCAGCAATTATCTAAAGTTTCTCTTCCATTTATTACAATTGGTGACTCGCAGATAACCCCCTCATCACAAGCACGTAATTTGGGTGTTATATTTGACTCGACAATGACTTTAAAACCTCATATCTCCAACATTGTTCGCATATCATCATTTCATATCAGAAATATTAGCCGAATAAGGAAATACTTGAATAAAAGTGTTGCTGAACAAATTATACATGCGTTTGTCACATCACGGCTCGATAACGGGAATGCTCTCCTTTACGGTCTCCCGCAGATTCAAATATCTCGTCTTCAGCACATACAAAACACAGCAGCTCGTGTTGTAACTTTGTCCAGAAGGTCATGCCATATCACGCCAATCTTGAAAGAACTGCACTGGCTTCCTGTTTCACAGAGAATTGTTTTTAAACTTATGCTAAGTGTTCACAAATCTTTTAATAGTATTGCTCCAATTTATATTTCTGAACTGCTTAAAGTGTACACTCCATCACGCAATTTGCGCTCCAGCAACATGTCACTCCTAAAGGAACCAACTTCAAAACGGAACTGGGGTGATAGGTCTTTTTCTGTCGCGGCTCCGAGACTCTGGAATCATCCTCCAACTAAACTCAAATCTTGCCACAGTATAACTAGATTTAAGTCGCTGCTTAAAATTTATCTTATGTCACAATTCTTCAAAGATGATGTATATTTGTAATTGCATTGTAGGTAAATGTATCTCAGAATATATTTTTGTTCCTATGCTATCATTGTATATTGTTTGTATTCATGTTTTTTCTTTGTTTCCGCGCCTTCAGCGCCCAGCAGGGTGGATATGTGCGCGCTACAAATCTTTATTATTGTTGTTGTTGGTTGTTGGTTGTTGGTTGTTGGTTGTTGGTTGTTGGTTGTTGGTTGTTGGTGTTGGTGTTGGTGTTGGTGTTGGTGTTGGTGTTGGTGTTGGTGTTGGTGTTGGTGTTGGTGTTGGTGTTGGTGTTGGTGTTGGTGTTGGTGTTGGTGTTGGTGTTGGTGTTGGTGTTGGTGTTGGTGTTGGTGTTGGTGTTGGTGGTTTTGTTTTGTTTTGTTTTGTTTTGTTTTGTTTTGTTTTGTTTTGTTTTGTTTTGTTTTGTTTTGTTTTGTTTTGTTTTGTTTTGTTTTGTTTGTTTGTTATTATTATGTTTATTATTATTATTATTATGTTTATTATTATGTTTATGTTTATTATGTTTATGTTTATTATTATGTTTATGTTTATTATTATTATTATGTTTATTATGTTTATTATTATTATTATGTTTATTTCAATTGTATGGGCGGCCATTGGGGCAAAAAAAGACAAAGTTACAAATAAAAAGACAACTGAATAAATGAAAAGAAAATAGGCCTACGGAATAAACAAACACTTTGGAAAATTAAAAGACAATCGTACAGCTAAAAAGACAAACGGATAAAATAACTAGAGCTCAAGTGTTTGTGTCAACTTTCGGTTCAATCAAATTATCATTGATGATGTCAATCATATTTTGCAAAGGTGTATCATCTTTTATTATTATATATATCAATTTCATATTCGAAAGACATATAAATTTTGCGTTAGAATGTGTTGAATTTGAACTTATTGTTTTGACTGGAAGTAAATGTCAGATCAGGTGATTTGAAGGTCATATATATGACACAATAAAACGTTCTCATGTTCATGAAAAAATAACATTAGTACTTGCTAATCTGAGATTGGAAATCAATCCCGTTTTAAAAATGCCGCTAGGGGTGCTTTGAACTTTGATGCCGTCATCAAACATATTTTTTTTAAAGATAAGTTGTCACTTATCACTTTATTTACAAAGCTCATATTCAAATTTCCTATGGTTTTTTAGATAGAAAATTTTTATTTTTCTAAACCCGCCGTCATCAGTTACATTTTTGAAAAGGTCACACGTCAATAGTAATTTCGTCCATGAAAGGCACGCCCAAAAACCATATATATCATGTTGGCTGCAGACCCTATAAAAGTGCTTCAGAATATATTTTTCACTTAAACTTCCGGATTCGACTGGAAGGAGAGGTCAGATTGGGTCATGTCTGTGTATGAAATGTCACATAATTCAAGATCTGTAAAATAATACAAAGATTGTGTAAATATCATTTGTGGTTCATGAGATATGATTTTATGAAATATTAAAATTGGATTTTTAGTGTATTTTCATATCTGATGACGTCACCATGACGTCACAAGTTTACCTGAAACTGCTATTGATAACTATATTTTATGGTCTAAGTATGTGTCAAGTATGAAAGCTCTGTGAACTATGAAACTATGGTTTTTTTGTTCGATTAGTCTCATCGCGAAGAAGAAGGAAAAAAAACAATTTCAAGAGGTGTTCACGCTGTCGCACGAACACCTAAAAAGACAAAGGATAAATAAAAAGAAGAAATGAAAAGACAATTGCGAGTTCGTAATTTTTTTTTCTTCTTCTGCCACCGTGACCATACCAAGGGCGGATTTAGAATCCACAATTTCTAGGAGCCAAATGTTTGACGGGAGAAGGTCTGGGTTCGGGTCCGACTTAACGGCCCAGCAATTTTTGTTTGATTATAGGCGCTACCTGGACCAGATTTGTGAAGTATTCTAGCTAATATGGAGATGTAATTCCCAATCAAACCAACGACGATTTTTAAGGGGCGGCTTTGGAACAACATTTTGTGTGTGTGTAATGTTGAACCTCGGTGCATGACCTTACGAACACCGGAAACTGTTTGATTCAAGATGTTCAGTTGTGCGTTCTGAGTGATTCAAAACGGGTGATAAGTGATAATACACCATATACTTTTGATTTGAAGTCTAGACTGCATACCATGCCAGCATTGATCATAATTCTAACAGCATTGCCTGAAATACCGCCCTCTCGTGGCTCGTATTGCTTAGGGTGACGGTTCCCTCGATAGTGCTACCCGGACACGAGTTTTGTCTGCAGTACACCTCGCATTTGACCCTAAAATTTAATAGTTTACTTTATTTATAAATAAAATCCTCAACAACTTTGAATTACTATTATATAGAAAGGCTTTGCTTCTGAATTAACTTTGCAGTTAAAAAAATATTAAAAATGTATAAATATTATCTTTTATGAAAATGTTTCTTAAAAACCTATACTCTTTTTCATGCGTGTTTCATGTAATGTTAAGACTCATCATTGGCGGATCCAGGGGGGGCTAAGGGGGCTGTAGCTCCCCCCCCCCCTAAAATCGTTTAAAAAAATAATAAATAAATAAAATAAAATAAATTTAAAAAGGGGAGAGAAAAAGAGAGAGAGAGAGGGGGAGGGGAGGGGAGAACGCACTCTCATTTCCCCCTCACTCTGCTTTGTTTTTCTCTCCCTTTGATTATTTCATTGTAATTTTTATAGTACTGAAAAATAATTGTTTTTTGATTCTCAGCCCCCCTAAAAATGTTCTGGATCCGCCCATGCTCATAACATTCAAATAACCGCGATCTCAGACTTGAAATCAAGACTATAGCCTAAGCCCCCAGCGGTACCAAATGACGTAATTTGACACGCCTCAGCGTGCAGGCAACTCACACAACAGCAGGCAACCCACACAACAAGCACAATGCCACGGTGAAAGCCAATCACAACACATCACACCACAGTGGAAGCATTGGACACTCTCCACCAGGCACCAATCGGAACACTTCCCATTGTACACATAATCCCAGCAAATACCGTACTACTTAAGGAGCTGCATCTCCAAACCTGTTCATTCTCCTGTCGAAGATTAGAGCCTTTCTTTGGCTTTCAATTTTCATGGGAACCCCTAGGCTCTGAGCAAACCATGCACATCCCGGTTTAGTCATTCATCATGTATGGTCGACTCAATAATACACAACCCGTTGAGTCCACCTTTTAAACGTATCGACTTTACCTTGCACACCAGTTTAGTCAGCCTTCGTAGTCATTGGCTACGCTGCACAACTTCGGCTGATTGTATGTGATCTCATGTGACCTCACGGTCGTTATTCGTTGCTGTTTTTTAGCCCCAGATAATGACATAATTTTGGAACGCACCCAAAATGTGTGTGTTGTTTGTATTTCAGATTCATCTGCGGGTATCTTAGTCAGTCTGGCTTCGGCCCTGATTGTTAGCTTGGCCAACGGCTTCGCTTAGTTATATGTTTGTTCAGTCTTAGTAGTGTTCATGCGTTTTGCACGTACGTACGACTGTCATTAAGGTCTTGGCCAATGAAAAGCTCTGCTTTGCTGACTCCGCCCCAAGCTCCAACCCCCTCCGACCGTCGATGTCTATAGAATTTCACAATGAGTCCGGTAGCCGATTGTTCAATTTCATTTCACTCGTGGATTTGCAACAATGGAGATTAACAACACACTGCCTAAGTACTTCAATGGTTGTCTGATCTGACACTAAGAACTATTATGTATCACTCGTGACGGATCCGAGGGGCGTTTTTGAAACAGTTCCCATAAGGTACAAATCTTGTGATTTCCGTCCCTTCCAAGCCTCCCACATTACTAAGAACCATGAAAGATAAGATAAAATGTACATCTTGGCACTTACAATTTAAACATTTTGTTAATAATATTCATGCATACCCGTACAGAAGGGGGTAGAAAAGTTTGAAATATAGCCTATATTGAAACTGGTGGGATTTTAAGTGGCGGCTTTTTCAATATTTCTTTTTCGATTTTCGTTTTGAAAAAATGAATCTGAACTTCGACTATTGTGGGAATTTGGGGGTGCGTACGCATGCCCGGTACCCCTACGGGTAGGCCTAAGTTTATTTAAATATATAATAGCACGATTACTTGTTGTCTATTCCGTAGGCCTACGTCTTATTCTTATTCTATTCTCTTCTTCCAGTCGGCCAGTCCTCATAGTCATAATGAATTTGGTATGATGTATATTTTTATCTGCTATTATTAGACGCAGTTTTGTCTAATTGCTATCAGTGTAATTATTATTACGATGCCATCCCAGAAAGGATCAATTATTTTGTTTGTAATTATTTGTAAATTCCCGTTTACGTGTATCTATGTATGTGGAACCTTGAATTTTTTTCTGAAAATAAAAATAAATTATATTTAAACAGCCTGTAATAAAAACGTCACATAACAATCAAAAGCATTTTCGTGGTAGCCTATACCTGCCAATATCCCGATTAATTATTTCTCGTACTCTTCTCCTTAACTTGATCGCGTTTCTTCTGAGATAATGCTGAACGATGTCTTCTTCTGGGTTGGAGTTTTGAATAAAGTAATCCACAGCCAGACCCCATTGGTTTCCATGGGCTCTGTATCCCTGACGTCGCTCTGATCATTATTCACAGGTAATCGGACTTGTTTGTGGGCCATGATGAAATGTGTTGGTCTCGTAGACGTAGACAGGTGTGACACTTCCGCTAATCTAGGATCGGGAGTATTTTCAAATGATACGTCGTCTATACAAATGTAATATAAAAGACGTACCTAAAGGATCGGGAGTCTTTTCAAATGGTACGTCGTCTATACAAATGTAAAGTAAAGGACTCACAACCTTTAGGTACGTCTTTCAGTTTACATAATCATTATGTAGATGAGTCAATGCAAATTGCTCTCATCTAGGTTAGTGGACGGTGTCACACCTGTCTACGTCTACGTCTGTGAGACCAACACATTTCGCCATGGCCCACAGACAAGTCCGATTACCTGTAAATAATGAAGAGCGACGTCTGATATTAGAGGGATACAGAGCCCATGGAAACCAATGGGGCCTGGTTGTGAATTACGCAGAGCTGCCAACTCTTCCGGATTCTGCGGAAGACTTCCGTATTTGACGGTAATTTACTTACTTAAAATATATGCAAGGAGGCCTCTCCTTTTGGTGCCAAAAAGCCTAAAACCCCTGGACCCCACCCGCAAGGGCTCGCTCGCTCGGCTCGCTCGCTGCGTTCGCTTCGATTGAGTCTTTCTGATTAGAAAATTAAATCTTCCTCATTTTCAAAATCATATGTTGGCAGCTCTGATTACGTTATCCAAAACTCCAACCCAGAAGAAGACATTGTGCAGCATTACCTTAGAAGAAACGAGGTCCAGTTAAGGAGAAGAGTACGGGAAATGATTAATCGGGATATTGGCAGGTATAGGCTACCACGGAAATGTTTGTGATTTCTATCTGACTTTTTTATTACAGCTGTTTAATTATAATTCATTTTTATTTTCAGGAAAAAAATCAAGGTTCCACACAGATAGATACACATAAACAGGAATATACCAATAATTACAAACAAAATTGTTGATCCTTTCTGGGATGGCACAGTAATAATAATGATAGGTAATAATAATAAGGGAATAACATTGTGAGGACCCGGTCTTGGGGGCTGATAATGACCGGCTTGGGGGCTGGCCGCTGTCAACGGACCGAGCCCGCAGCCCCAAAACGAGTTGCCCAACTTTGGTTCTCCCTTGAACCATGGAGGAAGGAAAATCTCACTTTAATAGCGAAGGTTGAGATACGAGTTATGCGATAAGGTTCTTTTCAGAACCTGTACTTCAGCTTCGCGATAGTTGAGATAAACACATGGTGTTAACGCAAACCAAAACGATATCAACCCTCGTATCCATTTACACTCCTGGGTTAAGAGAAGCAATTACAATGTCTGAAATATAGTAGCAGGCCTGTCGAAAAGTAATTGGGAAATTATTTTACTATTTTCTTTTTAAAAGATGCCATAGATATGCAGAAGTGCGTCGTACTTGTGTCCTAATTGCTGGCAACCAGGAGTATAAATAGGTACCATCAAAAGCTGGGGTCAACTTGCGATAGACTGACAACCTATCCAGGGGAAATTATTCTCAAACAATAATGACAGCTGTCAAAATATTTCAATTAATGCATGATACTATCATTCACGTTAAGGTAGTTAGATGAACTCCATGGTGGATTTTCTTGTTTTAATTGGTTTAGTGCATCGGAAAGGAAAGAAAACAGAAACGGAGACATTTCAAGACAAAAACAGCAAAATGCTAAATCTCAATTTTAAGAAATGTTGTTAACAGGTTAAGATTTTGTTCTTGCCCTAGACCTATATATGAGTAAACAACATAAATGGTGATATGGCCATGTGTATTGTCTGCCTTGACTCTTCTTCTAGCCGTCAACCGAGTGACGTCACATTATTGCTTGTACGAATGAAAAATAAGAAAAAATATGGGAAACAAACAAGTCAGGTATTGTCCATTCAATGCGTGCAACCTCTGATCGACGTGGGACTGCTGCATGCCGCACGTCTTCCACCGATCACACCATCCACCAGACGGCACTGCATGGGCAGTCATGTGCAGCCATGTACGAGTGGCTTGGCACAGTGATCGCGCGGGCCAGACAGAGCTTCCGAGGCCATCGAGTCGGTTCCGTGGCATCTTTTTCAGCGTCCATGTTTCCGCGCCTAGAAGCAGCCGGACTGAGATGCACGTTGACACAAAAGACAACTTTTCAGCCCAAAACACGGTTGCTAAACACAGATGCTAATTCTTCGTCAGATTTCGCTGGTATAGTTCAAAATGACAGCACTTTATGAAAGATTGATACCATCATAAGGTTGACACCACTATACGTTTTACTTAATTATTTGACCATTTAGGTATTTGTTAATTACCACGACAACTAGGGACAGTATAGTCGAAACGTCGAAAAGACCAATGTGGTTCTTTACACCAAGTAAACCAATTACCTTTAAAATCTACCAGTTGGTTACTTTTTAAAAGAACGGACAGAACCAAGTCTTTGAGCACTGCTTTTATGGACAATTTTGATTGCCAAAAAAATTACTTGATTTCAACGCAATTGATGTGTTCTCACGTTATGGCTTGTGTGTAATAATATGAGTTACTCCTAGTCTATGCATAATGTGCCCTCCCCTTGATAAACGGTGTCAAAATAAAACTTCTATGCCCATTATTTGAAAGCAATGTCAAACTTGTTTCAAAACTAGTTCCGCTATACTCGGAAAACGAGTATAGTATTTACCAGCCAATTTCAACCCTTTTTCATTCAATTTAATACCCGACTCATTCAACTTGATTTGTATATGAATGTTCCTTTTAATGCATCATTATTAAATCAGCAAAAATGTACATTCATATTTATAAGTTGAGCGTTTATCGTCATTTATAACCCAACTCATCGCCAAAATAAGTATGTTCCAGTTGAAAGTGTCGTTCATGAAATGTCGTTAGAATCAGTCCCAAGCGGTTGATCAAGAATTCACTTTCATCAATTGGCATTCGTTCGTCACATTTTTACTTTCAATTCTCAGGCCCGAGTATGAGTTTTAGGCCAGTTTCCTAACTATCATTTGACTATATAGCGCATCAGGCGATTGCAGGCTAACGGAAGCACAAAATTGGGGGAAAAGAACAACAAAAGTGATCGGAAAACTCACTGATGAAATTTACCAAAAGCACGTTTGAATACTCTTTAAGATGAAATAATTTATTGCACAATAACGATCAAAATCTTTTCTGCATCGATGATTATTAATTTGACTTAATGATTACTTAGAAATTAATTTGAACGCAACAATATAGAAAAAAGGAACCCTAATCAGATGAGTAAAAACGGCGTGAATTTCAATGTTCCATAACGAAAATGACCAAGAACAGGTTTTGAAATTGGCCGTGAAAACAACCAACCTGTGAAGGTCCTGTTAGTTCTTCAGCCGAAAAGAAAACATTCACGATTTTCTACATGGTACGGAGCCCCTAAGGGGACAGGTAAAAAAAATCGGGAAGGTAAAAAAAAAGGGGGAAATGTATTTCGTTCCCTCGAAATAACATTTCGTTCCCTCGAATTAATTTCGTTCCCTCGAAATATTATTTCGTTCACTCGAAATATTATTTCGTTCCCTCGAAATCATTTCGTTCCCTCGAAATAACATTTCGTTCCCTCGAAATAATATTTCGTTCCCTCGAAATAATATTTCGTTACATCGAAAAAATTGAGCTGTACGGAATCCTTGATATGCCATTTAATTTATTGGGATATGACAATTATTTCCAAGGTCGCCGTAGCACTGAGAGCCCCTTAAGGGACAGATGGAAACAAATAAATAAAATAATATTATTTTATTAATTTATTTATACCCCTTCAGAGAAAAGAAAATTGTAGAAGTCGTCAATTACCCTATTTGATTATGCTGTGAACGTCGATGAATTTTGTATAAAAAAAAAAAAATTACAAAAATGCTTTCCTGAAATCGATTTTCATCAAAAGATCTTCATCAAAATCTAATCGATTGGTCCGTGTAACAAACTCAACATATTTCATCCGAATCCGACCAGATATCTTGTACAGAAGTACACCCACACACACAAACACACGGGTGAAAACATTACCTCCGTCCGACATACGTCGCGGAGATAATAAGAAATAAAATGCGATATGGTGCTATATACTGAGCATCAAAATAAACTTATCAAATCTTTGATATATTTGAACACAGGTAAACTTCAGTAATCTTTACTAAGCACATAAACAAGATTACTGAAGTTTACCTGTGTTCAAATATTTTTTCATTTTTTCCGTGGAGGATTTTAATGAGTGTGCTTCCAAAGATTTGATAAGTTTCTTCTGATGCTCAGTTTATGTTCAAAATTATTAAAACGTTTACTTTCTCCGAGAACAAGAACATGCTTAGTTTTAAGAATTGTGTATATATGCACTAGACACAATCAGATACGCGTTGTTAAATGTATTCCACCAATGAAACCGATTGCATTTTGAACACACCCCCTCTCTGGAATCCATCTAATTCACTTCATTCAAACATTATCATAGGTTTTCAATCAATTTCGCACGAAACCGATTAAATTTGTCATGCATTTAAACAAAAATGCGCATCCAATTTAAAAAATACTAAATTTCGCCTAAGCTTCCCGCGGCGTACAGTCAGTCATTCAAATTCGTTATTAGGCAAGCATCTGTGACATTTGTGCAATGAAATTCACACTGTTAAACTTCATTTTCCATGTTTCAATTTCATAGTAGCAATTGGTTGCCTGCCACTTTATTAATGTTCATCTAAGGATAAAGTTCCATTTCTACAATTCACTACGTTGACAGATAAAGATAACGAAACGGCAGCTCGTGGTTGTTACACGGGAATATCTGATGTAGTCCGAGCACGCTTGATTGTGGCGTTTGAGAGAATTTCTCAGGAATGCCCCAAGAACATAATGAGAAATATTTGAGTGGAAACAAATGATAAAAACAAAGTAAAAAAATTAGAACGTAGAAACATTAACGAACATTTTAATGAGAAAAACACAAGATTAACCCTAACCCTCTAGGCATTCTGGCTAGGAACCTTCATGAATCCTCCAAAATCCATCAGTGCATGCTTTTGGAAACATGTCCATATCTTCAAAATGCACCATGCACTTTTGTTGATCTTTCGTATTCAGCATTTATTGCCTGTAAATCTTGCCAGTAAATCGTGCCAGTAAATCTTGATTAGGGTTCAAGAATGATTGTTGAGAATCATTTTTTGGAATTCCCATTTTGCGAAAATGATTGCCTGCAAACGAAATTGAAACTCGAGTGCAAATCCCCATTCAAGCCAATCTGGCGAAATTGAATGACGGACGTGCATCACTAAAATGAATGACGTAAATCCGACATTTCATGTCTGAAAACGAAATTGAACGCCTGAATTTTTAATTGGAAAAATGACAGCAACCAGGTTAGCAAAACGCTTTAATACGAACGCACGAAAACGAATTTGAATGCTAAATTGACGAACTTGGCAGGGAAAACATATAGGTTATTATAATTATATATTGCAACCCTCGGAAAATGCGCTTTATATTAAAATGCGTGTATTATTATTATTATTATTATTATTAATTATTTCAGCATAAATACATGCTGTCATCGTAAGTATACTCGATGTCTTGTCCTCCTTTCTATCTTCTAAATGTTATCTCAATAATCAAGACTATGCATAAGAAATGTTCTAAAAAACTGGAAATTAAACTTACCTTGGGCATTTACTGACTGCGTAATGAGTATAAGCACGGTAGCCAGTAAGAGCGCGTACGCTCCTTTATGGCGTCCCATGTTCTCCTCTTACTTGACAAAGCGATATCCTTTATTTCAAACTGTTTCTAAATATCACTTTTAACTTCCTCTAAGTTCGATAACAACATCTGATCTGCGCTATCATCCAGAAAGCTTGGTGATATATAATGTTGGGTTCTTTGTATTCTGAATCATAAAATTGAATAGATCCCCGATCACCACCCTCCACCCCCCCCCCCACCCCCCACGAACGTGACCAGGAACTGCCTGCGGGCAACTTCCCAAGAATTTACTCATTGTATTGACAATGAGCCTGGTCCCGAATAGTCACTTTTGGTACCCACTCGTTATTGTTAAAGGGAATTAAATTCAAGAAACATTTATTTTTTTCACTTGCATATACTGAAACCTGCATATACTGATTCTGGTACAACCGGTACCTCTGTTTTCGTATGTTTTTGCACTAAGCATTCTTTTCCATCTTATTTATTTGTTTATACAAAGCGAATGGAACCTTCAGAAAATACGTTGTTTAAATTATTTAATTATCATCAAACAAGATCATCTTATTCAAAAATCACCACAAATACAGTACCGTATCTTTCAAGTTGTTAATATTAAAGTTCACGTACGCATTTTCTATTATCACACACGGTGTTTCATTAAATAAAGCACGACAATTGAGCTAATCATCCGCATCAGGATCCTCCATTCAGATACCGTACTTAAGCAGTTCCTACAACTAGGGTATAAATATGATGCTCAATATGCGGCAGAGTGCACCCCCTCCCATTGTCTCTTTATTGTGTTCCAGGAATCTTAGGAATTCTTTAGAGGATTTCGGGGGAAGAGGTCCGTTAACAATAGAACAACAGTGTGTTAGTGTATAGGGACATTTGGGGGTTGACACTCTGCCGCATATCGAGCATGGTATTAGGGTCTGGCATTCTCCTGAAGACGATCAGAGTACACTGATCGAAACGTCGAGTTTCTCACCACCGGTTCTTCTCAGAATGCACAGTTGCACACTTACAACTCCTAAGAGATTGCGTTTACACGGTGACACCGTGAAACCTATATAGTTACGTACTTCCATCATGCAAAGCTTCCAATCCTAAACAAAAAACAATCCTTTAAAACACAACACGGCATAAGTCCAATCGATCCGGCAATTGGACTTCGTTTCGTAACACACACACAAAAAACAGAAAACCAAAAATGCCGGAGACTTTCTTGGGGCCTAACTTTAAGAAGCAGTGTTGCCAACATTAACAATACTAGACCTCACCTTTAATTAATGACACAACGAAATGAGCTGAAACTTTCACAGGTTGGTTTTTGTACATAATATTTTTTGTAATTGTGTTATATAGTATGGGTGCATTTACAGACATCAGTTGTTTACAATGAATCTAATAGTGAAACTGGGAAACCGCATGCAACTAAGTTGATACATATAGGTCGATGAAATTCTTGCATCGGGTGATAAACAATTTGCCGTACACCTGTATACTAAGTGCTTTCCGAGTGTCTCTGGAAAAAATCATTGGCGACTTGGGCGGGATTCGAACCCTCGACCTCCTAGTTACTAGTGCAGACGTCTTTTGAAGATACAATTATCAATTATCAATCTGCTTTAAGCCTTACCGTTCTTTCTAGGTTTTGGTAAAATAAAGTCGAGATAATTGCATAGATCTATGATTTAGGCAAAACAAGTCTCCGGTTTCTGGTTTCCGCGCGCGTCGCGTCAGACCCGCGCTTCAGCATTCTTAGTTTACTGCTCAAATTGCTGGAATTCTGCTGCGTTTGAAACGACTTTTTCACATAAGGGTATAAACGTTTGCCTCTCTTAGCCACCATACTCTGTGTATGGGAAATTTGGTGTGGTGCCAATAACCGTGTATACATGTATCGCGTCTTTCTCTGGTTGGCCAAACAAAAACAACAACAACAACAACAAAGAAACGCGCGTCACCGCACCGATTTTTAAGCCGATTTATGACCAGAAAATGGAGACTTTTTGGCCTTGGAGTTATTGAAGTAAATGCGACGCCCAGTTCAATTAAACTTTCCTAAACAATATTATATTAGTTAATAATGAAATGAATTCAAACATAAATCATTATGAGTGAGTTCCCCTCTACGTGTCCAAACCTAGCTAAGCTATATACGACGACTCATACAATAATCTTTCGATACCAAAGCTAAGAGCTAGAATGCTACAATAATCTGGCCCCTTAAGTTAACTGAATCCACACAATAATGATAATTACATACAGGGAATCTAATGGCCGCTGCAGATGGGAGGACCTCTCTGCTTCGTTAACAAAGTCAAGTTTTGACTTTTGTATTTTATGTTTAGGCCCAAAAAAGTCTCCAGTTTCTGGTCTCTGAGCACGTCGCCTCAGACCCGCGCGTGGGCAATTTTAATTTTCTTTTGTTTGCTATAAAACGATGTCCAATTGGAATTCTGCCGTGCTGTGTTTTAATAAAGGACTTTTTCACACAGAGGTTATGAACGTTTGCACGATTTGTGAGGCCTCTCGTAGCCACCATACTTTGTATATGGGAAATTTGGTCCCCGCATATCACGTACTTCCCTGTTGGCAAAAAAAGATCTTTGGCAATTGTTTAGGCCTAAAGGATGTAGATAGGTCGTCTTAGACAACTGTCGTGAGCTTTGAAAAAGTATCGCTTTCTCCAAAAAACATATTGGAATATTTCATTTCAACTAACTTCATTCTGCCTCTTCGCTGTCATTTCCCCTATATGACGGGGCTCATTGCACTTTTAAAGCATTGCGTGCAAACAGATTTTAATTAATATTTTCCCCGAAAAATACAAAAGAAAGTCACAACAAAGGTACAAAAGTTATTCTAGCAACGGCCATGAACCTACTTAGAATAATTTGTGAGCATAACTCACGTCCTAAGTACATAATAACATAAGACCTCGTCAAGCGTGTTCAATCTAAGTTCACTGTTATGGTTTGAGGATTTATAAATGTTGTTATGTCCCAGACACCACTGAGTACCTGTGCTACCAATTCCTAATTCCTACTCAGGACTGTCAGTCACTTCTTCATCAAACAAAGAATAATTGGTCGATTGAATTCAAATCATTTAATTCATTTATTTATTTCACAGTTAAAAATCACAACGCTAAATACATACGTATTCATTTTAACAAAATAAATTAATAAATGGCATAAAGCCATAAAATGTAAGAACGAATAAGAAAACAAAAATCAGCAATCCGAGACAAAAATAGAGAGCCCCATTAGGATAACCAAAAAGAGAATTTACTGTGAAGTTGTACTTCTATAGTGTTACAGAACCCCCCCCCCAACGAACATTGATATATATGCGAGCCATGAAATCTCACGTCAATGTTAGTTTTTTTAAATTATTTATAAAACATAAACAATAATGAAAATGTGCAGTTTTTATTATTGTTAGGCCTAAACGATTAAATGTATTGTACTTCTTTATTTTTCATTATTTACCAACCGTAAAAAATGATTGCAAATGTGTAATTTCCATGGTTTATAAACCACGAAATTGTACGCCATAAATTTGTTCATGGGTTATAAACCATAAAAACAGCGAGGTTTATTAATCATGGAATTACACGCAATAAGTTTCATAGTTTGAAAACCATAATGTTCACATAAATAAAATAGCATTGAACACAAATTTATTGTTGACATATAATTGGCCTAAAACTTGGTAAAAAACATATTTAAAACAGGCTAAATAATTATCATTTGACAAACAGCGCATATTACACTCATTACACGAGCGCATATATCTTTGTTGCACGTACATGATAATTATTTGACAATTTGTTATACTAGATTGCTCACATCAGGGCACCGCAATAGAGTCTTAAAAAGATTGTTTGTTGCAGTCATGCATTGTACATACTTATCCCCAGGGCTACATGGCCTTGAACAATTAGACTGTTGTCGTAGTGCGCACTTCTGACCTGAGAAATTCAGCACACACAGTGCGCTGTCCCCTGATAGGGTCCACACACTTACAATGTACCGGGAGATCAATAACTGATTCGTGGGTTAGGTTTTGCATTGTGACGTTGTACATGTTCGAACTCAATCAACAATCTTGATATTTCTGTAATCGATAGTTTGTGTTTTATTTAGTTTCCCAATGGAATCCCGATGGAAATTCTTCATGCAAGAATATATCTGTGGGCATTTTATTTTAAATGATGGCCAATTCTTCTCTATTGTCACATGTGATACGTGTTGTACAGAGGTATTCTACGATGACGTAGACAGTTTCTGGCGCCAAAATTTCGATTTGAGTTTTTTCTATCAAAAATAAGAGTAGCTCAGGCAGAATAATTTTACAGTGTGATTTTGGTGTGATTTAAACATGTTTTTGTTATTGACATATATGTACATACTATATAATCGACACATAGGCCTGTGGAGATCGTCGAGAAACTACTGCTTCGTATAACGGCTATGCCTGTAACATATTGGAATATTTTATTTCAACAACGTCATTCTGCCTAATCCCTGCCATTTTCCTAATATGAGATGACTCATTGCACTTTTAAAGCTTTGAACGTAAACATGTTTTGTTGAAAAAAGCTATTTTTCAAAAAAGAAAATACAAAAAAGTCACAATGAGGGTGCAAAGGTTATTCTAGAAACGTCTCAAAAATGTGTAGGCCTATTCAATGTAATTGCCAGCGTAATCTCACGTCACGAAACCCCAAAACATTGTTATGGTTTGATGATTTGTAATTAATTTGTGTTATATTCCAGACACCATGTGTTAGATTGAATACATGTAGTTGGGAATGGCTTCATTGATCTATGTCTATACATATATTAAACGTTGGACACACATACAGTAGATGGCTAAAATATAATTCTTTCACTCCATATACATTTAAAATGGACATAAAAAGTATTATTTCAACCAATTCTAAATGGGACCGGAATATTGTTCTTATTTGGTATGCTCGGTCGATCACTTCTTCAGCAAGTAAAGATTATTTGTTTGATCTAGTGATGGCTCTGCGAAGGGCCGTCTGGTTTGTTCTCAACGTTTCAATTAGTGTGCTCTAGCCGTCGTCAGGAGAGACTGTTTCCTGATGACGGCTAGAGCATACTAGTCGAAACGTTGAGAATAAAACAAATTGGCTCATCTCATTGCCATCACTTCTTCCATAAAGAGATTAATACATGTGTACCCAAATAACTTAACAATATCTATCTCCACCATGCAAATCCTCAACTCCTACACTCTTAAAACTAAAGTGTTGAATCAATCCGAGTTCGGTGAGTGACAACACTTTATAAAGTTAAATTCAACCCAAAGAAAGTGTTGAATTAACAAGAAGTTACGTCAAGTCTTACTTTATCAATGTTATTTCAACACTTTAAAAAGTTAAATCCAACTTTATAACCGAGTGGCATGGTATAGTTTTAGTGGTTACCCGTTCGCCTTGCAAATATAGAAGGTACCGAGTTCAGGACTAGGTTTTTCAACATTTGTATACAAAATTTTAAATATATTTTTATACATTATTTAAACATTTTTTAACTACAAAATTAATTCAGAAGCAAAGCAGCCTTTCTATTTACGGTTATGGAGGATTTAAGGGAAATAAAGTCAACTTTTTTTTAGTATACAAATTGTATGTAGCTGACGAAGTGTACTTCAAAAACAAAATCGCATGCTGCAAGGATGTTCGCTCTTCACACCTGATTGTATGGGCTGACCCAGATAAGCAACGAACACGTAGATTATTTATTGATATGCCTATGTAATAATAATACATGTTTGTGATAGGCCTACGTGTTGACGGATACCAAAAGTAGCCTTGAGTCGAAGCCCACGCAGCAACCCGGAGCCACGAGGGTCTTTACCAGTCCGTTCCAAGGACACTACTACTCTACTAATGAATTATTCATAAACCTCCAGCAAAATGCATAATTTATGTACGTAATTTTATTTACACCAATCACCGTAAGTTGTATACTTAAATAAATACCATCACAAATTAGTTGCCTAATGCATTATGTTTTATTAGTAAATACAAAGAAAAACATAAGACCACAGAACGGAGCCTTGAGTGCAAACAGGTTATTATGAAAAGGCTGGTTTTCCAAAAGGAAAATACCAAATAAATTCACAATGAGGGTGCAAAGGTTATTCTAGCAACACCCAATACTCAAAAATGTGCATTCAATGTATTTGCCAGCATATTGTAAATTGTGTTCAACCTGAACTTCAAACAGTGTTCTGGTTTAGTGATTTGTAATTAATTTGTATTCTGCCCCAGGCACAATGTACCTAGTGTGCTTATAGTGAGATTGAATACATGTAGTCAGGAATGGCTTCATTTGTCTATGCCTTTAGAGTTTGGATCCAAATGAACCTGCATTATTTTAACCAATTCTGAATGGGAAGATTGTTAGCTTTGAGGACTGTCAGTCACAGCGAGCAAAAAAAATAATTGGTTGATTAATTTCATTCATTTATTTATTTCAGTTATAATCACTCATCTATATACATGTAGGTATCCGTTTAAACATCAAAATTATATACAAATTGCATCCAGCCATAAAATAATTAGAACGAATAAGAAAACAAAATTCAACAACCCAAAACAAAACAAAGAGAGAGCCCCAATAAGATAACCAAAATCTGAACTTAAATAAATCACAAAAATGGCAGAAAACCTAATTAGCAAAAATTAATGGTCCTATGAAATAAGTTTTTTTTTCATTGTATACAATAAAGTATGCCAACTGGAACATATATTTGTCATTTGTAATTTTTCCCCTCACGTTTATACCATAAAAATATGAATTTTTAAATTTAGGGGGTGCTTTTCGACACGCCCATATCCCCTCATTTGCATAAAATTCGTGACGTACACTCAGGCAATTCCCGATCTGCGATCCACAGCATTTGCCCAAGTATGCGTCGTATACAGCGCACACTGCATGTGGAGTGTTGCTAGAGAAAAAGTTTCCTAAAGTTTTTCTGTCAGGTTTGAAGCTTATTATTTTCGATAATGCCATCGAGGTGTGTCGCTGCAGGTTGCAGCAACACCACCATCAGAAGCCGACATGGACTCACTGCAGGCTGATCTAAAATCTCTTGAGTCATGGCAAGATACATGGAAGATGAGCTTTAATCCATCCAAGTGCTCCATCATGGAAATTTCTCATAAAAGAAATCCCCCACATAGAGAATACACATTCTGCGATCAAGTTCTGCATCAACCAAGTTCATATCCATATTTGGGTATCCAGCTGGACAACAAGCTCAACTGGGGGGGGGGGGGACATGTGGCATATAACATTTCTAAAGTAAATCGCACCAGGGGTTACGTAGAAACCTATGGTTCTGTCCCAAAGATGTAAGAACAACCGCCTATAAAATATGTTAGTTCGTCCTATTTTAGAGTATGCTAATTGTGCCCGGGATCCCTACAAGAAGGGGATGGTAAATAAATTGGAAGGCGTACAAAGAAGAGCTGCACGCTTCTGTACTGGGGACTATAAAAGGGAAAGCAGTGTCTCACAGATGTTGGTTGATCTGGAATGGGATACACTTGAAAATAGGAGGGAGAAAAATAGACTCGCCATGCTGTATAAAATTCAAAATGAGATGGTTGGGATTGACAAGGACAAATACATTATAATTTCACCTGCTGCTGGTCTAAGAAGAAACCACAACTACCATATTGAGATTCCGTTTATAAGTAAGGATGTCTTCAAGTACTCCTTTTTTCCACGGACTGGCAAGGCATGGAATAACCTGGCTCACCATGTAGTTTCATCCACATCATACGAGAGCTTCAAACAAAAGCTCAATACACTCTAGCATATATAAACTGTACCATAAAGTTAGCGACATGCGGACTAGATTCGCCCTGCTGACTACAACTTCAGAAGGTTCAGAACATTTAATTAACAAATCTATTTGTAACCACTGACATTTCCCATGGACAATATAACTCATCGCGCCAGAGCGTTTGTCATGATTTACTTGCATTGCAACCTCACACGTTCGAACCCAAACAACAGCCTTGATCCTTCTGTAATCGAGGGTTTATGCATTTCTTTATTTCCCATCAGAATCCCGATGGAAATTCGTCATACAAGAATTATTGATTTGTGGGCGGTTTATTTTAAATGATGGCCAATCACATACCTCTAGCTTTGACCGCGTTTGACCCCACACTCATAATGCAAGTACATACATGTTGTATGTACGTGGCGTCGCAGTACGTGTGCAGTATAGAGAGTACGGTCTTTATTTTTAAAATTTGGTACGGTATATTAGCATAAAATAAGCTCCGCCTTGAAGTTTGGCAAAGAACAAAGGATCAAGGTGCGACGACGAATGATCACAAGTACAATGTACATGTACATGTGTATGCATATGGATCCGTGTACACATGTTCACTGTGTGCATGTGGGCTGGATTCGAGATGGGATAGCTACATTATGCGACCAAATTGTTCCTTGGTCAAGGCTAATAGCTCCTAAATTGTCAGAATTCATTGAAAGCTCGGTTGCAGAAATTGTGGCACGTAAATTTTCAGTGGAGAAAAAACTATAGGCTCGTGACACTGGTCGTACAATTGCACCCATTTGAAAAAAGAAAAATTAAAATGTAAAAATTTATAAAGTAAAATTTCAATGCAAGTGACTCAATGTTGAGTTTCTTTACTTCAGCATGTTTTATTATTCATTGAGCATACATCAATTACTTATTCTTCACATATAAATAATCTTCATTTAAATTCAAATTAACCAACGTCCATTCACGCACACTGTAGGCGGCGGGCTTTCATTGGATCATACAGAGCCGTATATTAAGAGAGAAGCGACCATCGATTTCTAATATTGTGATCAGTGGTAGCGACCACTGATCTTCTATACTAACTGGATAGGAGATCGCGCCGATTGGCTGAAGCTCGTTGTTCGCCATCTTTGTTCCCCCAAGAAAGAAGGCGCATGCGTGACGGCCGGACAGGTTTACTGCTAGTGCTACCCGACCGACGACAATGCCGAGTTCTGCTGAACCAGTTGTAGTTATTGTCTGTATGCTAACATGACATTTGACCTACTTTTGGGGGAACCAACATGGCGGCCGGTTACTTCAACTTTTTATAGGCCAATCAGCGCCCATCTCCTATCCAGTTAATACAGAGATCAGTGGTAGCGATATGAGGGGTACCGGTTAATTTTTTCTTGGTCAAGTGGACGCCATGTTTACCCCAAGTACTGATCAAAAGTACACGATTCCAGGTGCGGCACTTCGAACATTATTCGGCGTATTTAATAATTTGCCCCCCCCCCCCAAAAAAATCAAAAATTACAGCAGTGATTGAGCTAGGGCTTATGGGCAAAAACCTGTTTAAATCAGGGTATTTAAAGGTACACACCGCCCGAAAAGTGCAAAAAATGGGATTGATAGAATGATAGATAATCATGTTTGTCCAAAAAACAACAATAAGGTCAAAGGTCACGTATACGCATTTCCAGTAGTCTACACAACCGTGAAATATGTACGGCAATTGCAAATTGTATTTAGACTGGTACCTCTGCATTGCACACCGTTGTGATTGTAACAAGAGGAACAAGGTTCCAGTCTGTACATTTTGCATCCTTTGTAAACACACGAACGATCACAGAATTCCTGGATTCGATTGCAACAATGTGCACGTCGACGTCCAAGATCATCCAAAAATTTAGGAAAATGCCTAGTAGGCTTGATAGACAGTAGGCCGTATTCATAAAAATAAGTAATTGCTTTTACTAAAGTAACAACCCCCTTTTACTAACCTTTTACTTAAATGTGTATTCATAGAAATAAGCAATGACTTTCAAGTAAAAGCTACCAATTTTAAGCATTAGTAATTGCTTTTTACTTATAAGTAAATGCTACAGAAATTAGCACCTACTTCAATTTGTATTCATAAAAATGACCTTCGACTAGCTTTTACTAGTGATTGTACAAGCACCTAATTTTTGGCTTGCTGTTTAGCCAATACAGACATATCACATTTTCTGCCATGTTTTTACGTCCAAGACCACAACCTAAGGTGTATAACATCAGGCTTAATCGTTATGAAGTCAACCCTACCACTTACAGAACTTTATTTAGGTTTGACAAAGAAAATGTGGAATGGCTTGCAAACACCTTCATACCACCAAATACCGAGACTCGTTGATGGTACTGTAGTACAATAGCAACTACTTGAGAACTTACTAGCCGAGGCAAGTAACAACTGTAATCATTTAGCAAATGGTTATGAATAAGATTTTTAGCAATTGCTTAGACTGGACCTTTTACTTACCTAGCTGTTGCTTTTACTTATAGCATTTACTAGTAAGTAATTACTTATTTTTATGAATACGGCCTATTGTCATGATTGTGTTCATCATGTACAGTCCTGTACATCATGTACTGTCTACCAATAGCAATGCAAACTAATAATATTGATCATGCTTGAGATGCTCACATGTACTGTCCAGACAGATGCTGCTAAGCATCGGTTTGTTCAGTCTATGCCTTTCTCCATGGTTGATCCAATGGGCCGGATAAATAAAAAGTAGCAATTGCTTTTACTAGTCATTTTCTTAAATCTTCATTAATAAAAGTGAGCAATTACTTGCAAGTAATTGCTTCCAGTAGTTAGCAAAAGCAAGTGCTAAGATTTTTAAGCAATTACTAGAGAGATTAGCACTTGCTTGGAAGCATATAAATAAACCAGACCTTTTACTAATGACTTGTAGCACTTGCTAATATTTTTACAAGATACTAAATGAGGAGCTTACGCATTTGCTAACACTTGCATGTTGCATTACTCCTGCCATCATGGCCGAGTTTATGCATGTAAGGGAACATGAAAAGGTGTACAATGAAAAAGTAAATCGTGATGAAGTCAATTTGGAGTGGCTAGCAGCAGTAGAAGTACTTGGTTTGAAACCAGCAGAAATGGCGCATGGCATCTTCGTAATAGTTGGGTTTTCATCCCCTTTGAAGATGTTGTACAGATCTTGTTCCCATGGAACCAAAACAATCTTCCTATTTCCTGTTTGCATTCCATCTGTTTTCTTCTTCACTTGACTTTTCATGTTTGCTATCTTTTTCAAAATTTGCTTCTCATCCATAGCTTTACCTGTGTTGGTAGCAATTGACATTTGTGCTTTTTTAAGTGCCCAATGGGCCGGATAAATAAAAGTTAGCAATTGCTTATCTAGTAAAAGCTCAAGCAATAGCAATTGCTTAACAAGTAAAAGCTCAAGGTTAAGCAATTGCTTAAAAATGTATAAATAACCTTCTTCTTTGACTAGCACCTGTTGCTTGGGTGGGTTAGCAATTGCTTATGGGTATAACAATGATGGGAGGTCAGTTCCGATTAGCCTAGTGGTTGTATATGAGGCATGTGTTAGCAACATGGATGCTGCCGAAGAATTGGGAGTGGTACAAATAGTGAGCAATCTTTGAACGAACTGTTCGTTAGTATAATCAAAGAGTACCCTGTTCTAATCGAGAAAAGTCAGTTGCCGGGGGTAAAAGACATGAAGGCAAATGCACTTCAAAAAGCACAAATGTCAATTGCTACCAACACAGGTAAAGCTATGGATGAGAAGCAAATTTTGAAAAAGATAGCAAACATGAAAAGTCAAGTGAAGAAGAAAACAGATGGAATGCAAACATGAAATAGGAAGATTGTTTTGGTTCCATGGGAACAAGATCTGTACAACATCTTCAAAGGGGATGAAAACCCGACTATTACGAAGATGCCATGCGCCATTTCTGCTGGTTTCAAACCGAGTACTTCGACTGCTGCTAGCCACTCCAAATTTTCAAAATTGAACCGAAATAATTTCCGGTATCTGGTATGATTGACTTCATCACGATTTATTATTTCATTGTACACCTTTTCATGTTCCCTTACATGCATAAACTCGGCCATGATGGCGGGAGTAATGCAACATGCAAGTGTTAGCAAATGCGTAAGCTCCTCATTTAGTATCTTGTAAACATATTAGCAAGTGCTACAAGTCATTAGTAAAAGGTCTGGTTTATTTATATGCTTCCAAGCAAGTGCTAATCTCTCTAGTAATTGCTTAAAAATCATAGCACTTGCTTTTGCTAACTACTGGAAGCAATTACTTGCAAGTAATTGCTCACTTTTATTAATGAAGATTTAAGAAAATGACTAGTAAAAGCAATTGCTACTTTTTATTTATCCGGCACATTAGGCCGTATTCATAAAAATAAGTCATTACTAACTAGTAAATGCTATAAGTAAAAGCAACAGCTAGGTAAGTAAAAGGTCTAGTCTAAGCAATTGCTAAAAATCTTATTCATAACCATTTGCTAAATGATTACAGTTGTTACTTGCCACGGCTAGTAAGTTCTCAAGTAGTTGCTATTGTACTACAGTACCATCCACGAGTCTCGGTATTTGGTGGTATGAAGGTGTTTGCAAGCCATTCCACATTTTCTTTGTCAAACCTAAATAAAGTTCTGTAAGTGGTAGGGTTGACTTCATCACGATTAAGCCTGATGTTATACACCTTAGGTTGTGGTCTTGGACGTAAAAACATGGCAGAAGATGTGATATGTCTGTACTTGGTAAACAGCAAGCCAAAAATTAGGTGCTTGTACAATCACTAGTAAATGCTAGTCAAAGGTCATTTTTATGAATACAAATTGAAGTAGGTGCTAATTTCTGTAGCATTTACTTATAAGTAAAAAGCAATTACTAATGCTTAAAATTGGTAGCTTTTACTTGAAAGTCATTGCTTATTTCTATGAATACACATTTAAGTAAAAGGTTAGTAAAAGGGGGTTGTTACTTTAGTAAAAGCAATTACTTATTTTTATGAATACGGCCTAGTAGGCCGTATTCATAAAAATAAGTAATTACTACTAGTAACTGCTATAAGTAAAAGCAACCGCTAGGTAAGTAAAAGGTCCAGTCTAAGCAATTGCTAAAAATCTTATTCATAACCATTTGCTAAATGATTACAGTTGTTACTTGCCTCGGCTAGTAAGTTCTCAAGTAGTTGCTATTGTACTACAGTACACGAGTCTCGGTATTTGGTGGTATGAAGGTGTTTGCAAGCCATTCCACATTTTCTTTGTCAAACCTAAATAAAGTTCTGTAAGTTGACTTCATAACGATTAAGCCTGATGTTATACACCTTAGGTTGTGGTCTTGGACGTAAAAACATGGCAGAAAATGTGATATGTCTGTATTGGCTAAACAGCAAGCCAAAAATTAGGTGCTTGTACAATCACTAGTAAATGCTAGTCGAAGGTCATTTTTATGAATACAAATTGAAGTAGGTGCTAATTTCTCTAGCATTTACTTATAAGTAAAAAGCAATTGCTAATGCTTAAAACTTGTAGCTTTTACTTGAAAGTCATTGCTTATTTCTATGAATACACATTTAAGTAAAAGGTTAGTAAAAGGGGGTTGTTACTTTAGTAAAAGCAATTACTTATTTTTATGAATACGGCCTATTGTCCCCTGGCAATTATGTGAAATTGCCCTAACCCCTGATTACATACTCTACATATTTGACAGGAAAAAATGTTGAAAGGGAAGCTTCAATTTTGGTTTAGATTCTCATATTCTCAAAATATTATCAAACATTTTTATTTGGTCGGGACACAGGCCTTATGACCAAATTAATGTGTCCGAAGTGCTTTTATCTTAGAGAGAGAGAAAACAAATAATGATGTAAAAAATACAAGAAGTTACTAGATATAATTTTGTGAAACACGAGAGCGAGCACCTATTTTTAATACATTTTCAAAGGTTAGTTTTTATGCTATTTTTCGTGAGATCTAATGTGAACGTTTCATTTAGTTTTAATGGTTGTTTATTACAACAAAATTAAGGTTTAGTATAATTTTTTATTATTTTTTGCTACATGTATAGCAGTACTGGCATTTCAGTCCAAGAGAAGGGGTCTATCTGATAACCACCTTTCCATTCCATATCAGTTAAACAATGTTTTACCTTATTTCACAGTTGATAATGTTTGATAATGTTGAATTTGATAATGTTGAATTTATTTAAATCTAAGCCCTTCGTCCCTTACTCCTCTTTTCACTCTTAAATCTTTTTCAGAAAGAGGACAGAAACATCTTGCTACTATGCAGAATTGATGCTGGGTGTGATTCTCGACATAATGAAGCACCAGTCTTCGGTCAATGGAATTGGTAATTTGGAATCAAGCATATGTCTGGACCCCTTACTGTTATTGCTTGTTTGCCCCTCCCCTCCCTAGTTCTTGGATTCTATAGTGCTGCAATGATAGTCCAAAGAATTTTAGAAAACAAATGTGTTGGTTCATCACCAGTGGCAGTATATGCTATCACCAAGAACTTCGGGGGGGGGGGGGGCATTTTATTCCAAAATTACAGATTCCAATGACAGCCCCTGAATGTCACCCATTCTGAAACTGTGACTAAATCGTACATACAGAGCGTACATTTATTATGCAGATTGATTCTGTTTTCTTGTCAACAAAGGATCATGGTTGGGTTCATTTACACTGAAGTCATTTCACTTGTTACATGTGTAAGGCCATGTACACTCATTGTTAGATTGTTTACAATAGGTTAAACAGGTCAGCAAAGTGGTTTCAATTGATTGTGGGTGGGGGGGGAGGGAAAAGTGGAACCACAAAAGTCAAGTTATGAAACCAAATGGACAGTTAAAATAAATATGTATTTCATTGTTTTCTTAGCAATTATTAGCCAACTTTCTATTATGTTCCATGTACGGAAAAATTATTTACAACCTGGAAATGGAAATATCAAGAGTGTAAAGACTCTTCTCTAACAGGGTAACTTTTCCTTGGTAAAGTTGGAAAAACAAAGAAAGGGGAAATGTTTATATGCTCCTCCATGCTTCAGTGTCTTCAGTAACCCCAGCACCCCCAATCAATTTAACCCCCACTTCCTGTCCTTTGAATTTGCAGCCAAGTTTAATCCAGTTATTACCATAAACCAACTTTGTGACTTTATGCCCATAATAACGCTGAATAAGTTGATCTGGCTACCTACAACCCTGGCAAACTATTTTCATATGAGTGTTTTTACATGTTGATTTATCATCTGGCATGGTTTTTGAAAAGCATGTGTTTGGCTAGTGTAATATCATTATGCATATAATGAGGTTTGTGGTAGCACTATGTAACTATCTCTACAGTTTAATAGTGTTGGCTCTTAGAAGAACCGGTGGTGAGATAACTTGAAGTTTCCATTGGTATACTCTGATCATCTTCATCCCCCTGAAGACAATCAGAGTACACTGATTGAAACATAGAGTAATGTCACTGCCAGTTCTTCTCAGGACCAATGCTATTTACTACTCTTGAAAGATAATTACTTACTCCTACTGTTCTTCAACCATGTGAAGCTTCAAAATCTCAACATTTTTAAGGTAGTACAGAATTCTTATAGAGTAATTTGTTTGGGTGTGTGGGGGGGGGGTTAAGGGCTGTCAGTTGCCTTGAAACATTTTCATGTTATACCTGCAATTTTGGGAAAATTTTGAGAGTCTTGAAAGTAGGACATGTCCTCTATACTTCCTAGAAACTTTTGATTGGATAGCACCCATAACAAACCTCAAGTTGATATTGTAGGTAATCTTCTTGAGAAAACTCTTATTCAGTGGAATGTCTGCTAGTAAGTGGGGTGTGGTAGGCTTCCGTTTACTGACACCCATTCACATACGTAGGTGACATGATGAACTGAGCATTCAACTCTGTCTCCATCTCCCTTCATCTCATCTATGGACTAAACATGAACAAACATTATGTAGGCTATATAATCTTACAAAAGAAGGATTACGTTGAACTGATTACTCTAGCAGTTGAGAAATGAAACTGACCACAAAAACATAAATAACACAATAGCCAGCCATGAATAACACATGTAAAGCTACTTTGACTAATTATTAGTGCTACAGTACACTTATCATTCACACACACACTTCAAATTATAACCAATGTTGTATTTTCCCTTTAAGAGGACAACGGTCACGATCAACAGGGCATGGAATCGGAGTGCTAGTTTTATATTATCTCGGTGACTGAAAATAATATCCCACATGATAAGGTCATATTATCATTGCTGCTGCATAAATAAGCCAGTAAGTTTCAGTCACTGTGTTCATCTTAAACTAGGACACTGATTCCATGCCCTGTTGAAAGTCTGCTCTGATCGTGATATTGTCCCTTTTTATGGACAAGTTAACATTAAGCATGCACAAGGGGGAAAAACCTGAATGCACAACTTCATTTTTTCTAAATGAGAAATTGTTTCTGTAAATGTGATTTTGTTTGATAGAAAAAAGAAATATTTACATCAACTACTCGTACTCGTACCGGCGGCTGAACACTTTTAAAAGTGGGGGGCAAGGTCCAGTCAGGATGAAATTATAATGTAGGGGCACACAACAGTCGAAAGAGACGAACCATCGAGCTCAACATAGATGCTCCCGGTTTCAGCGGTGGAACAAGGGCTAAAGTATTAAAGTAACTATTACATTGTGTATTTTTTGTAAATAGGCCTAAACTTAGTGCTCAAGTATTTTTCACAATCGTAGAATATTTTTAACGTATTGGTAAGTGTATCGGTAAAGTGTGTTGGCCCGAAACGGTATTGCGTGCCTGGCTAGCCCAGAATGTGGATAATTTTCTCCTATTATCGCGGTATCCCTATTTTCCGCGACAATTGCCATACTCACCTTATTGGCGATTTTCAACTCGGTCATCGGCAACCAAGAACTTTCTGCCGATCTGAATGTTTCCCCAACGGACGAATTTTCGTTGACCATGTCTGTCAAAAGTACTCTCGTATCATTTTAAGTTTCACGTTTTATATGTTGTTCTGTCCTGTTCTGGAATATACGTGCAATTCTCCATCGTAGTGGAATCGACCAACAATGGAGCGCGGGGGTCTACAGAAATTCAGGCCTTCGTAAATAAATGCCTAAAATATTTTAAAATTGTTTTCATCTGCTGGGAAGTTTAACACCGCCACGTTTTTCAGGGCATTGAACAACTCCTTTCCGATTACCGCGATAACATGAGAAACACCCCAGATTTTTCACTGCACGCATGCACATTTTTGGACATCGGAGACAACGTAGATGAATTTAATCAAACCACTGGTGGGAATTTTGTTTTAGGTCAAAGTGAAAATTAATACTTCATCATCAATAATTACAGGACATTCCACAAAGGTTGGTTGAACATCGTTTATTCTGATCGAGAAACGTACTAAGAACCGCTATGGTGAACCCATTCGATTTTGATTGAGTTTACTCTGATACAAAACAAACGTCAAGAAACATGGCATAGTATAGAGAAAATAAGTTAACAAAATTCCAAAAGAACATTCACAATAATATCCAAGAATAGGCCTAACACAAGAAAGCCAATAACTTGGTTTTGTTTTCCCATTGGGATCCTTACAGAAAACAGCAAAAACAAGTTGCATACATGTACAAAATTACAAAAACATAAGCAATTTAATACAAAGACAATCATTATAAAATAAACCTAAACTTAAGTGTTTGATGAAAATATGCAAATTATAAAGTTTGATCACTCACTTGAACACTGAGATCGCACTTGGTCTCCCTACATTAAAAACGAAATAAAAGGCAAAACATGTTTCCCTCGACTTGGCCTGTGTTGAGATATATTGTTTTCCTTGAGATATTCCTCAACCTGAACATAAATCGCCTTTTCAAGAAATTTGGAAATTACACAGAGAACGCTAATCGATCTACAGTTGCTAACACCGATTTTACCCTGGCTGTACCCTGGCAATTTTAAAATCATCAGGAACAGTTTCAAAAAGGATGGAGAGATTTATTATGTGAGTGATATTTTTTGGGGGTTCATGGCCCCGTCCCTCAAAAGTCTGGCAGGGATGTTGTCAGGATCCGAGTCTTCAGGGCATTTTTTGGCACATGCAAGTGATGTACCTTCAAATTTTCCTAAACAGTTTTGTATAGAACAAAAACGGTCCGTCCGCCTAGCCAATGACATTAAATAAAAGTACTACTTATTACTACACTACTGTTGTGCCCTCTGCCTCTGACAGCGCAAGCATGTGTGGGCAGGCCGTACCCGACTCCGAATGAGGCCGATTGTGGCTACGGCCGGCTTGAAATTTTGCAATACCACTTCTGCGCCGGGACTCTGCATTCTTACTTCGACAAAAACACCCAATTAGGACACGGCCTCAGCTGGCGTGCTAGACTTGATTTCAAGTCTGAGATCGCGGTTATTTTTGTCTGCATCAGCCACGCAAAACGCCGTTTACCCCTACTGGCTATCACAGCCCTAACTCGCGATCTCAGACTTGACCCTCTTTTGTTTGTGTTATATTCATGTATTCATAGCTAACATTTACATAATAATACGGATGCTAGAGAGATGGCAAATCAGGAGGCCACAAAAACCTTGTAGGCCGCGTCTATTACTAACAGGTTACACTCGCTTAAATCCTTTCTGTAATATTCATTCGATATTAAATTTGTATAGTGCTTGGTACGTAAATAGTATTTGAAATGATCTTAGAGTTGTAAAAAAGCACAAAATAAAATACATAATTCCTTCTCTACAAAAAACGTCTTAAACTACAGTTTAAATGGAATCGTTGAGTACATCTCCTCCAACTGCATGTAGAAGGTTTAGTTTGAATATTCATGTTATGGAAGGCTTTCCAACCAATCAGATTGTTCCGTCCACTTTTGGACTAATTCGCAATAGGGTGTACAAACCGACGAACAACATTCCCAAGTCTGTGATCGAAGGTTAATGTCGGAGGTTAATACACAAGAGGGCGCTATATAATGCGATACTGCAGAGCCGTATTGGCTTCAGGCAGACATAAAACCACGATCACAGACTTGGAACCAAGTCTACTGGCGTGCCCGCTTGCAAGCTCGTAACCTGTTGATCAAAACGACGACGGCTGATCAGTGTAACGTCGCAGCGCCATTGCTTCCAAACATGAAACAGCTAAAGAGTACTAAATGTTGCCAGGCCAGGCTAATCGTTTCTCTCGACGATCGACCTAGACTTGATTTCAAGTCTGAGATCGCGGTTATTTTTGTCTGCATCAGCCACGCAAAACGCCGTTTACCCCTACTGGCTATCACAGCCCTAACTCGCGATCTCAGACTTGACCCTCTTGTGTTTGTGGGATATTCATGTATTCATAGCTAAAATTTACATAATAATACGGATGCTAGAGAGATGGCCAATCAGGAGGCCACTAAAACCTTGTAGGCCGCGTCTATTACTAACAAGTTACACTCGCTTAAAATTATTTCTGTAAAGACTGTAATATTCATTCGATATTAAATTTGTATAGTTCTTGGTACGTAAATAGTATTTGAAATGATAGGTAAATTTAATGAGATCTTAGAGTTTTAAAAAAGCACAAAATAAAATACATAATTCTGTTACGAATCTTACCCTTTGATTTTGATAAATATTAGCACCCCTTATAGTTCACTTCTTCCACTTCCAATATTTTGCTGACGATGCAATTTCAAGCAGTCTAAGTCCCAGGGTTGTTTCCCCAGACCCTCGATTGTCCGCTATGAATAATGCAATCCTTACAAGGACGCTACTTTTGCTCATGCATATCCAGCGCCAACGCAATGTATAATGCAACACCAGCGAGAGCCCTGTGTGCGTGCCACACCCTCCCACGTGGCTTGGAGCCGTCCTTTGGACTTAGTCTATTTTCTGAATACTTTCCTCGGAGTCCACCCCTTCACACCGAACACGGTTCATGGGTGAACCACAGCCAAACAGTCACCGTGACTGACCCGCTCAGTCATTAGCCGTGGCCCGCGTGTAGTGCTCCCTACCCACAAACACAGTCGCTGTTCCCCTCATGCAGTAATAGCTTAGCATCCAAGCAAATAGCTTAACATGCCCGGTAAGCATTTTCCCCTTGAACAAGCCGTCCTTTCTAAGTTGTCGATCACTTCACTTTCGTCAAATATCTTTCCTTATATGGAACAAGGACCTGTTGTATGTCATGATTTTGCACACGTTTCTACCCTGAGACGTGGAAGCCAAGCTTCTCATTGGCTAAGACGCTAAATTAGGCTTATGTTTTATTCATTCCTTGGCCCCAGATTTCTATATAATCCCCAAGATTTCCTGATCTCGGCGGTAGTGCGATTCCGAATAAGATCTGTGCAACTCGATTCGATCCATGACAGTGCGATATACCGAACTATTACAGTCCAGAGCCTCGTTCGTTGAACCAAAGATACTACAAAAGGAAGATAGGACACTAGTGCCGTTTTGCACGGAAGCCGATGCAACGGTATGACTCAGCAAAATTGGTACATGGGGAAGGGCGCCATCACGCGGTAGGTAGGTAAAACGAAGCAGACGACGTTAACGAAGTGTAGAAAGCTATAGGAAGGTAAGGGCAAGTTTAGGGCAAATTCGCGTTAAAGACAAAGATGTGAAAGACTTTTAAATGATGATTGAAATGATACATATTGTATAATATCCATCTTAAAATGGTATGCATAGATTTGAAAAAGTTTTCCTTCAGGATTTCCAAGGGGGTTTATATAAAGCAAATGGGAAATACATCGGGTGTCTTTTCTGCAGACTACGATTTTTTTGCTACCCAAGTCATGATAATCTTTTTATACAAGTGATAACCTTTGGATTTTTATTTTATTTTTGTCTCTGCCTTAAGAAAGGTTTCCTATCTCAATAGATTTTTAAAATTAAACCAACAAAGTGGAAGCAAAAGCTGAGATCGTGTCCTGTATATCATCAATCACTTTTAATCATCACTTGCAAAAGGTAACAGTACAATAAGAAGGCCCCAATTAATGATCAGCTGTGCTGGATGAGCAACCATCTGTAAATATTTCTATAAATAAATTCTATAAATAAATAATAAATTAATTAATTAATTAATAAATTCTTGTAAGAATACTATAGACATAAAAATAGTACACTAGCTTGCATCTGTAAAGATGGTTATGAATAAATAAATTGATAAATAAATAGATCAATAAATAAATAAATACATTTCTATAAGTGTACTTTAGACATATAAAAATAGTACACTAACATGTATCTGTAAAGGTGGATATAAATAAATAAATAAATAAATAGATAAATAAATAAATACATTTTTATAAGTGTACTATAGACATAAAAATAGTACACTAACATGTCTGTGTAATGGTTATAGATAAATATATAAAAATATAAATAAATAAATAAATGTAAATAAATAAATGAATAAATAAATGTAAATAAATAAATAAATAAATGTAAATAAATAAATGTAAATAAATAAATGTAAATAAATAAATATAAATAAATAAATAAATAAATAAATGTAAATAAATAAATAAATAAATAAATAAATAAATAAATAAATGTAAATAAATGTAAATAAATAAATAAATAAATATTGTAAGTATACTATCGACATATATCATAGCTCTTTAAATAAAAAAAAATGAAAGAAGTGGTCAACGATTTCTTGTATATGATAAGACCCAACTTGAAAAAAACAATAAAAATGAAGATTACAATCCCATTTGGGATTGTTGGTGCAATTTATGGCAGAACACCAAACTTTCGATCTGCTCGCCATCACTTGTTTAGTTGGTGGCTAATTGGTTGGAAGTTTGCCATAGTCATAGTGCAGTAGCACCGCGCAAACGATTTTGGTTTTACCTACCTAACAACAGCGGGCGCACTTCCATGCCCAGCCATTTTGCGTTTCACGTTTCCACACAGAGAGTCCTATCTTCCTTTTGTAGTATCTTTGGTTGAACCAATGGTGCAGGGCGTCGATATGGCCATTGGTTCGCCTACATGTAGCTATGCAGTCTGATACACACGCTGGCCCCGTCCAGACACCCCGTGTAGTCAAGCCCCGGTGGTCCCCGTCGTAGAGACCGACCAGCCGCCCGTCTCTCGGTATAGCAGTGCTCGCATGAACGAATGATGGTCCCCACTGACTGTACCCAATAGTTGGTATTCGTACACCCTATTCGGAACTTAGCACAAGTATATACATTTAACTATTGACATGTACCTTATACGCTGCCACTCCTGTCATACATGTTACTAGTGCCATTGTTAAAGAGTGATGTTAATAATAAACCAACCCCATTGATTGAGATTGTCACAACAAAGTTTGCGTCCGACTATTATTTGTTGACCCACAAAAGTGGGGAATGCAACAATTCCTTCTCTACAAAAACCGTCTTACCTACAGTTTAAATGGAATCGTTGAGTACATCTCCTCCAACTGCATGCAGAAGGTTTAGTTTGAATATTCATGTTATGGAAGGCTTTCCGACTAATCAGATTGTTCCGTCCACTTTTGGACTAATTCGCAATAGGTTGTGTACAAACCGACGAACAACATTCCCAAGTCTGTGATCGAAGGTTAATGTCGGAGGTTAATACACAAGAGGGCGCTATTTAATGCGATACTGCAGAGCCGTATTGGCTTCAGACAGACAAAAAACCACGATCACAGACTTGGAACCAAGTCTAGTTTTAGATTAACTCAGCGACTGAAACTAATTCCCCACATAATTTTCAGTCACTGTGTTCATTTTAAACTAGAACATTGATTCCATGCCCTGTTGAATGTCTATTGTGATCGTGATGATACTGCCCCTTTAAATGAAAATATCAATGTTCCGATAAATTTTCTGTAAAATAGCAAAACAATATAATTATGTAGATAACAGTCTAGTACCATTTGGCAAGCATTACACCTGCTGGCATAGCACCTTTATCATTGAATAATGAATTATATTGAATGATCAATTAATAGGAGCGTTGGCTTGTTCAGCTAGGGGGTGTTATTTCACTTTTTTGACTTTTTTATATTCTGCCCCCGCCCTCAAAACATGTACAGGCCTATTAGAAACAAGAATAAATCATTAAAATAAAAATTTGATATTTCTAACCCCGTACATGCTCCTGAAAGTTTTGCTTGAAGGGCGCCCTCTGTTGTCAGTTTAACGTAAAGGTTCCCTGACTCCATATGCACTGTGGAGACATACATAATGGTGGTTACCAGACTGTGTATGTGATTATGAATGACACATAATCTAGGATGGTTCGTAATCAGTTGTTCATGGTTTGTTGACATGGTTAATGGGTAAACTCAATTAAGACAATTATATATTTAGGTTAGTAAATGTACTGTTGCATTCCCCACTATCGTGGGTCAACAAATAATAGTCGGACACAAACTTTGTTGTGACAATCTCAATTAATGGGGTTGGTTTATTATTAACATCACTATTTAACAATGGCACTAGTAACATGTATGACAGGAGTGGTAGCGTATATAGGTACATGTCAATAGTTAAACTTATATACTTGTGCTAAGTTCCGAATAGGGTGTACGGATACCAACTTGGGTACAGCCAGTGGGGACCATCAATCGTTCATGCGGCTTGTCACTCGGCATACGGTACGGGCACTGCTATACCGAGAGACGGGCGGCTGGTCGGTCTTTACGACGGGGACCACCGGGGCTTGACTACACTGGGTGTATGGACGGGGCCAGAGTGTGTACCATACCGCATTAGCTACATGTAGGCGAACCAATGGCCATATCGACGCCCTGCACCATTGGTTCAACGAACGAGGCTCTGGACCGTAATAGCTCGGTATATCGCACTGTCATGGATCAAGTCGCACAAATATCATTCGGAATCGCACTTCGCCGAGATCAGGAAATCTCGGGTTTATATAGAAATCTGGGGCCTAGGAATAAATAAAACATTAGCCTAGTTTAGCGTGGGCAGTGACAGAAGTTATTATCTGTGACCTTAGTTGGGTAAGTTTGTTTTTAATAATATTATTGACCATGCACCCACAAGTATTACTGCAAGAAATTTCCCTGGGAGTTAACTTGGGAACATTGTTTTTGACATGCCTGGGACTTGTTATCATCTTAAACATGAAATATTAACCCACTTGTTACTGTCATAGAAATATAGTTTGTACAATCACGATGGTATAATAGTATTACTATTATATCATCGTGATTAAATACAAAGTTGGTAGTTCACAAATAAATTTAACGTTTATAACTGTGTAACCCCTGAACCTTTGAAGTTGAAACCTAGCTTAAAATAAAATAGTGGGATATGGAATTTATTATTTGAATGTTTTTAAGGGATGGTGTGTGGTTGGTTAAAACAACTGATATTTAAGAACATTTTTGAAAAATTTGTTACAATATTATCTTTTACTTTCTATGAATAAATTGTGTAATAATACATTTGTTATTTCACACATAATTAATTATAATTGTATTTCAATTTTTTAAGGTAATAGCTACATCTACAGGAATGGCACAAGCAAGCCCAAAGATCTAGTAATCAGGACTCCTCCACCAAGCTACTTAAGCCCCTCCTGCACCAGCATTCTGCATTCTCCTAGAAGATGATCAAAGCATACACATTGAAATGTTGAGTTAACCAAAGGTTCTTCTCAGAAACCTTACTACTCAAAAGAGATTATTTCAATACGTCATCGCAAATCTTACTATATCTAAAGATGATGCTTCACATCTACATACTAGCAGAACTTGTTCAAGAGCATTAGATCTACTGTATCATTTACAGAAATACATTTTGGCATTATACAATCCAAAATCCCTGCTAAGCCATGAAATATGTTGTTAATGTTAGTTAGATGTATATAAATATATTTTTGTACTATTTTATGAATCTAGAATTGGCTGTTGCAAACTGCTTACCAACCTAAAGGACCCATATTAAATGCAAAAATAGTAGGAGTGGAGTGTCGTGGCCGAGCGGTCTAGCTTACCGGACTCAAGTTCTGGTGTTAGCAGTAGAATCGAATCCAGGCCGTGACACTTGTGTCCTTGAACAAGACACTTAACCATAATTGCTTCTCTCCACCCAGGGGTTAAATGGGTACCTGTGAGGGCAGAGTTGGTTGATTAGCCCTATATGCGCTGTAATGGTAGCAATTGAGCTGTATACTCCCCAGGGAGCTGAGATGGTTTCAGGAATGATTTATGAGCCTTATGAGCAGGTGTAATAATATAATGCGCCTTGAGCACCACTCAGTTGGTGGATACGTGCGCTATACAGTGTGTCTCAAAAAAATGCAAACAAAATTTAACGGAATGCCAGACGTAGAATGAGTAACCAACATAGATAATATAGGTATGGTTTGAAAGATACAAAATGAGACATCAAACGTCCAAATCTGATAATTTTTGACAGAGTTATGAGTACTTTTCCAAGAGAGGTCAAATTGACGATGGGACCAAGTTTTTAAATGCAGTGATAATCGATTTTGTTTAGATGTGCAAGTGTTGCAATGTGGATGAACTGTTGATGATTACATCCCTTCCCCCTCAACATGCCCTCCCTCTCGCTCGATACACAGGCGACATCGTCTCTCCATGTCCCCCATCGCTCTCCTAACAACATCTGGAGTCTGCCGCAGGACGTCAATCTCAGCTGTTATTCTGTCACGGAGAGTCTGCAGGTCCGGAGGGGGAGTCGTGTACACCTTGGATTTCAAGTATCCCCAGAGGTAGAAATCACACGGGGTGAGGTCTGGAGATCTCGGTGGCCATTCATGCACATGATTCAACGCTATGACACGGTCTCCGAACGCTTCATGAAGGTGGTCTCGGACAGCCAGTAGACGACGAGCCGGAGCGCCGTCTTGAGCCCACCACAGGCGCCTAAACACACCTCGCTCCTTAACCTAGAAATGTTCCTCAAGGATGGGGATGACATCATCATTCAATATCTCAAGGTAACACCGGCCGTTGAGGTTGCCCTGAATAAACACCGGTCCGACGATGAGGCCACTGCCGCAGAGGCCAACCCAGACACTCACTTTCTCACGTTGGAAGTTGTGCTCGTAATTGAAGGGAGGTGGATGTTGTTTGGGGGCGTACTCGAACATTGCGTGAGTTGACTTTTCCGTCGAGAGAAAATCCAGCTTCATCGCCAATGACGAGATGATGGACGAATCGCACATCTGCCTGCAGCTGGTCGACGACTCACTGACAAAAATTCAACCGTCTTGGCAAATCCGGCGGTAGCAGCCGATGTCGCACGCGCATTTGGTAGGGGTGCATGCCCAGGTCCAGCCGAGTCATGCGATTGAACGTGGCATGTGGTAGGCCCAGTCCATTCCGTCTCGCACTGACATGCGGGTTGGCATCCAGCTGCGCCTCCACCAATTCGATGTTTTCCGCCGACCTCCCAGTCCGATGTCGCCCGGAACGCCCTCGATTGAGATTGAGGCTGGTACCCTCCCTCCGGTACTTTCGCAGGTTTCTCCAGATAGTGCTGGCTGCAGGTGGATCTCGATCTGGGAATCGCTGCATAAATGCATCGATAACACCATTTACTCTTCCAGAACGGATGTACTCCGTGACACAAAAAACTCTCTGCTCGTTAGTTAGCTGAACACCAACCATGATCAATGTTTGACGAAAAATGAATTGACAGTACACAGTTGCACAAGTTAATTAAACACATTACATAATACTCTAAAAACTGTTTAGCAAGTAAACACTTTTCTTGGTATCAGTTTGTAAACATGTTTACTAGCTGAACGCACATGTCCAATTCCTAAACATCAATTTTCAATGGCTAAACACTATCCGTCCTCATGCTAAACATGTTTACAAACTGATAGCAAGAAAGTGTTTAGAATTGTGTTTACTCGCTAAACACATTTTTGTAGGCCAGGCAATTATCCACACAGAGGCAATTAGGCTACCTTTGTCCCAATGCCTAAAATTGAAAACTTGGTCCCATCGTCAATTTGACCTCTCTTGGAAAAGTATTCATAACTCTGTCAAAAATTTTCAGATTTGGACGTTTGATGTCTCATTTTAAAGTGGAAAGGTGTATCATTCAAACCATACCTATATTATCTATGCTGGTTACTCATTCCACGTCTGGCATTCCGTTAAATTTTGTTTGCATTTTTTTTAGACACACTGTATAAGTCCACACATTATTATTATTATTATTATTATTATTATTATTATTATTATTATTATTATTATTATTATTATTATTATTATTATTATTATTATTATTATTATTATTATTATTATTATTATTATTATTATTATTATTATTATTATTATTATTATTATTATTATTATTATTATTATTATTATATGCGCATTTCCTTCCGTCGGTAGAATAAATTTTGTAATATCAAAATGACTGATAGGTTTCTGTGGTGGCTACCCTTAGTAAAAAATTCAGAGACTTTTTTGTTATTGCCCGATTCTGACATTAAATCATCTAACACAATAATGTTTCTCTGTGTACGATCCAATGACTGAAGTAAATCATCGGGAATCCCCTCCACAAATCGTATTTCAGGAACCAGACTAGCCATATGGTCGTAAGCATCTTGATATTCCCCGTAGCACCAGATAATATTATTGGAAAAGACTGTTTTGCTGCTGCCTGTGGGGCCGCTTATGACACAAGTAAAGGGATGTTTAAAGGGGGACTGACATCCTTTACTTAAGGCGTTTTGTAATAAAATATTGTTTTTGAGACCCACCTGTGTCTATTTAATCATTGATTTCTTAGTACAAGTATTTTAAAACAATGTTTGAAGTGTTTGGGGAGGCAACCCCGCCCTATGGTGGAAGCTTCATTTGCATAAGATATGTGACGTAAGGTCGGGAAGATCCGATGTGTACATGATGTACATGTACATACATACGTTTCACACACGTAGCGTCTATCTAATTTCTTCCGTGATTTTTGTTTCCGGAATTAATAAAATGCCGGGAAGATGTGTTGCTGCAGGATGCAGCAACACCACCAAAGACGGTGTTAGCCTTCATCTGTTCCCAAGTGACCCAAAATATCGCCGTATTTGGACGAGCAAAGTTAGACTGACAAGAGTAAAGTGGCCAGGTCCATCGGCTCACACAGTTTTGTGCAGCGATCATTTTGAGCCGAGTTTTGAGCCGAATTTCTCTTCCCGACATGACGTCACGAACAGGTTCTCCGTGCAGGGCGGGAACAACTTGTAAAAGTGGGGGCATTTTTACAATGGTAAAATAACACTCTCAAAAACAATAAAAACACAAAACAAAAATTGTATTGATCTTTTACTGATATAAAATAATAAAACGATCACATATTTAACTGATTTAAATCCATGACAGTCCCCCTTTAAGTCGCACGTCCATCGGAGCAAATGACATGAACCGTGCGAGGTAAAGATATTTTAAACACTTTTAAATTTCAAACTTTGCACTCTTTCAGACAGATGAATAAATAATTAAACAAATAAACAAGCAAACAACTTCAGTGTATTATATCTTTGTGTTATTGTGTATTTAAACCTCATAGTATAATATAAAGCAAAATAAATTTCATTGCTGGGTACTAGTTGACAACCATGCATTATTTAATAATAATTAAATACATGTATGCAAATTAAATAAATGTACAAGATTCAATTAACGATTTAAGAAACAGTAAATACAGTGATACATATCTAAGCAACCCGGTACAACATTTAATAAATTTAATAAATTTGGTACAAATAAGTGTTCATATTCAAGTCAGACACCAAACGTAGACTTGATTTCAAGTCTGAGATCGCGGTTACTTTTGTCTGCATCAGCCAAGCAAAACGCCGGTTACCCCTCCCTGGCCCTACTGGCTATCACAGCCCTAACTCGCGATCTCAGACTTGACCCTCTTGTGTTTGTGGGATATTCATGTTTCATAGCAAAAATTTACATAATAATACGGATGCTAGAGAGATGGCCAATCAGGAGGCCACAAAAACCTTGTAGGCCGCGTCTATTACTAACAGGTTACACTCGCTTGAAATTCTTTCTGTAATATTCATTCGATATTAAATTTGTAGAGTGCTTGGTACGTAAATAGTATTTGAAATGATAGGTAAATTTAATGAGATCTTAGAGTTGTAAAAAAGCACAAAATAAAATACATAATTCCTTCTCTACAAAAAACGTCTTACCTACAGTTTAAATGGAATCGTTGAGTACATCTCCTCTAACTGCATGTAGAAGATTTAGTTTGAATATTCATGTTATGGAAGGCTTTCAGACCAATCAGAATGTTCCGTCCACTTTTGGACTAATTCGCAATAGGGTGTGTACAAACCGACGAACAACATTCCCAAGTCTGTGATCGAAGGTTAATGTCTGAGGTTAATACACAAGAGGGCGCTATTTAATGCGATATACAGAGCCGTATTGGCTTCAGACAAAAAACCACGATCACAGACTTGGAACCAAGTCTAACACCAAACGCAGATAAACAATAACCCTTAAAATCTCAAAGTTAAATATATGTTGTTGAGACTCCATTGTCTGCACTCTGCGTTTTGGATATAAATAAGTAAACGCCATTTTGGTCTGTTTGTAAGTATACATACTGTCCCCATTCATCCGAAATCCACGTTTGTTTGTTCTTTTATTCAGCCCCCTGCAACTTACTTTGTTACTATCACCAAAACAAAAATACGTTTTACTACAGAGCGCCACTATCCCATCCCAATCCCACTCCACTTTAAACAATCCCGGTGTTCTTTTATCAGACGCCCTGTTTTCTGGGGTATCGTCTCGTGGAAACCACTGTGATTTTTCTTTTTGAAATTCGTCTTTTTTGTCTTGTCTAACGACTGATTCCAGACTATTTCCAGACTATCTGGAAATCGTCTGGGTCAATAAATTTGACCAGAAAATCAAAGTAGAATTCTAACATACGAAGTTTGGCATATTGATATACAAAAACTCCTATTTGAATAGGTAAATTAAAACAGATGCTCTTTTTTGTCATCTCAGCTTCATAAGTGCCATCTCCAACGGAATGCAAAGCACGTAAATGGCGGTCATTAATGCCACGCGCGGCATTGGTGTCATTACAGACCTTTACATGAAGGTGCCTTTCTTGATTCGTCACGGTCTTGCCTTAGGCAGAATTACCAAGAAGCTTCATGGTGTCGGCCAAAATGGCGTTCGAATGATCCCTATCCCCTGCTCTTCTGGCGGTACTTACAGCCTCCCCAAAATCTTAAAAACATGTTTTTCTTTCCGTACTGAATCACTTCGTATATGTGTTGGACTTCTAACCCGTGCGAAATATACCACTGAAGTAGTGGAGTGGCAAGCAATAATTTATACGGGATCCGAACATGCTACCTATAAGACGTCTTCGATGTGATTTCATAAGCTCTTCCCTTTCGGCGTAGTTTTGGATATGAGCCCCTATATATGTATGTCCGCCCTACTAATTTCTACATTTTTAAAAATGCGTGCCATTTCTGCAAATGTGTCAGTTAGTGCAGGAGGGACTCGTATATCACACTCGACAAGTCCAAAAAGGGAGCCATCCTTGATATATTCTAAAACTTCGGGCTGTGTCATAGATTTTTTTGCATAATGCGGGAGCCGAAGTGATTCGCAAAATGCTTTGAGGTTAGGATTCGCCTCCTTTTGTGTATCAAATTGACACTCCCATATCTCAATTAGAGTATATCCTTGATCCCGTATATATGCTGCGTTTTGTTCGGTATCCAGTCTTAGCTGAGCACAGCTAGTGTTTCGAACCTCATTGTACTCGTTTTGGTTAAGATGACAATTATGACCATGCCAAAAACAACCGTGATATTGGAAAACCGTGTTCGATTCAAGACAAAACCCATCTACTGGTAATTTCCGTGAGCCAACACGTTTCTCCGTTCCGTTAAATTTATGGACTATATGGACACCGATGCGGCGCGCTTCTGACTCAAGCCATTCCGTTGCTTTAACATCATATTATTATTATCGGCTTTTCGCCTTATGAAAGTAACCGTGGGCATGTTTTGCATGAGAGCCCACAGGTAAAGGGCATTTGCATCAAATCCTACGACCTTCTGACACATTTTCGGTCCGCCTCTTATAATTGTTTTGTTTTTCTCATGATGGCGATGAAACACAATCGACGGTCCACCAACAATATTTCGTTTGATAGTATAATACAAGTCTTTATTTTTCTCATCAATTAAGGAGAAGTACGTATCCCTCTGCAGAGTCATAAATAGGTACCGTAGAGAGAGAGGCCCGGTACGGATATGGCGGACTTAAACATGTCCATTCCTCGTTCTTTATAAAAAGAAAACATATTTTGGACAGCTACAAGAAATGGACCAACGTCTAAATTGTTGTACCAGATGAGGAAGTCCTTCATACTGGTCATTTGTTTGTCTTGTCACACTTTTTGGCAATATGTATATTCCTCGTTACTTAAGTTATATTGGTGTTTTTCAGCTTACTAAAAAATGCTGCATGTGGTGGTAAATAAGGGGTGTTTAGTTTGTCCAAACTATCAACCCATTCATAGGGAAAAAAATCCTTTCGTCTGTTCTACTTCATACGCTTTCAAAAATTTGGCAAAGTTATAACCAGGGGCAAGATAATTAGTAATGTCCAGAAATTTGAGTAATTCAGTCTTTATAGCCATATACGTACCGGTCCTCTTCACTATAAATTTCATTGGATCGACCCTTTGTAATTCAGGATAAAGATAACGTTTCATAAGTTTTATATCATACTTACCTGAATTGAAACCAAAGGACTGGGAGCTCTATCAGATAAGCGTCCAGTTCGTCCTTGAGCTTTTCGGCCGGTTGGTTCTTGCGGATGGGTTGTCTCTCTTCCCCATCCACGTCGTCATCCCCTCGCTGGCCCTCCTGATCTTGATGGATCAAGTGGTCAAGACGCTCAAACACTCCTCTAAATTTCTCTCGCAACGTGTAGGCCGCCCTGGAGATGTTGTGTAGATGACTCACGAAATCCATCACAAGTTCGGCCGAGCTGCCGCGAGTCAAAAAACACTTCGTCTCCTCGTAGTGGGGTACGTTGCTAGAGATGCTACAACTCAACAGTTCATGGCGACTTTCCCAAGTGAGTTTGCCTCGCCGCTGGAGATGCACGGGGACCTCTTGAAAATATGATTCAAAATCAAATGTCGCGCGATATTGATAACATGTTTTGTCGTCATCGACGTCGACACCGATTTCGGCCAACTTCTGGAACACTGTCTTGGAAAGTTGGTATGCACCACCAGGAAATCGATGCTTGACGTTTTTCTTACACGTCATTTCGTGGCGGCGAAGGTTAAATTCTTTTGTAGTCACCCAGTTACACTTTGAATAGGTGTACGAACGACTGTAGATTTTCATATCTGATATGTATGAAAAATGATCCCGGAGTAAAAATTGAGCGCTGTCGATAAATCGAAGTTGCGCGATTGAAAATGATATATACTTTTCCATATTGTTTGGAATACACGTTAGATTTCCTCGTGTTTGACTCGCAGCCTGCATAATGCCCCAGTCACACTGGAGGATACGACAACTTACAACAGGATACGATCGTCTGCGACTGGAAATTACAAGGAATCGTAGAAAAGTCCTGCGACAAGTCCCGGGTGGTTGCGGGTGGTCTTGGGTAGTCGCAAGACCGAATTCGGTCTTGGGGAGGTTTTCGATCATGTTCAAAAACCTGGCTGCGACCAAACTGGTTGTAGCTGGTAGTAGGTAGGTCTTCAATAGTCGTGCGATGGTCGTGCTACAAGTCTTGGGTGGTCTTACGTAGTCGTGGTTCATCGTGGGACTATCCAGTCGTCCAACAGTCGCACGACTATGCACGACTATTCGCACGACTTGTCGTGCGAATGCACGACTAGTCACACGACTATGCGTGACTAGTCGTGCGACTGATCCTTGACAATCGTAGGTAGTCTTGGGTGATCGTACGACAAGTCCCTCAAGGTCTTGCGACCAGTCGTGCTATCAGTTTGCTACAAGTCGCAGACCAGTCGGGGACAGGTCTTATTGTGTGACTGCTAGGCCGACATCGCAGAAAAAACCTACGACCGGGCCAAGACCGCCCTAGGTCGCACGACTGACATGGTCGTAGGCAATCGCAGCTCCAATGTGACTGGGGCATAATGAGATGAGAGTCGTAGCCTCGCAAATTATGAAATACCACCGGAATAAATGTTTTGCCCGGTTTTATAACGAGTTGCAAGTTACATTTATTGTGCGCAGCACCTCGATATTTTCCGGTCATGTGACAATGATCGCGTACTTTGC